>JAMXBD010000914.1:0-571814 GCA_024138025.1 Combretum micranthum | reverse complement strand
TTGAGGTGTGGTTTTGCTCACCCTCAACAGTCTTTGTGCAGGTTATAACGTTAGCTGGGATTGGGTTAAGCATGAGTGAAGAGTGCTACATCAAAAGACCTTGCTGAAGATAGTTTCATAGATTATATTGGTCTCAAAGAACAACTTAGATAAATGGTATAATTGATTAAGATCTTGTATTTTATAGGTTTGATCTCAATTTCATTATTTGGTAGGGGATACCGATTCTTGCGGTTCTGGAAAACTAAGGAAAATCGGAATCCTTAGTATTATATAATATATTGATATGACTACATTACATGTAACCATTATAAGATAGAGTCTTGTAATATCTGACTTGCAAGACGGTCCTCATATTACGGGTGCACACGTTGTATGATGACTAAGGCTGATACTACTAGGCCCTATTTTGGGCGTGACAGTTAGAAAATCCCTACAATACCCACCATCTTTTATTTCTTGGCAAGGAGCAATAGATGGCCTTATTCTATCCCCGTCAAGTCCTTTTTTGGATAAATGGAAGTTAGCTTTGGCAGCAGCTGTTTATTGTATTTGGAGAGATAGGAACTCCTTACGCTTGGGTTTTAACACTTCGAATGTAGTCCATCTAGCAAGGCTTATTTTGATCTATGTCTTTGTCCTTAATAATTGATTGTTTGTATTTTCATAATTGTGGTTTTCTTCTAGCTTTGAAAATGTAAATATTGGGCTTTGTCCTCCCTTCCCGCTCATTGCGATTGTTCCTTCCTTTGGTTTATAAAAACTTTGAATTAACCCAAAAAAAAAAAAGTTTGAGTTTTGGTTCTAGATTAACCAAAAAAGTCACTATTGTATTCTTTTTTCCACACCAGGGATAGTAATGCGGTTATTATGACAATATAGAGTATTAACTCAGGTGTACTATCTCTTTGTGAAGTGCTATTGGAATTTGGGGAAGAATAGAGAGGTTTGTGCATTGGTTGCAAGCCCCCCAACCATGGCTTCATATCAGATTTGCTCTCTTTGGTAGGAAGTATTTTGGGTGCATGATAGAAAAAAACTATAGCTATAGTTTGCTATACTAGTGGAAGGAAAGGGATGCCCCATTCAGGTGGGTGATCAAGGCCATTCATTTGAGTAGAGCTTATCAACGACTATTCTTTAGTGTCTTTCGTAATTTATTTATTATTTTCTTTTCTATTGGTGCTATTGTCCTTAAGGAAGCACCTTTGAGCTTTTAATAGCCATTTTATTGACCTAGGATTCCTTTTGTTTATAAGATGTTTAGGTAGTGTTTGGTTACATAATTTTTTATGCTGCTGGATTGGACAAAGTCATTGTACCATGTTTGGTTTACAAAATGAATATGGGATTAGACAATACTTAAATTTTTTATACCCTGTATTTCATGATACAAAAATATTAGAATTGGACAAAAATAAAATTTTTTAATAAAAATTCTGTTTGGTGTTGTTCTGCTTCATACGTATTAAATGTGGTACAAGAAAATTATACCGTCTAGTACTTCTTTTACTGTCCAGTTTTTCTTATCTTGTTCAGTTCTTGTAGCCAAATGCTATCTTAGATTGATATTATAAGTTTCTTGTATGCTCCTTTTTTTTTTTATCTTCGTTTCTCTCTTGTAATGAATATACAAAACAATTTATATCATCTTATAGGGTGGTCCAATAGAGAAAAAAATCCCTATGAATCTTGTTTGCTGTTGCTATTGTTGTTCAAATGTTGCTGTTTCTTTATATTATACGGATAGTTAATTGTCCTCTCTATGTCCCATTGTCAGTTTGTGCAAAATTGAAACCTATTATGGTTTTGTTTTTGGGTTGGGGTTTGGGATGACAACCTTTGTATCATAGCTGATTTACACTTTGGACTGTTTCACGTGTTGAGAATACTAGATGGTGATGGACTTCCAGACTTACTTATTAAGAAAGGACTACGAAGCTTTTCTTCATTCTAGGTTCATATATTGACAAGAGCAAGTGGTTTGCTTTCAGTGTTTGATATACTGTGTTTAACTTCAAAAACTTAGATTCCTTTCTCATCATAAAGTAATAACCAATCAAAAATGGGTTTCGTCTCCATGTGGAGATGGATCCACCTTTGTTTCGTGGGGTGCTGGAGATTACTATTCATGTCTTCTGTAAAATTTACTGTTAAGCAAACCTTTGGTTGGATCTGAAGTTTCTTGTTAGGGATGTAGATTATCTATTGTATACCATGATTTCTACATCTGGGCAAGGATGAAAGCTGAGTATTTGAAAAAATACTTAAAAAGGAAATGAATGTGGTAGCACATAGGAGTGTAGACTAAATCAACCTTGGATTCCATTTCTAGTGGTGTTTATTGATATTTATTGCTTTTGTACAATCCTTTGCCTCATGATCCTTAATTTTTCTTTTAAATTTTTGCTTAACTATTTCTTTATTTGCTTCACAGAGGGTGCTTAGAAGAGTATGAAGCCTATGCTTATAAGAAGGTTTTTAGGTGTGCTTTCTATTCCTATTTATATTTTTTGCCCCTTTCCATATTCACAGTTCGTATTTATGTAAAATTGTTTACTTGGATTCCTCATCTTCTTTTTTTTTGTTTTGGCAAATTTCAATTTTCTCTGCTCTTTTGTATCTTCATGTCTACTTTTACTAGAAACTTTTTTGCATCAAGTTCTGACTTTTGGTTTGGCTCTATCTCTTGGGGCTAGATGATGAAGGGAACATTTCATCTTTGCTTGAGGAAGGGTAAGCAAGATGAGGATTGCTCAATGCGGACTTGGAAAATCCGCTGTTTCACTATGTAGTGTTGTCTTTTAATGTATGTGCAATGGATTTGGGATGTGATTCTTAAAGATGCTTTGTACATTCATTCTGAGGCTTCGAAAATTATTCAACCTCTGTGATATATAATACTCAAAAACAATGTGAGGTTGCTTTTATGAAGACTATATTTAAAGGTATGTGTTGTGTATGGGTTGAAAATTTAGATCCATGGTTTTATTTCACTTGGATCTAGTTAATTGAATATGTTGTTTCCTAAATTTTAGAAGGATCTACTAATTATTCAAACTACAATATGTGGGTGTTTATTTTAAAGTGATCCATTTTTGAAGTTATAGTCTTTGCATGGAAAAGAAAATGAGATTGTATTGTTCATATTTGGAATAATGATGTAATGGGAAATATGGTTTAATCTGATTCTAGTTGGATATTTTAAGTTCTTTTATTATTCTTTTTTTTTTATAATTCTAATACTATCCCCATTTGAATCAAGTAGTTAAATACTCAAATGAAAACACTGATGGATGTATGTGAATGGTATAAAAAACTGTTATTGGATATGGTTGAACGTTGTTATTCAGATTCTCATGAACAAGCCGAATTGGGATTATTGATCTTCATTGGTTAGGATGGATTATCGACCTCTCTTGTTCGATTATTCCAACTATCGAAAATATCATATGATTTATTTTGTTTTCTATGAAAATTCCCTGTGGATGTTTTAACAGGGTTGTGAATGAATGGGATTATCTCACAAGGTATTGAAGTTTAGCTCAATATTTGTTTAAATTTGGTTTAATTATAGTTAAGTTTTAAGTTAAGGTTATTTGAGTAGTTTTATCTAATCAAGCTGAGCTAAGGTGATGTTTTAAGCTATCAAGTTTGATGTGCTTATAAGCCCAAGTTTTAGAATTGTTGAGATTTTTTGAACTTGAGTAGTGTGGAGTTACAATATGAGTCAAATCTAAAGGAATATGAGATTCACCATATGGTAAGGCTTGGAAGAAATAAATTGGGGGTGAGCTTGGACTCAAAAATATAATTTCAGTGTGTGTGTATCAGGGTATTAGATACTGATTCAGCCTGCTTGATCTTAGTAAGCATGGTTACCTCTATACCTTAAAAAGAAAACTAGTTAGACATTTAATTTGGTTTTTTTACACTTGGGTATATAGATGTAAGGACAAGAATCAGATAAGAAATCCTCTAATTCTTTGTAATCCATCCAAATAATGTAAGCGAGGGATTCTTAAAAAACTAGGTCTTGAACCACATGCTTGTCTCCTTACGTATCAATCTTAATGTAAAAGACAAGAAGTGCGTCAATTGTGAAATATTTCTTTGAGAGAAACTAATGAATTCTTTTATGAGTAGTTAAAAACAAGTGCAAAGGTTTACATCACGACGCCTAACTGCATATACTTCCATAGAAAGAACTGGATGGTCACCGATTAATGTGGTCCATAGATGAAAGCACTGACAAGGATATCGCAGAATCTATTGGTTCGTCAACGTACCCAATCATTTGCTGGTTCGTCTTCATCCTCACCCATTTGGCCAATGCGCCTTCTTTTCTCTAACAAGTCAATATCGGCTAATGCTCCAACCCGATTGAAAAAAGTGTGTAGAAATCCCTCAATAAATTTATCCTAAAAAATTAGGTTGATGTTGTCCCCATAGCATTTTGTTATGTTTTCTTGAAATTATTAGGCAAATATTGGTGGAGGAAATATGGCATAAATTTAAATCATCCTTTGTCATTGTAATTGAAAAAAATAAAAAATAAAAAATATGTTCAACTCTACCATTTCGGGACAGGTTCAAACGTTTTCGCAGTTAGAAAATTTGGAAAATTCCTCATTAAAATGTGAACACAGCAAATCATAAATAAACAACAAAATCTGTACACTATTATACTTCCGTAGCCCACGACACGAGGTTTTTAATTTACAAACAGTATATATGCAAAATTTCCTGCCATTTTAATTGCTGATTCCTCAAGAAAAATTCACGGCCCCCAACACAGCTTATATGTTCATATAACTTTATCTGATGCAACCGCGGCATAGAACAAATTTCGATAGGCATAGTTTCTTTTTATTATTATTCTAAAACGTTAAGGGATATATATGTATATATATATATAAACACTTTATGAAAACGAAGAAGGAATATTATAAACTGCGAATTTAATGGAACAATACAGCTTTTACATTTCCATTTATAATATTGTGGGCTATAGAAGAATAGCAGGCAATTCTTTAGTCGCGGCTTTGAGATCGGCTCAGCTTCTGAATATCTGAAATTGTCGTGGTGGCGTTATTTTCCGTTACATCGCTTTTCTCGAGCTCGTTAAGCGCGTGGATTACAACCGCCGAGTTTGAGTCCGTTTTCGGTCTTCCGTCGTCTGCTCTGCGTCGCTTCAATGGACGCTCCATGGTGGAAGACGACGCATCTACTCCATCTTTGGGCACAGCTCTCGGTATCGATCGAGACGATGCACATTCGCTCTCTCGCAGCCGTTTGATCCCTGAATGTCGATCAAGATCAGCACCGTGTCTACTCGTGGACTGCTCCCCTCCACTGCTGGAACTACTCGCTATTGGAGGCGGTGACTTACACGACCATGGAACCACCTGATTCTCTCCATCCCCATCCTCCTCGTCATCCTTCTCCAAATCATCATCATCATAGTCACTCCACTCCTGGTCCTCCTCATCTTCATCCTCATCCTCCTCAAAATCTACATCATCATACTCAGGATCACCTTGACTTTCCTCTCTCATTCCTCTACACGAAACTTGCCGACGGTTCTGGTCAGAAAAATTCTGAAAGCAAGTCTCGCAAACTGAGACTGTCGGACCAAGTTTCGGACCGGAAGCTCTCCACCCAGTCAGGAAGTGGCAGACGTGGCAAAGCAACCACCGCACGTGTCTCTCTACGATGGAATTCGCACCGTGTACTTTCTCATCGCATTTCCAGCAGAAACTTGCTTTATCGGACTCGCAGCGAGTCCTTGCCGTCTTCCCACAGCGGTTGCAATTCTTCATTCTCTCTAAATCAATTAATTCTTTCTCTCTCTAAAACCCTCTATCTCTCTCTAACTTTGCGAGAAATTTTCTATGGTTTAAGAAGGAGAAAAAGGAGGATTGGAGAGGTAGAGAGGAAGATGAAAGCTTGTTGTATAAGTGGATTTTAGAGATCTTCTTACTTTGGACGAAACATGGTACTCCTATTTATACTGGAGAGGTCAAATTCTCATATGGAAAGCTCATGAATTTGGTCAAAAATTCAATATTTGGAGTAATTGAGTTCATAACCATTTTTCCTTAAATTCAGTCAAGAAAATTACTTTGAATCCTATGTCTTTCATCAGTCAAGAAAAAAATTCATTGATATTTAGTATACCTTTGAACAGCTTTAATTTCCAAAAGGAAAGATAAAGTTAAGGATGAAAGAGAGAAAGTGGCGGGAGAGGAAGTCTTTATCTTGTAACAATTTCTATTAAAAGTCTACGAATTCTTGATTAAATAAACTTTTCGTTACCTAATACTATCTTATGAATACGAATTGTTTCGTAGTGATTCAAATCCTGTCAAACCTTTTTCTTTATTAAATATAATTTTCTTCCCCTTTCTTTCTTTATTCTTCTTGTGAGATTATTATTATTATTTGGTTAGTGATATTGGTGGGAGAGAGTGGGAAGGAAGGGAACAAAAAAGAGAGAGCAGTTGACTGGATGCCCTGGCTTCGGGAAAAAATATCCCATAGGTAGTACATATTATTGGACAGAAAGGTAAAATATCTATAATGATATTGTCTTTATTACAGAGAGGGTAATTGTACATGTGATATTTTTAAAATAGGAATATTTGCAACAAAATTGAAAAATAAACCATTAAATGAATAGCTAATAAATTATGATTTGTAATCATGAAAATTAAATAGTTTTGAATATAATTAAAATTTTTGGTATCTTTGAAATCATTAAATTAAATAGGGTTTGAATAGAATTAAATAAGGGTTGAATAGAAATAGTTTCACGTAAAATATTTTTGGCATCCCTAAAATCATGAAATTAAATAAGATTTGAATAGAATTAAATAGGGGTTGAATAAAAAGTCTTTTCCTTTTTAGTATATGGGTGTAAAATATTTTTGGTATCCTTGAAATCATGAAATTAAATAGGATTTGAATAGAATTAAATATGGGTTGAATAACATAATCTTTTCCTTTTTTAGCCTAAGCATGTATCTTTATATACCATACCGATTTAAACCTTGATACCTATACCCTATTTATGCATGGCAGTTACCCAACATGGAGAAGTTTTCTGTGGAAAATACAATTGTAATTATGATTTGTAATCATGAAAATTAAATAGGTTTAGTAATAATTATGGATAAATTTGAACTCTGAAATTTAATTTAGGATAATAATAAGTTATATAGTTTAGTAACTATAAAATGCAAATTCACATGATAAATTAGTAAAACAATTAAAGTAGACATGATAAATTTTTAATTTCACCAATGTGAGCTAAATACTTAATTTGATAAATCATTACGATAAATTAAATATTTATAAATCAAACTCTCTAATTTCTTATTTAATTTGTCTAATCATATTCAAATTAAATCCTTAATTGTAACATGCCCATCATCAAGAGCGAACTAGATAGTTAGGAAGGAATTAGTTTTAAGAAAAGTGGGTTTCTTAAAATAGGTGGCATAATTAGTATATAAGATGAATTTTAGAAAAGTAAATGCCTTTTCTTTCATCTACAACCCTAGCTAAACCCTACAAAAGTCAGCCACAAAATTGCTTACCTCTTCATATGTAAAATAATATTCTAATATTACAAAAACCCATTATTATACTCTTTTTTCAGCAAAAAATAAATAAATAAATAAACGTCTCATCTTCATCTTTAATTCCTCAAAACCCATAAAAACCCATTTCAATTACAAGAAGAAAATAGATAATCCATTTCTACTAATCATATTTATTCTTATACCTTACTAAACCATACTAATTTTTATAAATTTTCTTTTATCATTAGGTATTCTCGGAGTTTAAAGAATATTAAGATTTTGGTTGGGAGCATTAGGAGCTTCAACAACAAATTTGTAGTAGTTGTTGTGAGGTTGAAGAAATTGTTGATTCCACTTTGTTTTTCTAATAAGTAAATTTTAGATTATGTTGAAATTGCTTGTTTTTGATGATGTTGATAATTTCTTAAATCTGAAATTTTAGATTAAACATGTTCATGAGGTGATTTTTATAAATTCATGCTTGGATGATATGATTTATGCATAGTAGACGGGTAAACTTGGTTTTATTTGATAAATAAAATAAGAAACTTGCTATATTCATAGATCTAAATTTAGAATATGTTTTTGTGATATTTTTATATGATATGAATATATTATGTAATATGGAAATTTATTTTTATAAATGAAAATTACAAAAATAGCTTGGAAATTAATGTTTAGGCAGTAGAAACATATCATAATGTTTTGAAACAATGTAAAAATGTTAGAATCATCATATATTATGTTGTAAATGTGTTTAATATGATTTATACAACCTATGATTATTTTAGAGTTATGAAATTTGCTTTATAAGTCCTGTTTTGCTTTATTTTGAAAAATTTAGGAAAAATATTAGATGATTTTATTTTTACATGAAATTTTGAGGAAGTGATTTTCAATAAGTTATATTGGATCTGGATATTTTTAGAATTTTTGAAGATCATTTAATATTTTTTTAGAATCTTCTTTCTTAGGTGCATCGTGTAAAGTGCCGTTTGAACTAGATATAGTCTAGAGGTTGAACGGTGGGTTTCTCTCCTCCTTTTCGAACGAATCTTGGTTTATCGATAGCCTAGATGTCAAGTATAGCTTGGTGAACCGAACCAGAATGGAATCATGAAAAACAGTGGTGAACCGGTCCAAAAATATCGAGCAGACCTCCCCTGTTTCCAGTCATGTTTCTTTTGTTAATTTGTGTAATATGACTTTAATAAAATTTAATAATTATTAAACTAGCTTGATTAAAGTGTAATTAGTTATAATTAGTCAATTTATGCATATTTTGATTTATTAGTCTTTTTGTTAATTTAAAATTAGATATATATATATATATATAGGTTAATGTGCTAAATTAGGTTAATTATGTACACAAGGAATTTTAATTATAAAAATGGGTAAATAAATATAGTATGGACCTAAATCAATATAAATAAATTATTATGGGCTTTACTAGCTAAATTAGCTTAGATAATGGTTTAGGGATCAAATCAATTATATGGGCTCAATTAGATTAATTATGTCAAACCGAGTTATAATAGGTTTTAATTAACTAAATGGGCTTAAGATAGGTGAATAGCAATAAAATGTGCTTTATAGATATAATAGGCTATAATGACCTAAATTAGCCTAAGTAATGAAAATAGAATATTTTTGGCATAAATAGCTTAAATGGGTCAAATGACTTAAATGGGTATAATATGAGTTATATAAGCTAAAATGAACTTAGAAATAATTTAGGACCAACTTGACTAGTAAATATTTATTTTGGGCCTTAATAACTAAATATGGGCTTAGCAACAAATTAGGATCCAATTTGATTAAGTAAATATAAGTAGCTTAAATAAATAAAATTAACATAGAAACATAACTTTAAGATCAATAACTTGATTCTAGCAATTTGGATCTATTTATACTTAGACGGGCCAAATAATATCTTATCATGAATTCCTTAGTCAATTCGAGCCCGAATCTACAAAATGAAGCACATGCCTAATTTTATGCCTTATGGACTTAAATTCCATAATAATGGTTCCAATATCCTTACCTACTCAAATTGGGTCTATTCCTAAAATATTTAAGTCCATTATCAATTATGAGTATTGAAATACCTAATTAGGTTCAAATTCATCTCATGAGCCCAAAGCCCTAAAGTACTCTTAATGGGACTAAATGGAAAATTAGAAGGTCCAATCGCATAATCAGTATCTAAATTAAATTTCATTAGGCTTTAAACCCAATTGTTAGATCCAATAACCAATATTACTCTAGTTGGATCTAATTTTAAAATAAAACCCAAATTATCTAATTTAATATCTATATTTCTAAATGGACTCAATTCCTAAATCTTGAAGCCCATTATCCTAAAAAGTGAAATATTTAGAGAATTTCTTATGGGGCTTAACTTATGATCTCTTAAGACCCAATACATCTAAATAATAAATTCAATTTCCATATTCAATGGGCTTACTCCAAACCACCTAAGCCCAATTAGTCTAAATGGACTCAATTCAATGATAACTCAAGTGCCTTATATTACATAAGATCTTATGTTAATTAATTAATCAACATGATATAAATAATTGGTTGTATGCTCAATTATTAAACATTTAATTTTCTTGAACAAATATTCGATCAACTTACGTGTGATTAAAAATAACATTAAAGGAAATAAGGATTTATGAATATGTCTTTTCTATTGTTTTAAGATGGTTTTGCAATTAACAAAATTAAAAAAAAAAAGCATATTATAAAGCTTTTGAAATCAATAGTAAATGGCATAAATATTTGTGAAGCTATAATAGTTATGGCAAGCAGAAGAATTAAATGATTTTGACTTAAATTGTATAGATAAATATTGCATTATTTAAATCACAGGAGCATATCATCATGTTCATGCCTCAAGAGTAGATATTTCATTTGCTTTTATAAACAATATAATTAGGGAAAAAGCTACTCTACACATTGCTTCTTTACAACTAACCCATCTTTTACTTTTTATTTTTTAATTAAAATTTGCATGTTATATAATGTGAAATCTAATAAGTGTTTTGATTAGTGATAGTTGATAGTTGTATTAAAAAAAAAGTAGATAGTTTTAATAAAGTCATCAGTTGATAAAAATATAAAATATTTGTATGTAGGGATATATCTATATCTACATATATATATATATATATATTAGTTTGCAGCTTATAATATTTGGGAAATTCCATTAACCCAAAAATACTCTGAACCACTTCTTTGTTATATCATATGTTCTTATTTCAAATTCTCAAACTAAAATGATTAACAAAATGATGGATCTTTCTTCAGCTTGACCCAAAGTATTTGAAGTGTCCATATGAAGACCTTATTTGTGAGATTAATGTTGGCCAAATTTGAGGGATCTTAGGTTTAATTTGCCCATCAATTTATCACATCAACTTAATTGAGGATGGGGTTTTCATGAATGTGTGTTTTTCATATAAATTTTCTACTCTTTTTTTTCATATTTTTATTATTTTATTTCATTGATATATATGTAAGAATATTAATGTATTTATTATGACTAATTAAGAATTGTCACTTGTAAATGATGGATGGAAAATTTAATAGGCATAATGGAAACTATAGCTTGTGAAAGTTGTAAAACATTGAAGATTTGAATTGAAAGTTAAAAGATCGAGTGCTTAAATCTTAACTGAAAAGAAGAAAAATTTTGAGTACTACATAATATTTTAATAAACATTTTTATCGCATATCATACCCCAACTAGAGTTAAGGCATGTCCAGTTTTACCACGTATAATGGTGGATCGTCATACACAAAGGCAAACGTAAAAGACTAGTTTATATGATTCGTTTGCTAGCCAATTTTATATTTAGAAATCATTTATCTAGTTTTGAAAACTTTAAATGATGCAATGGAAAATGTAGATTTTATAAGATATCTAACAAAGGTTACTTTCATGAGTAGACTAATCATAAAAGATAATATCCGATAACATCCGATAACATCTGATAACATTGGTCTCAAAAGTCTCCTCAAATATCCAAAAGATATATCAACTATAAAGAAAGTATCTAGAAAACACTAAAAGTTCTAATACAAATCCATTGCCTCAGCTATGCCCAAAAGATGATAAAAAGTATGAAAATAAAAGTCCAAATAAAATTAAGATGTGAACCATAATCTTAATCACTAAGCTGATCCAACAGCTCCTCAAAGTCAGTCCCATACCCCATGTCATCATAATACTTGTTATCAGAACCATTAGTACCTGAAAAGCAACAAATGTGAGTCGAAGCCTAGTACACAGTAACATAACCACATGCGATGTGACATGCATATCTAAACTATATGCAATGCAACAATTATGTTTATTATTTAAGGCAATTCGAACAACACGGGAGCACTCACATTGCGGCAACAAGCTATGGGAATATGGGAGTCCTGAGTAGCAGCAATTATTCAGGAGGTTGATTGAGGCATGCTGAATACCTTAACTGCCAAGTGGAATATATTATGCAGTAGCCTCATCTAGGGTTCACTGCGTTATGCATCTCCATTCATTTCAGTCCATAGATGTAGGTCAATTGGCACCATAGTCGTGAACTACATATACTACTTCTCACCGAATGTAAATGAACGTTATTTTGATACCGTTTGCCCTATCAGCTATATGCCAAGCCACCAACAGAAACCTAAGTGCCTAACTACGTGGTTACATTTGCCTAACAAGGTTGTTGCTCCCTGGTTCGGATTAAATGACACATGCACAATCAACGCATTCAATTATTAGGTAGTCTTTAAGTTAAGTCTATTTGTGAATGCATACCTTAGACAAACAACATGCATGTTAGTGCGTACCTGATATCGAAGGTAGACGGTAGAGGGTCACAAGTAAGACAATAAGTTGATTGAATATCTGTTAAGAAAGGTCAATTTGTATAAGTATTGAGTATACAAACTAACGATTCAAGTCATGTTGATCGTAAGGCCTTTGGTTTATAATTGAGTTAGATCCAATTAGAAAATTGGACTAAGATAATTTAGACTAAGCCCATAGAATTCAGAAATTGAATATATTTTTTAGATGTATTAGGCCTTTAGGGATCCTAGGTTTGCTCCAATAAGAAATTCTCTAAGTGTTTAAGTTTTTAGGGTAATGGGCTTTAAGGTTTATGAATTGAGCTCGTTAAGAAATATAAATATTAAATTAGCTGGAATAGGGCTTTATTTTGAATTTAGGTCCAATTAGAATAATATTGGTTATTGGACCTAAGAATTATGCTCAAACCCAATTGGAATTTAATTTAGACCCTAAATTAAGCTATTACGCCTTCTAATACCCTATAGAGGCCCACTAAGAATATTTTAGGGCTTTTGGGCTAATAGAAATAATTTGAGCCTAATTAAGTGTTTCAATACCTGGAATTGATAATAGACTTAAATATTTTGAAAATAGACCCAATTAGAATATGAATGAATATTAGGCCCGTATTATGGAATTGAAGCCCATAAAGCAAAAATTAGATATTGTCTATATTTTGAAATTTTAAGCCCTAAATGGTTAGGGAATACTTGTTAGAATTTAGTTTGGGCCTATTTAGTGCAAATAAGCCTAGTTGGCTAGAAATTATGTTATTAGGCCTAAGGTAGTGTATCTAGACCAATTTTATCTAATTAAGACAATTTATAGTTATTTAGTCAAATTGGATTCTATTTTAGAATTTAAGCCCATAACTAATTATTAAAGCCCAAAATTATCAATATTAGCTGAGTTAGACATAAATTCATTTCTAAGTCAATTTTAGGTCATTTAGGTCAAGTTCGACCTATTTTTACTATCTTGGCCCATTTTAGGTCATTTATGTTATATTGATTATATTTTCACTAATTAAGCCTGTTTAGATTATTTTAGCCTATTTAACCCTAAAATAGTTATTAATTCAATTTTATAGCCCATGATATTTATCAATTTGCCAATTACCTATTTTAAGCCCAATTAGTTAATCAAAACCTATTGTAACTTAATTTGGTATATTTAGTCCAATTAAGCCTATATAATTTGATTTGGGCCCTAAACTATTATCTAAGCGCAATTTATCTACTAAAGCCCATAATGATTAGTTGTATTGACTTAGGCTCATACTATCTTCAATTACCAATTTTACAATTAAAAGCCCTTTTATACTTAATTAAGCTAATTTAGCATGCCAACCTATATATATCCAATTTTAATTTAACAAAAAACCTAATAAATCAAAATATGCCTAAATTAACTAATTATAACTAACTATACATTAATCAAGCTAGTTTTATAATTATTAAATTTAATTATATTCGGATTTAACAATTTTTCAAAGAAAACAGGGCTGGAAAAAATAGGGGGGTCTGCGCATAGTCTAAAGATCAGACTAGTTCACCTTGATTTTTGTGTCTTTTGGACCGGTTCAGTTTTCATATAAAAACAATACATCCTAAGATATTAAATTGTTGTTGTTTTGTTGGAAAAGGAAAAATAAACCTGACCGGTTCGGCCTACAAAAGAAGTCCTATTCAAATAGTGCCTTGCACAATACATTCGAAAAATAAAAATCTAAAAACAATAGTAAATGACCTTAAAAAATTAAAAATTCCCAAATCATATATAAACTTATTGAACATCATTTCCTAAAATTCTAGTGAAAAAATAAGTACATTTGATATTTTATTTATTTTTCTCAAAAAATATGCCTATTAGGCCTTTAAAAATAGTAAATAAATATGAAAAATTACGAAACCTTCCAGTTTATATCCTAAGATAATACACTATCATTTCCATAAATTTTATATAAAAATAAATTCGTTTAACACCAGAATAAACTTTACATATCATGACAAATAATACTTCTATTTTCCATCTAGAAAACATATTATTGTTTTTATTTAATTTTCATCATGTAAAATTATTAAAAAATCATATAGAACACATCAAAATAGATTACATAACATGCTAATTTATTTTAATCATATTTACACCATAAATCCACTAAACAATACATAAACGATCCAATATCAACACATTTTCACCAAACCAAGTAACACATGATATTTCACCTAAATCATACATTTCATATTTTTTACTTTTAGTGTTACAATATATTATTTACTAATACATTTCACTAATCACACTATTTAATTAAGCAACTTACTTGTAGTGGCAAAACAAACTTAGAACCACTACCCTACTCTTAGGAATTTAGTGAAGCTCCTTTTGCCTCTATTCCAAGATCCCTCTTGATAAATGCCTAATTTGAAAAGGAAAAATAGAGATTAATAGGAGCTTTTGGTGGCTTAAAGAAGATATAAAACATAGAAGACTTAGTACCTATTAGGGTTTTGATAGAAGAAAAGGGTTCATAGTATTTTAGGATTTGTTTTGAGAGAAAAATGAGATGAAATTTTCTACTAGGATGAGAGGTAAAGTGGTGGCTATTTCAGGTGTATTAGGTTTCATTTTGAAAAAAGATGGTAAGATAAAAATAAGGACATTAGTTAGCAATATAGAGAATGTTCTAGAGCTTATGGGTTGGCAAGAAGCTAATTTCATATGAAAAATTTTCTGCTGAAATTTGAAATGGATAAGAATAGTGATATGAAGGTTCTAAAAGATTTTTATGAAGGTTTAGAGCTAATATGGTTAGTGGGTTGGATTAGTGATTTGATTAGGGCCTTAAGATGTAACTAGATGTCAAATGGCCTTAGGAACTAGTTAGATTAATTTAGGAAACTAATTTAGCAAATTTTGAAGATGAAGAAATAAATTTAGTTAACTAGGTGGTTGGATATGTATTTGATTAAAATTAAGGTGTTGAGAAATTTAGGTATTGAATTTGTAGAAAATTATTGAAATCAGGAAAATTAGAAAAATTGAGAAATTGTAATTTAGGTAGATGGCTAATTTGATACTTAGGTTTGATTTGATTTATTTGGTACAATGGAATGAGAAATTTGTATGGTTTAATCTCTATTTCCCAATTTAAATTAATTTTTAGCTTAAATTTACTAATTCACTAATTATATCAAGTATTTCATTTAATTTACTTAGTTGAATAGTCTAGCTTATTTTATTTTATTATAGATATATTATTGTTTTAATTTAGCTCAAAATTTCCTCCTATTTTCCACAAATTAATATACATTTACTACTTAGGTTATCTTAACATTTGGGTTATTTCATCGCATATGTATGAAATGCCCTAGAAGATAATCTAAAGTGAAGGCCAATATCATAATTTACTTAAATGCTAAAAAGAGGTTAACACATGTTAATAAAATTAACATTTTGTTTGGCAAAACAAAAAAAAAATATATATATATATATATATATATAAATGGAATAGAATTCTTGTAAATATTAAGGCAAGTGTAGTTAACTTTTTGTTTTTTCAAATAATTAACTCAATAAATAGAACAAAACCCTTCTTTATTCCTCACTTCAATAGTCTTTTCTTGCTGCGATACGGAGAAGGATAGAAGGAGGGGAAAAAAAAAAATTCCTAGAAACCATCCGGTAAGCATGAATCCTAAATTTTTAATTATATATGAATATCTCATATAAACACAGAGTAAATTCTAAGATTATTATGAGTTATATCAATTTGATGTCCGTTTGTAATAAAATCCTGTCAACTTTAGGGTTTATAAACAAATCAATAATTGATTGTTAATGCAAAGTCTATATTCATACGGAAGTAAAAGTTATTAGATTAATCTTTAACAGTTTGATGTTACGATGAGAAATTTGGTTCTTGTTAGCCAACCTAAAATTAAAAACAAGAATCAATTTATAATTGTTGAGGATATATAGATATTACAAAATTAGGGTTCTAATGACTTTAAAGGTTTCAATAAAATTTTGTGATAATAATTAAACCTTGACAACTAAAATTGTTGATTTCATGAAGTTATATTTATAAATTAAGACACTTGATAAGACTGAATAGATTGAAACTAGGGTTTATAATTTGGGTATTGTGACAGAAAATTTGAAATAGGAATAAAACCATCTGATAATGGAAACTAATAGATTTGTAGGAGTATAGATTTGAACTAGGGTTAAGACAAATTGATAGAAGCTCTAAAATTTAGTTGTAGCATAAACATATAAATTAGATGAAAAAATTATATTAAATAAGATAAGATGGATTGACCCCTTTGTAAACCCCATCAATTGCACTATATTAATTGACCATGTATTCCTCAAGTAATCATTCTAAATCTTATTTTCATTTGATGGCAACATTTCTTCAAGTAAATTTGAAACATAGAACTATGAAGTAAAATTAATGGAATTAGGAAAACAAATATGGAAAAATAAGCGGATATAAAAAATAGGTTTAAGATTTATAACTATGCGACTATTTACGAAATTAGGTAGACTTTGGAATTGGAAATTTTTCTTTTTTGTTAATTGTGCATCTTAAGGTGGATCAAGCCTGATAAATGGATTGTGGACTAATAAATTGTTGTGTTACTTGTGCTTGTTGGATGTCAAACTGTGGATTGATTTATGGTGGGCTGCTAATTATTTGCTTTTATTTGAACATCATAACTGGGTTCTATTTGTAATTGTTATTATGAGCTGTTAATCTATGTAAAAGTTATTATGGCTTGTGGTGCAATTTTTGTGATCGTTATATCTCAGATAGTGGTTCAACTATAATAATCACTTATACTCTGAGTTAGTTATATCATAGGCTATGGTTCAATTGTAATTGTTAGTATTGCATCGAGCTGCAGTCCATCATACGTGCGAAAGAGCAATCTTAGTTATTTTCAAATTCTTGTTGTCAGAATTTTGTTGTTTAGCAGATTAATATTATTCAGGCAATAAATTGGTTGTATGTTGCATTTAGTAATTATAATCCTATGTATATGTATGTGTGTATATGTGTAATATAGTGTCTTGCTGGATTAATTGTTCACCATTTTAGTTAAAACATATTGTAAGTAACTATATCTTTAGGTTTAGGGCATGACATATAAAACGTGAACATTTTAGCATATAGATACATATCATATATATGCATATTTTGTATATCTTCATGTATGACACTGCATAAAATAAATTATAAAACTTGTTAGATGTAATTTATTGTACTGTTATGACAATTTTTGGGTAAACTTAATTAGTTTAAGAGAAATCATGGATATACAAGAAGGATTCTCACAAGTAGTTTTGCGGCTACATAACTAGAAGTGCTCTACTTTTGTTGCTTCTATTAGCTTTCCAACATAACGCCTTAATTTACCATCGTAGTACTCAAGCAAGCAATCTTTGTAGAGTCATTTCTCTGCTAACTCGATTACCTACTTAGTAGTTTACGAAGTACCATTCTTGATATATGATATAGCGAGTCGTCATAATGGAGTTGCAAAAACAACAAACTAAGATAGCTTAAGATTAAAAATTTGTAAGGTTTGTGATAGTAACTGAAAAGATATATCTAACTATATGTGATAAGTACCATCGAAAGTTGTTTTGACCATTGCAATTGCCCTAACTAATGATTTTGAGATCAAGTCCTATGGTAGAAAAATAATTTTCAAAGGCATTTTTCCTTTTAAGCCCTCCTATCGTTCCTTGATTAGATCCATAATAGTAGTAAGTTGTGTTGGGAAAGAACTCAAAATTGTAATATATGCATTTCACTATAGCTGAGATGATATTGCTCATGATTCATCTCCTCAATGTGGATAAAATCAAATATCCATTCGAGAATAAAATAATTCACATTTTTTATAGCAATTTGTGATTCTTCAGTCTTATATTGGTATATGAGATTGCGATTTTGCTCAACAAAAGGGAATATATGTTACTTATAAAACCTAGACTTTGTTCTATTTTACCTTTAAGGTGATTGTAGTAGTTGCTGAAGCTCTAACTTGGTGGTGAGGTGTTTATGGATCATATTGACAAGAGAATCATAAGAAAATATTGTTTTGACCATACAAAATTCCATCTCATACTAATATAAGATTGAAGAATATTCATAGAATGGTGGCTGTTGTCAATAAATACAATATATCTACTCCTACTCCATCCTAAATAGGTTTTTGATTTCATGTACTTCAAAGAGGATATCTGGAAATGCCATCTTAGCTAGTATGGACTTAAGATGGCTATTAATTAGCAATTTCATTGCCATCATAAGTTCTTTTTGCCAATCCATCACAACCCATGACCATCATAAGTTCAATCAAGTGATAAGAGGACTTAAGGAGGAGAATACCTTTGGAAATTGTTAACCTTACTTAAAGTGTCTTCAATGGATAAGATTCGATATTAAAACATTGAAAGGATCAATAACTACAATGAATCATGTCCAAGTAAGCTAAGGCAATTTTATATGTAAGCAGCCGTGTCTATGGTACCCATTATAGATAAGCTAAATACACCTTTATGGTTACCATAATTGTATTAATGAACCTTATGGCATTTTCAATGTTTAATTGTTTTAATTAAATTTGTTGATGACTTCTGCATTTGGGCTGTAGCTGCTCACTGCAGTACGTATCAAGATTGGGACTTCATAAATTGCTAAGGGAGCAATCGCACAAGTGGAGAAATAACTCCCTAAAAATGGCTGGCCTAAATACTGCCATGGCAAATTATCGTGCTATATTTAGAAGCAACCAAAAGCATTGGATTGAGAGCATTTCACGTTATCTAGTTGTAAAAAGCATTGACTTCGAATCCTATTGATATATCCATTATTTCTCTTGAATAAGTTGATTATTTTTGGTTGTTAGAATATAAACAACCAGTAGGTTACTGATAATAGTATAATAAATCATATCTAACACATTTTTATTATTTATTTTACTTTATGTATTTATATACTACAACATACTATTACTTATTAGTGTATCATGCCATGAGCTAGTCAATCGTATCTTTTTAAAGGAAAACTTGTAAGATTTGTCACATTCGCTCTCTAGGTCTTCTAATTGAAAGGGTAAGCAACTAATCTAGTAAGATATTATACTACAATCAGATATACATAAAATGCAGCAACAACCAATTTATCATTTGAATATGGTTAAGTTGCCTAAACAACATGATTCTAATAACTAGAATTTTAGATAACTTATGGCCTATGTTTACTTGAAGGTAATAGACTGGTGGTAGAATAATTATTCTCGGAATACACCTTGTTACAATAGTTACTTGCAAAATAGCCGAGGCTTTTCTTTTCCGGTAATTTTTCTATCCTCATTCATCTTCCAATTGGAGAAAGAATATATATGACTATTTTACCTCTAACTAAATTACAAATTAACAAAGATATCCACACAAGAAAAAATATACATACATATAATGTATATATTAATATACAATTAATTAATTTTCTCTCTCTCTCTCTCTCTTTATATATACACACCATACATGTAAAAATCTATGGATTATAAATACATAATTTGTGTTATATTATAGTTATATTCAATTTTAAAATATAGCCTACATATAGAACATTTGTGAGATGTATAGATTATACATAATACACATTATATAATTACATAGAATATATAAAGTTTGAATTATATATAAGGTACATCACATAGATGCATATATATAGCATAATCTATCTATATATGTCCATATATGAAAAATATTTATAAGCTATATATATGTGTATGTATAACTTACTTATACATATAAAATCTTAGGTTATGAATACATAATTTATATGTTTAATATATGTTATAATTCATTGCTGCATGAAATAAGTATATTAACACAGAAGTATCAGGGACGAGTTTTGGAGGGTTTTATGAAACCCAAACCTTAATCCAATACTCTGTAGGGTTTCGAAACCCGTCTCAAAGCCTATAAGGTTTTTGTCTATAAACCTAAAACCCGCTTAATAGACCCTATAGGATACTTGAATTTAATAAACCTAATAATTTTTCAACCACAACTATTTTATATTTGAAGTTATTTTTTTTTTAATTTTTCCTAACATACATAACCATAATTTTTTTCACTCATGGAAAATATATTTCCATTAATATTTATGTTTAGAATAAATCATTATAAATCAATTCTCTTTGTTCTCCATTAGCTTAACATTGTAATAAGTCACCATAATTAATTAAAATAAAATATTTTTAAAAATGAATGATTTACAAATTTTAAAAAATGTATATACAATTTATTAAATTGAACATGTAGGTCCTTAATAAACAAAAAGAGAGGGATGAATTGTTAGTTATTGAAAACTTTTTGCAAATTTTTAACTTTTGTGCATGCAAAAGATGAATGAATGAATGCAATGCAATGATTAATAACAAAATTTAAAGTGCGGAAAGTAAATGAGACCCGAGATTCATAGAGATTCTTCCTTGTGAGTCAGTCCTCTCTTCCAGCTCCACTACTTGGGATTCAATTGTCTACACCAATCGTTCTACTAATCCAATTAAAAAGAGAGATTACAAACGCTAATGCTATCTTACTCTGTCTCATAAGCCTCACCTTAGGCTAATCACAGAACTACAAGATACTAACATGTAATACTCTTAACAAATCACATAACCTAACTCTCACAACTAAAGAGCAATGATATATTAATGAGATATAATGAAATATCGAAAAATTTAGTGCAAAAACATAAGTAAGGCAGCTTTTGAAATAAGTTCTAAAGAGACTCTTAGTGAATATTAGTAGTAAGACAAGTATTTTTGTGTGCTTGTATTATTTTCTAATGTTTTAACTTCATCATTGTTTAAATTGCTTCTTTAATATTTCTTTGACGATATCTTAGGTGTATCTTCAAA
This sequence comes from Combretum micranthum, assembly GCA_024138025.1. Lineage (NCBI taxonomy): Eukaryota > Viridiplantae > Streptophyta > Magnoliopsida > Myrtales > Combretaceae > Combretum > Combretum micranthum. Next base: position 550,425 of record JAMXBD010000914.1, on the reverse strand, counting down.
ATATCTTCAAGACGGATAATTAATTTGTCTTCATGAATTTGAATGATTTGAATCTTGTGCTTATCCCACAATATCTGGTCATGCTTATCTTATCGATATCCTTGAATGAAGTACTTTAACTATTATTCAAACCATTGCTGCTTTTCAGATGATTTTGAATTTGCACTTTGATAATATCTAGAAAATTGTTGAAACAACATGATATCGAAGCAACACAAAATTTGAATTTAACCCAATGACAATATCTTAATCACATGCCAGATGGTTCCACAAAATCTAGAAATTTTGTTATAATGGAAACCTTATCCAAAGCTTCCTTGATGATGCTCATCCTCATCTTCAAAATTTTTATTTAATCTTGAACAAACTCCAAATACACCTAATAAATGAAGCTGGGTCTTCATAAATTTATTTAAGTAACTTAAAAATCGTGGACCAACAGTTTCCTCAAAATTTGTCTTTTCCTTGTCTGTACTTCATTAGAGATTCTAGCAAAGGTTCTTATATAGACTCTAACAAAGCTTCTAACACTGCTTTTAATACTGCTTCAAAACTTCATTTTAAATCTAAACATTATAAAATTTGCATTTTAATAAAATGGTTAGTAAACACTTTTACCTTTTAATTATCATCAAAACTTAATTTAGAGAATTTAGTAGAACTAAAAATTTATAAATGTATATTCTATTTATTAAAAAAAAACTAGTACCTAAAATATATAAACTTAACATTTTTAAAATTAGGTTGACTTTTAATTTTAGTAATTGAAAAATTTAATAGGATTTTTCTCATAACGGGTTCGAGTTTCTAATGAGTTTTATATATGTTCGAAAACCTTACTCAAAACCCCATAGAGTTTAGCACAATGTCCCTAACCCCATCCAAAATATAAATTATAGATGTGAATGAACGTGTTAAAATATAAATTATATATATCATGTTATGTTATATAAATATAAAGAAATGTATAAATTGCATATCTATATAAACAATAGATAATATATATAACATTTATAAATTGTATATATTATATAAATATATATAATTTATAGAGTGAATAAAATATAAATTACGTATAGCATATATCATATAGATATATGTTATATATTTATCACATTACAATGTCCCAAAATCTGTCCCAAACTCTATAGGGTATTTATTGGGTTGGATGGGTCGATACCTCGTAAGAACCCACTCGGTTACACCCTTATATATCATAGATGTGAATGTGCGTGTTATAAAATACAAATTATATATAACATATTATATAAATATCAATTAATATTTAAATGGTATATTTATATTAAACAATATATAATATATATAAACATTTATAGATTGTATAACTAATGGTAAATTACAAATAAGTGACTGTGTTTTTATACTTTTGCAATTAATTGATTTGTGATTTTTTTTTTTGACAAAGAACTGACCCCCGTTACTTATCATATTGTCTTGTTAGAAAAAAAAATGTTAATTGTTGAAGTGCAATTGATGTCAACAATTGAGGGAAAAAAAGAAAAAAGGGAAAAACACGCAGCCCCATTGTTGACACACATATGACATAACGAAAAACCAAAATCCGCCCTCTCTCTCTTTCTCTCATCTCTTCGAATATGGTTATCCAATGAAGAACCCAATCAGAATCCTAAAAGACTAGCTTGCACTCCTCAATCTCTCTCTTTGTGCATTCAACCTTTGGTTGTGACTTTCACCATGAGCAAACAATCTTCTCAAAAATAATATGTCTCATAATAGCAACGAAAGCTGTCACGCCTCAAAATGGGCCTAGTAGGGTTAACCTACAGTTATCATACCACGTGTGTACCCGTAATCTGAGAGCGTCTTGCAAGTTAGAGATTACAAGACTCTACTTATTTATTAATATCTCTTACTGAAATGATACAAATACATATAATAGTATTATTGAAATTCAACTATAGAATCCAATTTTCCACATTCCACCAAGATCGCAGAGAATCGGTATCCCTACCAAATAGCAAAAGTGGGATTTCAACCTTACAAAATGTAAAGTCTCAGCTATCTGTACAATTTATTCTAAATTATATTTTAATTTCATAGTAACCTAACTTTCTAGCTTCAAAATGGTCTGATAGAGAAGCACTCTTTACACATTCTTAGCCCGATTCTAGCTAGTGTCATTCCTGCAGAAACTGTTGGGGGTGAGTGAAGCCCAAGGTCAGTGAGTTCATTCCTCACTACTACCGCTCACGTAAGTCATCAAGCATTAATTAAACATTTATGCAAGTCTTTCTACACCAATATGAATGCATACGTGATGAATGCAAGCAACACATCTATGGGGTTGATAGCTATAAATGATGTAGATTCACGCTATCTACATATCATTTGTCTCCCACACTTCGCGCATGGGACACCTCGCCTTACCCTGAACGATGTTATCTGGTGGTAGTGTCCATCCAGACTAACTCAATGCTTACATGTCATTGATAAAAGCAATATTCCCTAACGTGATCACGTGATTTACGTGGTTAATATTGATTAATATTTAAATTTGACCATCACCAAATAATGGCGAATCGCACTGACCATCACCAATTAATGGCAAATTAGGTAAGTAAAACATCTACTATTAATATTGACCATTGCCCAATAGAGGTGAATCCAATAGTAGACCCTAATTCAGGCAACGTCTACCGCTAATACAAGTCTAAAAAATGTCCCAGGTTTATTTCATAACTCATTTGGAAATTTTTCATTTTACAAGATAAAGATGGGAATAACTTGAGATTCTCTAAGTCATGTCTTTAGAAAATACATATAAAAAATGCTTTACAATTGTAAATTCTGAACATTTCCTACAGGAGGTTTTAAGCACTGCGACGAGTTATAACAACAAGCAGTAGTAAACACAAGCAAATAGCAGATCATTAGAACTCCTTTACCTTAGCATTCTTTATTTACTTAATAAGTCGTTAGAAAGTCCCGAGGTAGACATAGTATCGCCTATGAAATGAAATAACAATTACTTATTACCATAGTTATAGTTTTGTAATAAGTTCCAAAATTGGTTATTGTTATTTTAGTCCTATTTTCTCATTTCTGACCCAAATTTGACTTATAGATATTTTAAGTCCTATTTACTTAATAATTTTATTATTATTTATGTTGTCCTTTTAGTATGTCTATCCTAGGAAGTTGATATTTACTATCTCTTATTTATTTTCATTTTGTTTGTCTTGATTTTAATTATATTTATATTTTTATTTAAGGTGTTTCTTTATTTCCTAATTTATTTAAGTTTTACATTGTTAGTGTTAGTATTGATAGCGAATTTTTATTTATTATTTCTTTGTTTGCCAACCTTATCTGTATTTATAAGTTTGGAATTCTTATTGTTTTAGGGTCTTACTTTTATATCTAGTTCTAAAATTATTTTTCTAATATATTGGTAAACTCATGAAGTTAGACATGTATATTAAAATTAATTGATTTTAATTAAAAAATATATATTATAATATATTAACAAAATAAAATAATACTATAGGATATATCTCTAAAAGTCTAATTTGGTTTTATGCTGTATAGCAATGGAGAAAGAGTTTTAAAGTTAGCACTAGGGGCTGCAAGGGCTATACGGATGGGAAGGAATGGTATTTCTTTCTCCCTCCTTCTGCATGGCTAGTGCTGAAGGAAGGGATGAATCATTTTGCAATCTTTACTTAGTTCTAGAAGATGATTCATGTTATAATCCTAAAGTTAAACTTCCTTGTTAGATTTCTAAGGTTTCCTTTATTAAGTTTCACCATATCTTAGATACAATATATCAATTTGTATGTTAGTTTTTGTAAAGACCCGTTCCTCTAAATCCCGAAATTTAGAGTACCGAATCCCCAACCACATATAATGTTTTCACATTATATGTAAGGTTGTCCTAAAACTAACAGTTTATGAAAATTGTTTGATCAACTCCACTATACTTTGTAAAGAACTTTTTAAACAAAACAAGATTGCTAACAAAAGCAATCTATACATATATTTACATCAAATAAACATCGTTTAGTGCCAATACAAGACACTACAAAAATTACATGTTTTCTCAAAACATAAGAATCCTAAAGGATCTTAAGGTCATTACAAAAAAAATTGGCTTAACTAATAAGCCCTTTATACATAACTTTTCCTTAGCAAAAAGTTCCTTCCAAAGGTCCAGGGTGGTCGGATCCTATTCGTCCCACTCATCCAGAAATCTCTCGAAATCGGACCCATAGCCCAAGTCATCATATAACTCGTCTCTAATACTGCAAAGCAGCAAAGTGAGCCAGAGGCCCAGTACACAATAACCAATGCAAAAACAAGTCATCAAATTATGTAATGCATCATAGAACAAGTGGTTATCTTTATTACATTTTCATTCACAAATCAACAAGAGGGTATTCAAACCCCGGTCACGCCTTAGGAATTCAGGGATCCTGAGTAACAGCAACTGCTCAGGGGTTGATATAAGCAGTCCGAATACTTATATCTCCTATATCTATTTCATGAAGATAATAGCTTCATTTAGGGTTTAAAAGCCGTTGCCCGACTCTACTTAAACTCAGTCCATAACATGAGCCTAGTTCACAAGTTCCATAAACTTTGAACTAAATCATGGTATTTCCCCTTAAGTTTAAGCAAACGTTACACAGATATTATTCCCCCCTATCGGCTACCCACTTAACCAAAAGAATCGCTATTGCATCATAGCGTACCATTGCATCATGACTTGGTTAAGCGCCTAACTAACATGTCATTGCATCATGACAGGTTTGCTGCTCCTCGGACCAGATTAAATAGCGTAATAGACATCCAATTCATTCAAATGTTAAGTCAAATCGATTTAAATCAGATTAGGAATGCCTATTCTTAGCAATCATCAAACAAGTTATTGCGTACCTGAACCCGTTAGTATATAACTAGGATCTCTCGGTGATGAATTAACCGAAGAATCCTTAACTGAAATAGAAATATTACAATAATCAATAAATCAACAAGTTTAGATCTCATTCTCACAATTATACACATAGTATATATATATATCATAAATAAATCAAAGAAATCCAAATAATTGAATACAAAGTCATAAATAAGCATTTAAAGGTCCTATTATATCACAAATCGCCTAATAAATACTTAATTGCTCAAGTAACAAACTTCGAAAAATTTTAGAAAAAGATTTTAAATTTCAAAAGCATAGGGGATAGGCCGGCAACCAAAGCCGGCGGCTTTGAGCCGGTGCTCGATGCTCTGAAAATCAACACTGCCAGCGCTGGCAGTGTTCAAGGGTACGCCGTCAGCCTTTGCATTCTACGCCGGCGGCCTTGAACCGGCGTAGAATCCAAAACCCAAAATTTCAAAAATGTCCAGAGAGGTCTAAGCCGTTCGCTTACCTAGATACGCGGCCAGCTTTAACACATACGCCGGCGGCCTTGATTCCCGCTGCAGCATACAATAAGAAAGAAAGAACGCCGGCTGACTTTCTTAGCGAAAGCCGGCGGCGTAGAAACCCAGATTGCCGGCATACGTTCTGAAGAACAAACGCTGGCAAACTTTTGTTGAAAAAGCCGACGGTTTAGCAAAGCGGCGTTAAGAGATTTGAATCCAATGCTGCCTCTACGCCGGCGGCGTTGAATTCCCAAGTGCCGGCGTACGTTTTAAAAACAGACTTAAACGACAGAATTCAAATCCTCTGTTTTTCACTTTGAAAAATTCATCTCAAAACACTTCAAAACCTTCCTCAACTACACTTCCAACTTCATATACTCAATCCTATTTATAATACTCAATCCTGGCAACTCAAAACAAGAATTCAACACAATTAAACACTTCAAACCATTCTAAATTTCTCTACACAATTCCTCTTCAGTTACTCCCCACACTTCATATCACTACAACAATGCATAAACAAACTCACACACTCACAAAGTTCATTCCTAGCTCATTTCAATACATGAACAATCATCTAGACAACATTAAACTCATTTCATCCAAAAATCCATACAACTACTTTAAGAAAGAAAAACAAAACAACAATCACCATTAAATCCACTCACATGTAATTACTTTGCCTTGAAGACAACTTGATTTCCAAAGCTTGCTATTGCTCTTATTTTAGGCTTGGAATTGAAATGGAGATAGAAATGGAAGAAGAAAAGAAAAGAAAGAAAGAAAAAGAAAATTCGGATAAAATGGAGCTGCTCCCAAAAAGTAGTTCAAATTAGCTTAATTTGACTTTAACACATTCCAAATTTACCCCTTAAAGCATACATAACCTTAGGATGCATTTGGCTTTAATTTGGGTCTCATTTGGGCTTAAATAAGCATAAATGCTACTTAATTAAAGAAACAAAATTCCATCACTAATCTTGTAAAACCAAAGTTGATTTTATAAATCTAACTTAATTAACACCTTAATGTACAAAAGGCACAATTATTAATTTTCTTACACACACATTAATACATATAGAGCAAAGATATTAATTTCAATCTACACATGCAAAATAATATATTTTAAAGTACTAGCAACCATCAAACATGCTCATTCAATTCAACAATCTAAAATAAATAAATAAACACATGAGATTTAAATAAAATTGAAATCTAGGTCATTTCAGTTTCGTTATGGCTTAAACATGGTTTTGATTCTTTCCTATTTAAATCCGAATTTCTATGGCTTAGAGTTCTAAATTCTCAAGTTGATGTTTCCATGTTCCTAAACAACCAAAAATCATCAACACAATGATATCTCATCTTTTCTACTTCACAAGATAATCATCTACTCAATCAAACATATATGTTGTTCTAAAGCAACTCAATTCATTAACTTCTTAGTTTCTATACTTGAACACAATATAAACTTCAAGTTGGTATGATTTTTACCTTGGTTGGATGGTTAAATGTAACTAGCTTCTCCTCTTTGTTGTGGACAAAAACCTATGTTAGGATATATTAGAATGAGTAGTGATAAGTCTTGAAATAAATTAGGTAAACCAACATCATCCTTACCTCTAGTTCTTGATTATTCCTAAAACCTTGATGATTCACGATGAGGTTAAAGAAAATCAGAAGCTATTTTACTTTGGTTTCTTGTTGCTGTTTGTTGTTAGAAAGATGGTTTAATTGTTGCGTTTTGTGTTGTTGAGAAATAGAGCTTACATCATGGATAAAAGTAGGAAAATAAGGGCCATTCATGCTATGTCTTCTTTCTTCTTCAAATCTGTCATGTTGGCTTTTTGATGAGGAAGAAGGAACTATTCGTTTTGGGTGTTGGGTTTAATTTTTAGATCAATTGTTAGAGAATAAATGTATTTGTTTTTAGCTAATTACTATCTATTTATATGTATCAAACAAAGGTTTAAAATGTGATACAAGTGGGCTATGTTGGGACGATATGAAGGATGGAAGTTGTTGTTTTTCGTCTACAATTTTGGTGGTTTTCATGTCGGTTATGTATGTGTTTATTTAGCAGATTTTGTGGGTCAATGTTCAACTGTCCATGTGTTTATTTAATGAGCTTTCACTAGAGCTCATTTAGTCAAGATTTCAACCTTTATGGGCTTATAAATCCTATGCTACTTAAGCTATGTTTAGTAGAGATTGTGGGATGTGAATTTTGAGTGCTACAACTTGGCTTTTTGTTTCCTTTGTTGCAACTACTTCTATGGAAATTAAGGAGAAGATTTGAGGCTGGTTATACAAGTTAGTTAAGAGTAGTCTTAGCTCATTTAATGCATAGTTTAGTTGGAGTTTTCTTATTAGTTTTTAAGTCTTTTTCATTTGAATTTTCAAAACAATTGGGTGTTAAAATCTTAAGCAGCTGGCTTCTTCTTCTTCAAGCAACAGTAGCAAAATTCTAGACGGAGTTTTCCCACCGTGCAACTTATTTAGATTCTTGTTTAAATTTTGCAAATTTCTTAAGTTAATAATTGACCATCTACGTGTCTATCTATGGAGCTTTTATTGGAGAATATTGAGTCAATTTTTCAGACCTAGTAAGCTAGTATTCAACCTATACTATAATGGTGAAATGTGTGCTACAAATTTGGTTTGTTGTCTCTTATGTAGCAACTACAAATCATGGAATTTGGAAGAGAATTTGAGGATGATTCCACAAGTTGTTTGAACTAGTTTTACACTCATTTAATGAATACTTAGTTGGTGCTTTGTGATTTGTTTATGGGTCATTTTCAAGTTAACTTATACTTGTACAATTTGTTCCATTTGTAGAGGCTAAGGACGTGTTTTACATCCAAGTATTGCAGCTAATTTCCAAGCTGATTCCACCGTAATTTGTTTTGTTTTATGTAGTTTAATACTTTTTAATTAATTAATTAAGTTAACTCAACAAATACCAAGTCATACATGTATTTATATATTAGTTGTATAAGAGTTTTATCTCTAAAAATTTATCTAAAGCTTCTACAAAATCTCTAGATTATTTATGAGTTCAATGTTTAGGCAATTAAATTTTTAGAGTTTTACCTTATGCGATTGAGGTTTTCTAGGTCTGGTAGGCAAATTAGTCTTTTAGTGCCTATAGACTCCAAATTTTCTAATTAAAATTATGGTGTAATCCAAATTTTTATTTAAAATCTAGATTATTAGTTATAGATCTATTTTCATTCTTATTGCATATTTATAAACCTAGCGGTCCATCTTTTGGTTCATTTTATAATCAATAGGTTCTACAAATAGATTGTCTTTCATCGGGTTTGAAATTTATGGCTACTTCTAATTACATCTTAAATTATTGGCTAAGATACGAAATCTTGTCTTAGGGCCAAGGAAATCTATTTGGGTTTTAAGCTATAAATAAGCTCATTACTACTGATAGATTTATTTTATGATTTTTATCGAGTTATAAGTTTAATATTTATTTCACCTTTGCTATTATGTTCATTTTACCAGTTATAAAAATTCTCAGAGTTATAAGGTTAAGTCAGGTTTTTAGCCTCTGTAGACTCAAAATTTTCTAACTAAAATATTGATATATTTCTAATATTTAATTAAGGTTTATATTCCTAGATATTGATCAGTTTTTTATCTTATGCGTGTTTGTAATATTAGTGATTTATCTTTAAACTATCTTTTTTTTATAGCCAGTAGATTTTAAAAATTAATCGTCTTTTATTATCATTGAAAAATATGGTAAACTATAATTACTTGTTGAGTTGATAAATCGTGTTGCGGAATCTTATTCTAAGAATCATTTATTTTAATGATTGACGATCATAAATTTTTCTAAGGCTATTATAATGTTTTTAAAATATTAGGAATACTTAAAAAATCATTGTTTTATTATTTTAACTAGTATGGGATTTATTTTCTAACTATTGAACTTAAGATAGAAGGGTTTTAAAGTTTGCAGTAATGATCGTTTTATCATTGATCATTGATTGTCTAAGACTTATGAAAGTTACATTTTGTATCTTAAACTTTATTGGTAAAGATTCTAATTTTTCTAACTATAGTCAAATTTGTATATATTATAATAATTTTTAATAATTCTAAGTCGTGAAAAATCGGGAGTGACTTTTGCGACTTTTTATTATAGTTCTTTATAATTCTATATTATATTTTTGGAAATTATTATAATTAGGTTATGTAAAATTAGGGAGACTACAAAAGCTTTTCTAGTAGCACGTTTTGAAAGCCTATCACTTGTGAAATATGTACTTATTGCCAAAGCTTGCAAGTCATGCTTATGTTCAAAGGTACTTTTTAAAGTATAAAAGTAGTGGCAAATAAAATTACTCTTGGAAGAACAATTTCTTTCCAACCATCTCTTTTTCTCAACCAAGACAACGAGTGAATATAGTTATATACAAATATAATTACCTTAGAAGCATGCTTTGCAAGCTCATCTAAATGATTCATCTTGCCAATGTTTTTAACATTAAATTCAAGCAATGTGTTGCACACGGAGACCAATATATATGAACATAGCTCTCTTGCACCAACTTTCTTGCTGCAATATACTTGCTAGCATTGTTAGCCACTATATGCACCGCATTAGAAGGCCTAACCCACTCAACTATTTCTGAAAACATATTGCATAAATTAGCATCCTTCATGATGTCGGATGTATCAATGGACTTCACAAACATTACCCAGTAGGACAATACACTAGAAAATTAATGAAGGTCCTTTGTCTTTGATAAGTCAAACCATCAGCCATTATTGTACATCCTGATTTAGCTCAATTGCTTCTGTATGAATTGATCAGCAATTGAAACTCCGAATGGAGGGTGTAAATCAATTCAAGCATATGATTCATGGCTGATCATATGTATTTCTTGCCCATGTGTTTGATGCATTTCATATGTTTGTCTAATAATAACTTGTTTGATTTTCTTGATACGAGTACGTTAATTCGAATATTCTCACAGGCTAGTTGAGCTTACACCCTGATATATTTTTATTGATGTAGGACCAAAATCTTTTATCTCGAGGACTATATATATCGGTTGGAAAGTATGCTTTTAGGAAGCTTTTTGGGGAATCCTTTTGAAAGATCTTAGAATAGATTTCCTTTAAAATCTTTTAATTCTAGTGTTGTTTTAGTGAAAGACTAAGGTTATATTTTGATCCTTAGAAATTTATTGGGAGAATGCTCCTAAGATGATGTAAAGACCATATTTTTATAATTTTGAAGTTAAATGTTTATCTAGATTCTTACATGCTATATTTACTATCTCGAGCTACACATCCCATAGTTTGCTATTGCTGTGATGGACGCCTTACATATGATGTTGAAGCTTTCGAATGATTTCGAGCAGTCATTCTTAAACATTAATACTGTATGTAGTGGACTACCATGTCTAGGATTCCTTTGGGGCGTGACAACTACCTCTTCTTCTCCTCCACGTTTCTATCATCATCAAGTGCCACCACTCCAACGACAACGGCTCCGTAGCCCTCAAATGTCCATCTCCATTCACTACCTTATTTCTCCACAATCTATCTTATCTCCCCACTTCCAAGGCCATGACTTAACTATAACAAGCTCTTGTCTTATTGAAATTTTGAGATGATTTAGATGTGGAGGCTGGTGAAGTCCTCGAACATAAGCTATTTCACCTAAGGAATTTGGATAAATGGAAGAAGCTTTGGACGTTTTGTAGCGACCCTATAAGGGGGCCCAGTAGGATTTCCTTAAATCGCTATATCACGTGTGCCACCGTAACATGAGGATTGCCTTGTAAGTCAGAGTTTACAAGACTTAAATTAATTATCCTCTCATTGTATTATACATATAGAGATTTATTATGAAAATAATTTATTGGATATCGAAACCTCCACATATCACAAAGATTGCAGAGAATAGGATATCCTACTAAATGATAAGATAAAGTAAACCTAGGTTTAACAAAAAGATATCAACTAGGTTTAAGTTAAGAAAAAGACTATATTTTTATGTTTATTCTCTCAACTAGGTTTATTCCTCTAAATTTACAATCATCTACCAATCTTGTGAAGTTTGATCCTTGGTGTGCTCTACATTTAGATCGTATCCCTTTCCAGATTTCTAGTTATCTGCAAAAGCAAACTGTTGGGGAGTCAGTTACAATTAGCTAAGTGAAGTATACTCTTGCTCTATACTTACTGAGATATGCGTCTAGCGCTTTAGTTGATTTAGAAAATATATAATATTTTGTTTCATTAAATAAACATATGTTTTTCTGAAATAAAATAGCATTATATTTAATTAAACATGGAAAAAGTTTCTAGTAAGTAGTAACATATACCACGCATACAATGTAATATGTAACTATATAATATTAAAGTAAATAGATATAATCCTTATAGATAGATAATCCTTATGGTTTTAGCATTCTTTTTACTCGAAATACACCTTTTATGTATACAATTTTTTTTTTAATGATGGCCCTTACAAATTATCTATTGATGTTACAAATATTGACATGCTAAGATACTAAGTAGTAGATGAAGAAGCAATATATCTAAAATTGAAAGTTGTGTATGGTTTTAGGTGTTATAGTTTACAATAATAATTTCAATAATTATTTTTACACCCAAATTATTTATTCATTTTTCTATATAACAAGCTGTCAGATAACTAACTTTTTTTCTTTTGGTATATGACACAATTCTCAAAATATTACACTTTATTTGTAAGTTTTTCCTTTTCTTTTTGCCCATTCTTATGATATATCAACAAACTTTTTTATGTTGATTTCATTTTCTTTTAATGCAGGTAGCAAACTATTTTTTTCCGTATTGGAATGATCCACTTGCAACAAAATAAAACTTATTGTTGTTAGGTCTAGATTTCCATATCAGTAATTACATTATGTTAAATAGTCCAGGTCATTGAAGTCCTTGAAAATTTGAAGATTTATTCAATAAGTATATTTAATAATCTATGCTTTTCCATTTATGCTATTTCTATGTATGTATATTAATAAAATTCATGGCTTCCAAGTAAAATGCTTCCTTCACCACCTCTATATCAATTATAATGTTCCAACGGGAAAGGATTTGGTGAGTGTTACATGCATCGTGTAATGTACATGTACTGTGTAAATACAATGATTTTCTAATATGTGAATCTATAGGTGATTATTTTGAAAACTACACTCATGTGTTAACATATAGTTAATAGGTACACACCATGTATATTTATGTGGTAGGTATCACCCATTGAATATTTTTCCAGCACGTACACTTTATTGCCAGTAATATAAATATCTAGACTTCATTTAACATGAAAGGTGCCTAACAGGCAACCTACATGTAACGCGTGGAAGTGTACCATCTTCTAATAGGAATAATAAAAAAGAGATATATATTTATTTTTTTCAACCAAACAACAAATTCAACAAGGAAATGGGGATGAAGAGACACGAAAGGATAATGCCTCTCATTCTTGCCATGGGAAGCAACCTAATTAATGCAAGCATTGCTTTCTTACTTATTAACTATTATAGACAGCTGTCTTCCATGGTATTTATAAGGCTTGAAAAGTTTTTTTTTTCTTTTTTTAGCCATTACAACGGAGAAGAGAGATTCGAACTAGTACCTTTCACTTGAAATGCTAGGAAGATTCCATTAGGCTATATTGCTATTGGCGCTCGAAAATGTTGTTAATCAACAATATTTTGTGTCTAATTCAATTTCAATAGACTTATATGCTTAAAGATGAGCATTTTCTTGACTTCTTCTAGAAATTCCACATTTGTCTGCGAAAAAGGAGCAACAAAACAGCAAAAGGAGAAAATTGACATGCATATTAAACACATCTTATATGTAGGTTTAGGTCTTTGACAAGACATATTGCACCTTTCCTTTTAGTATTCAACACTAATTTATGGCCAAGCTACGAATTATAGGATAGATGATTTTGTTTGTATGACTAAACTAGATTCTTGTTATTATCTATATTTTTAAGTTTATACATTTAGAGACCTTACTATTTAAATGGACTATAAGCTTTTTCTTTTTTGTTATTTTAGTATATTTTAAAGAAAAAAAACCCAAGTTATCTCATGTTTTTATACTATTCTATTCGAATTCTCATAATTTTCAATTTTTATGAAAATGGACTTTTCAAGCCTATTAAAAATTTCATTCTCTCTCCACTGGTCAACTGCTGAACAGTCATAGTAGTTGATTTAGACATATATGATTAAATACATTATAATTGATGATGATTGAAGAGTTCTAGGATATTCTAAAAGCAAAGATTTTGAGGTAGGACAAACTTGCGAAAAAATATTGAAATTTAGTAAATTAATCTTATTAGTTGATATTGTAGCAAATTTATTATATTTAAAGGTCTATGTCTAAAGAAAAAAAATTATCTTTTTAAGGAATCTCGTGGAATTAGCTTTTTAAGGAAACTTATTAGCAAGTGTCCACAGCAGAAAAGTTTCTGTATAGAAAACCTCACTATATGCCAAAACTTAATGAATATTTATTTTCCTCTGCAAATATTTGTTGAATCAAAAAAATTGCTAAGTGCTCATAAGACCAATATTGCAATATATTTACGGAATCTTAATCAAGTTAAAATAAATGAAAATTTTAATCAATTCACCATTAGAAAATCTATCCAAAGTTTTTTGGAGCCCATAAATATTTACTAATTGAATAGCACTTGAAAAGAAAATATATATATATATATATATATGTTATTTTGAGTTTAGAAATAAAGAAAATAAATATGGAGTTCCCCAAAATAGACAATATTAAGTTTTAATGCTTTGTTTAAAGCCAGCTTCTTCGGTTAAAGACTCAAGAAGTCAAAATAAATGAAAATCAACAACTGCCTCATCTAAAAATTCTTAAAGGAAGAAATTGAAGCGTTGGACTTTTATGGCTCTTAGATAATTATTCTTGCAAAAAAATCCGAGATAAAAAAAAAATACCGCGAAGATTTTAAATTATAACATCAAGTTATAAATGCTCAATCATTATACAGAGGTAGCAAAATGACTCAAAAAATACTACATTAACAATACAAGTGTAATATTACTCTATTGCTATTCACCAACAATAAAAAGGCAGCGGTTTTAGAAGCAAGTTGAATGAAAAAAATGATAATACTAAGTCACGACACATAATCTACAATTGAAGAAAAAAAATTCAAAGAAATGTCCAAAACCCCTTAGATTTCATCGAAGGAACATTTGGTCATGAGGCAAAATGTAAATGATCATTTTGGTAATTGGACCCTTAACCGAATTAAATGCTATTAACTGGTCTTTTGGATTAGTAACAGAGCTTAAAAGATCAAGTTCGATAAGGAATGTTGTAGGGGGATTTGACTTGGTAAGCTTGGAACGGGATTTGCTAGACTGGTTTATTCTGCTTCGTGCTTATTTGGATTTCATACATGCAAAAGTTAGACTCCAAAAATATATTTAAAGGATAATTTGTGCTTTGTTTGACTGACACAAAGCTTATATGGACTAAAATAAGTTTTAAGCCATTTTATATATTTTTGTTTAAAAGAGAATTGAGCTTCTTCTATGTAATATAAAAGCTTTGAGGCTATAAATATGAGACTTTCTTTTTAATTTGGGGATATTCTGCGTATTGTTAAGATTGAGAGTACTGTGGAAAACTCTATTGAAATATTTCCAAAAAAATCGGAGTATCTCAACGAAGAACGAGTTAAGAATGATTGAGTTTACTTGATCTGATCTTCTATTACACTTGTGTAAATGAGAAATAAAGTTTGTTGTTTCTCGTTTCATATCTTTTCCTATGACATTTATACGCATCATTAGTTTAAATATTTTTTAGGTTGACTGGCATGTTTGATGCACGTAATCGACCAGTTACAGTAACTTTTCATATACATGCTAAGTGTAATATAAACATGGTGAATAACTATCAATAATTTTTTAACATTGGATGCCACGGATGACATCGTTATCATTATAACAAACTTGGCATACAATACCCCTAGAAGTTCTTCGCTTACCTCATCCATGTATTAATAATGTGTATTACCTAATCAATATTTTTCCCTATCAAGAAGTGACCGCATACACAATGTTATTCACTGTGTCAACTCATCTTATCCACAAGTTCCACAAAGTATTACCGAAAGTAAATCACATACGAAGCAATTACAAGAGCAGTTGTACAGGTTTGACATATTGTCACAACTATATATTCATAGAAGCCACAACATACATAGACAACCATAATAAGTTAAAAGAATATTAAATGAGAAGTTAAAGGCTAATAAGGGAAGGGAAGGCATCACATTGGTGAGAAATAAAAGACTAAAATCAAAACAAGGCAATTGATATCAAAAGATCACTATAAAGTCAAAGAATATTAAGTTCGTATCAAATTAGGAATGATTTTAAATTAGAGATAGTTAACTGTGAAATACATATACTTTTTAAACTATCTTTAATTAAGATCAATTTAGGATATACCATTCCTAAGCAAACAACAAACAAGTTACTTTGTATCTGAGAGATATGAAGAGTGATCAGTGGATTTTCTCAATTTAGGATTTGAAGCTATAGCAAGAAATTCATTTTATATCAAACATCACTAACTCTCATTTGAATATTAATCACAAATAGTTGCTAAGTGCTTAACATTCATCAAATTCAAATAAAACTCATATAAAAGCATAACTTAATATTTATATGTACAATAGGTTCATACAGGTTTTAATTAACCACAAAACGAAGCAACAAATAAGAAAAGACATATAAAGTAAAAATTATAACAAATAATTTAAAGGAAATGCTGAAGGAAAAGCTACATGAATCCAGCTCAATGACTTAAAAATAAAGGCCAACGGTGTAAACGAAAAGGCTAGGCATAAAAATAAAGGTTGGTGCATACAAAATCAGAAAATTTTGCACGAAAGATCGAAAATGAAACGCCGTACATATGGGCTGTTTTAGAGGCCGTTTGAACCTAAGGGAAATGCGCAAAATCCATCTCTATTGTAATGAAGTCTTTTTGGCTCTCGATGAAGCTTAAATAATAACCTTATGATTATTTATTTCCTATTCCAATAGTCTGAAATTGCTTGGGATGGTATTTCCCATTAGAAACCAAGTGACCCAGTAGGTTCTAAATTCAAATTAAATTGAACCAGTTTCATGAATTATGTACTCTGGATGTATAAAATTTTAAGATTTGCACCAATTGTTCTTTTGTCTTATTAAGGTTAAAAAAAAAAAAATACCATGCAAAATCAATGAAAGAGTCAAAACGGTGGATCCCTCATTTAGTCCCAATTCTTGAGATAAACCACTATAAAAACAACTATAAAAATATTGGATTTTAGAGACAAAATTATTATCCTTAAAATGAAATTTTTATTCTAAATATCATTATTATTGGTTGTTTTTATAAAAATATAAGTTATTTTATTAATTTTTCATCTCATATTTTCTAAAAGTTAATTTTCTTACTGTGAACCGTTAGCTCCAGAACAAAACTGGCCCTTGATCGAGCTGACCTAGATGAGCCCACGAAGAGAGCGACACACCCACTTCTGAATTTAAACGTTTTAAAACAACGTTTAGAAAGCGAAGAGGACTCATTCGTGTGAAAGGATTCGACTTGTTGGTTTTTCATCGTGGAGTTTATATAGTCCGTGTTGGGTGGGCAGAGACTCGAAGACTCATCTTTTAATCAGTCTTGCTACGTTGTCGTTTCCACTATTTTTCCAAAAACGCATAACTCACGTTATGGATTTTAGTTACGCAAAACATCTTCTTGACTTCTTAGATTCCGGAGGACATGATAACTAGACATATTAATAATTGCAGCAATATATGATCTTAAGATATTACATGTTCATTATTAGATAGAAATCGTGCAATACGGAATGGATGTTTGTTGTTCTGATTTTGCCGTCTCAACTGTGTTCCAACCAATCATGATATAACACATAAGTAAATTATATAATTTAACACAAATATTGAAACTTAAAACTGTTATGTGTTTAATTATGATTGGTTCGGATAGTGTTGAGATAGTAGAACAGAAATAGTAAAACCAACCAATCATGCCTTAGTGAAGTGAAGGCTTTTAAAATTCCATGCACAAATGTTTATTCCCTTCTTACTGGATTATTTAGTAAAATTATGAATAATTTAAGTAATTTTGCAAACTACAGTTGAACAGTTTACGAATATATTTCCTTATATTTATGAACTTAAACTAAAATTATGTAAATAATTGATTTTACGAAATATTAGTGATTTTAAGAATACTTATGTTTATAAAAATATTGCTTAAATATTTATAATAAATTAAACTTGATGAACATCCAAAGAAAATCACTTCTATTAAGTTCATTTTTACAAATAAGTGAAATTAAAAACTTTGAGTAGTTTTACAAATATTAAAGTAAATTAAAATTAGTAAAAGAAAGAACTTTAAGAAATATTGCAGCGCAAGTTGAGGAACCTCATCAATTGGGTAACCTTTCCCTCTTGATGTTTCTTGATCTATCAGATAATGATTTCAATAGGAGCTTAATTCCAGTATCTTTTATGTTCCTCAGGAATCTAGTTCACCTCAGCTTCCCCAACTCTAACATGGGAGGAAATATACAAGAACAGCTGAGGAATCTGTCAAAGCTGCAATATTTGGACCTCTCATACAATAATTATGTTTATTTCGACTAGTTTTGAGTGTATGTCATCTTTATTCATTGCAATACTTAGGGTTGGACGATTTCAACTTAAGTAAAGCCTTTGAGTGGGGTCAATGTATACTGACTCTTCCTCGCCTGGATGAATTGCATATGAGCATGTGTTTTCTTCTAGCTCTAGACGTTTCTTCAACTACAATGACACTAGAAAACTTTTCCTCATCTCTTTCCATGTTGATTTGTCATATAATCACCTCAACTCTTCCTCTAATTCACATGGTTACTAAATTTCAAAACTAGCCTTTCAATGATTTCCCTCAAGTCTAATTCATTGCGGGGTCAACATGTGATGTCAGCAACACAGATGACACATATGTGAACGAGAGGAAGTTGACCAAAAAAAGGAACACACACCACCGGCCTTGGAAGATGTGCCCCGGGCATCAGAGCCAGCCTACATTTATTGCTAACAGTTTTATCTTTTGATTTTTGAAACCCCCAATATTAATTATAAGACATTAATTTTTATTTTTAGCATTAATTGTCGATTACAGGATTTATTTGCATTTGTTACTGGATGTATTTGCATTTATTGTATTTATTATTTACCTTTTTAGGATTTTTCCTTTTAGAATTCTTTAGGTAATAGTATAAATAATCCTTTAGGTTTGTTTTTGTAATTAAGAACATTTAATATACTTTTTAAATCCTATTGAGAGAGTTTTCTATGTGAAATTGCAATTTTTTAGCAATTGTGTGATTAAGTTCAGTTTTTAAATCAATCGTTGAATTGGTTTTTGTTACTTAACGCTTTCATGCTGCGTCAGATTGGTATCAGAGTACGGTGAGTTCCTACGAAGATGTCAGGAGATAGCAGTTTAGGAGGCGATCACATCCTCAATGATGTTTGGGATGTGGAACTCTTGAGAGCCAAATCCTTGGGTCGAAGGGCAGTGTTAGGTAGCATGGATAAGAGATTTTGATGTATGGAATAGCGCTTTGATGACCTGATTGATCAATCTGATGCCAACAGGAACATGAATGGTTATAGGAGACGACCAAGGCAGAGTATGCTCGTGGCGATCCTGTAGGGATCAATATAGAGTTAAGTGTCGTACTTTTGATGATTATTATGAATATGATTCTGATGAGGAAGATGAATTGATAGAGGAAGAGGAACAGCCACGAAGACGGGGCGGTGGTGGGAGATTTGAAAAAGGTAAGACCTATGGACGATGTAATTTTGATAATTATTACAGACATAGGAATGAATATGGAATGAATGATTTCAAGTTAAATGTAGAAATTCCATATTTTAGAGGAGAATTAGAGATTGAGGAGTTTGTTGATTTGATTGTTGAGATTGAGCGAATATTTGATTATATGGAGGTGCGGGAGGAGAAAAGGATAAGGTTAGTTGCATATACTCTCAAGGGCTATGCGTTTGTATGGTGGAAGAGATTACAAAAAAGGAGAAGTTATGAAGGAAAAGTACCTATTAGACATGGTTTAGGATGAAGCAATTATTAGAAGACAAATTTCTTCCTCTTACTTATAAGGAAACCATATTTTAATAGGACAACTGATTTCATCAAAAACAAAAAGTGATACATGAATATCCTACAGAGCTTATTAAGTAGGCACCTTATAATGATTTGAAAGGGAAGAAATTCCTACTAAAAAGAGAATGAGAAAGAATACATTAAAGAGACTCCTAAAGAGACCTCATTCGAATCTTCAGAAACCATCATCCTAAAGTAGAAAGAAATCCTATAGATGAGAAGGTTGAACATCCACAGTTATTTCCATTGAACTTGATAAAATGTGATTTATTCCCGATGTACTGCTTAGAATTGTCACAAGAAGTATTGAGACTCCTGAAGTTGTTGAAAGTAAACTTGTGAAATATCAATGCCAAGAGTAGTGAAGGAGATATTGGAGGAGTTTAAGGATGTGTTTCCTAAAGACTTGTCAGAGGAATTACCACCTACGAGGGACATCCAACATTAGATTGATTTAGTGTCAGAGGCGAGTTTACTTAACCTACCACACTATAGGATGAGTCTTAATGAGACTAAGATTTTACAGGAGAAGAAGCAAGAGTTCTTGCAAAAATTTTCTTTCAAAGTGAAACATAAATTTGAGTGCAGAATAAAGTTGCTAATACCTTGAGTAAAAGAGTTGAGGTATTCCCTTTCTACCCAGAAGATACATCTTTATGTTCAGAAGAGAACTCGAGGTTGAGTTCTTCTCAAGTGGAAGAGAATGATGCGGGCGACATAGATGACATATATGTAAACAAGAGGAAGTTGACCAAAAAGAAGAGGAAGAGATGCTGCTGGCCTTAGAAGATGCGCCGCCAACATTGGAGCTAGCCTATATTTATTGCTAACAGTTTTTTATTTTGATTTTTTGAAACCGCCAACATTAATTATAAGTTGCCAGTTTTTATTTTCAGCATTAATTATCGGTTATATGATTTATTTGCATTTGTTATAGGATGCATTTGCATTTATTGTATTTATTATTTATCTTTTTAGGATATTATCTTTTAGAATTCCTTAGGTAATAGTATAAATAAGTCTTTAGGCTTGTCTTTGTAATTAAGAACATTTGATATACTTTTTAAATCCTATTGAGAGAGTTTTCTTTGTGAAATTGTAATTGTTTAGCAATTGTGTGATTAAGTTTACGTTTTGAAATTAATCATTGAATTGGTTTCTGTTACTTAACGGTTTCACGCTGCATCAACATGCTATTCTTGTCTCACATTGATATCTCTAATAATGAACTAGAAGGAGAACTTCCTAGTTCTTTTGAGTACCCATCGGCAAACGTCATTGCTCTTCTTTAAGATATTTTATTCTTTCTAATAATCGTCTTGATGGCAGCGTATCTAATAGCGTCACTCAACTGCACATGTTGACTTGCTTAGACCTTTCTTCAAATTCTTATCATGGTATAATATCTAAAAATCATTTGAGCAACTATACAAGCATGAAATATATGTTCTTGCCTTCCAATTCTATAATTCTTAGCCTAAGCCCTTATTGAATATCCCCTTTCAATTGTACTCCATAGAATTAAGTTCCTGCAACTTAGGGCCTCAATTCCCAACTTGGCTATAAACTCAAACAAGCTTTCACTTTCTTAAACTTTCTTTGAACCTAATTTTAGGGCTTATACCAGAATGGGTCTAGACCTTATCATTGAAAGCCTCATACTTTAATATTTCAAATAATATGTTGCATGGTGAGTTGCTAGGTGAACAATTTTCCAAAAATCCTCTTGTATGTGTTGATTTTAGCTTCAACCAACTTGAAGGATCTCTACCATTATTTAATCCACACACTTTTTGGATAAATCTCTCCAACAATATGTTTACATGAATTCCATTGATAACTTTAAATACTATGTCATCTTTGTTAACATT
The DNA here is from genome assembly GCA_024138025.1 of Combretum micranthum. NCBI lineage: Eukaryota > Viridiplantae > Streptophyta > Magnoliopsida > Myrtales > Combretaceae > Combretum > Combretum micranthum. The sequence goes on along the minus strand of JAMXBD010000914.1, from coordinate 528,865 downwards.
TTACCAAATATATTTGGCTTTATTCCCTTAAATGCAAATTTGACACACATGATGTCTTTATTCGCTTCAAGGCCCTAGCAAAAAAATATTTTAATTGTCGAATCATAACACTCTATTCTAATAATGGGCGAAAATATCTGTTTCATCACATTGTAGAAACGGGACTTTCTCTCCTTACCCATTCATCCATGTCTCTATCATATTGGCCTTTTGCCTTTTCTATTGTCGTTTACCTCATCAATCATCTCCCTACACCAACTTTAAACCATCTCTTTCCATATCTCAAACTCTTGGTCACATCTCCCAACTACTCCAAACATCGAAGCTTTAGATGTCTTCGCTATCCTTGGCTTCAACAATACACATTCCATAAACTCGAGTCTCATTCCTATCCTTGCATCTTTGTCGGGTATTCTCCCATACAAAGTGCCTATCCATGTCTTGACCATCTACAACCCGTCCTTACACTTCTCATCATGTTCGCTTTATTGACTGTAAGTGAATCTTTCACACCAAATATTTACCTAATGGCTCTATTGATAGGTATAAAGCTTGATTGGTTACTAAAGGCTTCCACTAATGCCCTAAAGTTAACTACTATGAAACCTTTACTCCAGTCATCAAACCTACCATTGTTTGTCTTGTTCTTAGCCTTGCAGTTAGCTACAGTTGGTTACTCAGATAACTTGATGTCAATGTTGCCTTCCTTCAGGGCACTCTCACTGAGGATGTGTTTATATCTCAACCTTTGGATCACAAGCATCCTCATCAGGTTGCAAGCTATGCAAGGCTATCTATGGCCTTAAACAAGCTCCCGTGCCTGGTATCATGAATTGCACCAATTTCTTCTCCAATCTAGCTTCTCCAATTCCATTGAAACCTCCTTGTTCATCTTCAACCATCATTGCACCATCCTTTATCTTCTAATCTATGACTATCCTTTATCTTATAATCTATGTTGACGATATCATTATCACTGGAAATAATGACGAAGCTATACAGACCTTCATTCAACAAATTTCTCAATGTTTCACTTTGAAGGACCTTACTCCTCTAACATACTTCCTTGGAGTAGAAGTCACATCCCACAACAATGGTCTACTCCTAAGTCATACAAGTACATTGCTGATCTCCTTAACGAAACTCACATGATTAAAGCTAAGCCTGCTCCTACACCACAGCAACTAGCTCAATTCTCACTTTACAATCAGAGATTCGTCTATCTGATCTGACTAATTATCAAAATGTTGTTGGAAGTCTCTTGTATCCCCCCCTTACCCGACCAAATGTTGCTTATACAATGAACAATCTCTCACAGTTTATGCATCAACCGACCTATGACCACTAGAAAGCAATCAAGCAGATATTGAGGTATCTCTATGGCACTTTAGATCATGGCATCACACTTCGTCAGACCTCCCACTAGCACTTCATGCCTTTTTCAGATGCTGATTAGGCAAGTAACAAAGATGATTTCACCTCTACTAGTACATACATAGTCTATTTGCATTGCAATCCTATTTCTTGGAACTTCAAGAAACAACATGCTATGGCTCGCTCTTATACTGAGGTTGAATACCGATCAATAGCCTACACTATTGTGGAAATTTGATGAATTTGTTCTCTCCTCATAGAACTAGGTGTCACACCTCCCTAACAGCTTGTTATTTATTATGATAATGTTGGTGCAACAAATCTTTGTTCCAATCTTCCATTCATGCATGAAACATGTTGCTCTTAACTATCTCTTTATTCGAGAACAAGTTCAAAATGGTTTGCTACGAGTGTCACACATCTCTACAACTGATCAACTCGCTGACGCACTTGTCAAACCTCTTGCTTGTCCTCAATTTGACTATCTTAAGGCCAAGATTGGACTTGCTGCACGGCTGTCCATCGTGTGAGGGCGTGATAAGGATATGTAACTAAGTTGGAAAAATTAAAAGAGAAAATCAAGGGATTCCCACATTTGAATTATCCATAATTATACCATTTATTTTCATTTACTCAATTTATTTTGTTATAATTAGTTTCCTATTTCTGTGCTCATGTAAATCGGTATATATTCTAACCATATCAATGAGATTAGTGAGCAATAATTCTACAATTTTCCTTTTCTTAAAAATCTTTCATGCTCATCGCAAATCACAGATTCAGCAATCTTTTTATTCATGTGACCCCTTTTTTATAGAACTTGTTATATGCATATTTGGTTAGTAGATACTGCTCGCTGTGGCATACCAAGTGCTCGAGTTTACTTTTGGGTAACTTTAGGGCAATGCCTATGTAATCTCTAAGGTTCAATTAGTAATTAGCTAAAATGAAATCAAAATTTATGCTAAGATTTGTGAGCGTTCAAAAAGACTCTATTCCAATAAATATATATTTATGCATATACTTTACTAAATTCTTAAACCGGCCCATGTAAATATTTTCAATCACAACTGTAGAAGAAATCATCCATTATAACTACAAGTAAAAAGCTTTCGTATAAGTATTGGAAGATATATTATATATATTATATATATGTATAATGGATGGATTTTTCAATTTTATTAAGTGCCTGTTATAGATCAAAGTGGAAATATTAAATCTGCTCGATTTTCAACAGTCCAGTGGCTGGTTTCAACTGATGTTTTTCTTTAAGTCAACATATGGACTTAGCAAATGAAAGCTATTTATGAGTCTTCTAACATAGGTTATCATATCAAATTAAAGCCACATATATGTAGATATTAAAGCTCAAAAGTTCTAGAATAGTTTGTTTTCTATAGTGGTGGTAGATTTGCAACTTTTTGAGATATTGAATGAAAATAATCATTGTCTATGACTAGTTTTAAAAATAAATTATTATAACTTGTGTGTACATTTTAAATCCTTCACAGTAATTTTAGGTATTTACCATGTTCCTTTATATATAAGCGGTTTTGTTCTTCTTTCTTAAAGTTATTGATTTCTTTTTTTCCTTTTTTTTTGTTTTTTTAACGCTGAAAAATATTTATTGTAGTAAGAAATATCTTGAGTATACAAGAAAAAGGTTCAATATACACTAGCTCAATGTTAGTCCCACACAAGAAAAAGAGTACCCTCATAAGTGGAGCGAGAAAATCCCTCATTTTAAGGCATATATAGATTTATGAGAGACCACTTGTTAATAGACACTACGAAATTACCTAGAATAATCTGATAAATAGAAGACTAAAATCAAAGCAAGGTATTGGATATCAAGAGATCACCACAAAGTCAAAGAATATTAAGTTCATTTTAAATTAGGAATACTTATAAATTAGGGATACACTATTCTATTGTAATTAGGTCATTTTTATGCTCTTGTTGAAGCATTATAACCGTATGATTATTATTTATTTTCTATTCCAATCTATAATTGCTTGGGATGGTATCGTCCATGGAAACGTATGTGAATCCGATTCTAGAGTGTTCCAATTTATGGTAGGATGAGCGTGGATTCCTTTAGTTTCATTTTTATTAAAAATCAAACCAAGCCATTTTTTCACTTCAAAAAAGTTTGGTTTGGTTTGATTTGGATAATGAATTAAATTGAAATTCTGATTTAAAAAATAAAAAGCTTCATTCTAATCCTTTAAATATTTAAAACTAGAAAAAGGAAAGAAAGATTGATATGAAGACAATTGATAATTGCTACTAAATATAAACATCGAACTATAATATTTTTGAGGGGATCATAGGTGAAGATTGATATGAAAATAATTGACACCATTAACATAAAAAAAATGAAATTATATTTATATATATAATCCCATCGCATTTATAATATTTATAATATTTCAACATTGCTCTACAAATTTAAATTGTAGTTCACAACAAAGCATTTCATAAAGCCATCACATTTATAATATTTCAACATTCAAAAAATTATTTGATCGCTAGTTAGTCATCCACCAACAAAGCATATTTATTGACTAATACATTTTAAGTTATAATGTATAATCTTCTCCAATCAATCATCCACTAACAAAAGTCTTCAACTAATAAAATACATTAACAACTAACAAGAGACATAATTAAATAAACAAAAGTTCATTCTCCACAAAATTATAAAAAAAAAAAAATTAATAAAGAATGAACATTAAGTTACTAATAAGAAAATATATCTTGAAATGGAAAAATAAAAAAAAATGGTATAAATTAATATTAACTATATTCATCAAATAATAAATATCATAATGAAATAATGAAAAACTATATGAATTTTGATTAATCATCATTAGAAAATTTATAGTTAAAAGAAAAAATATTATTATGTTTTTTTTATTTGGTTTTACAAATTAGTTTGGTTTACCGCTTTAAACCAACTATAAATTTTTAGATTGGTTCGGACTGAAAATTTTATAAATTATATTGTTAAAAAAATTATTTATTTTTGTTTGATTTATGAATTAATTTAGTTTGATCTTTTTTTTCCTCCTCCAACCCTGATGCTCAAATCAAATTAAACCGGTTTCATTATCCTTTTTTCACAAATTAGATGTGTACATAAGAAAGTGACACACCCTCATTTGAAGCGAGACCTTTAAAAAAGGTTTGGAAGTGGAGGACTCACTAGTGTGAAGGTGAGAAAATTCCATTCCAAGGTTTCCTGACTTGGCTAAAGTTGATCCGATGTCGTTAAAAGTAGTTGATCATAAAATACTACTGCTTGGTTAAAGTTGCGTTCAGACCACCTTTTTGAACTAATACGGTGCAGTGCGTAGTTGATCCCTGACCACGTTTTTTTTTTCTTGCCACTCATCCCTGACCACGTTTAACACACCAAAACTTACATTAATATGGTCTATCACTTTTATTTCCAGCGATATATAGGCTCGATAGCTCCTATAACCGCATGATTATTATTTATTAATAGTCTGTAATTGCTTGGGATGGCATCGCGCAGGGGAAACCCAAGCGAATCCAGTTCTGGTGTGTTCTAGATTATGATGGGATGGCATGGATTCGTTTAGTTTTATTTTTACTAAAATCAAATCAAATCATTTATTTCACTTTAAAGAAAATCTTTAGATAACAATTTGATTTAATTTGGTTTGGATAGCGATTTATTATAATTCTAGTTAAAATTAAATAAAGGCTTCATTCTAATCTTTTATATTTTTAAACAAATTTTTAAATATTTAAAATTAAAAAAGTGAAAGAAAGATTGATTTGGAGATAATTGATATTTGCAACTAAATATAAATATCAAACTATTTATTTTCTAGTGGGGATTATTGGTAAAGATTGATATGAAGAAAATCAATACTATTATTGTAAAAAAAAAATGGAAGTATATAATATATATATATATATATAATTCCATTGCCATAACTTTTTTAAGAAAAAACTACTCTAGAAATTTAAAAGGAAAAGAAAAGGAAAAACATTGTTCTACAAATTTAAATTGTAGTTCAAAGCGAAGTATTTCATAAAACCATCACATTTATAATATAGACATTCATGAAATTATTTGATCACTATTTAATCATCTACCAACAAACCATATTCATTGACTGATACATATTAAGTCATAATCTATAATCTTCTCCAATCAATCATCCACTAACAAAAGTCATCAACCAATGAATATATTGAACAACTTAGGAGAGTCATAATTAAAAAAGAAAAAAAAATTAACTATTTCCTGTCACTTTTTTTTTCCCGCGTTTCGATCCTTTATTAGTAATGCCTCTTTCTCCTACTTTTTTCTTTCTTTTTTTCTTTCTTTCTTCTTCTTCGAATTTTCCTTCTCAATATGATAGGTTATATGAAGGAATAACTATTATGCAACAAACACGAAAATAGCACAAATCAAACAAGAAAAAACACAAGAATTTACGTGGATTGGTCAAATCGACCTACTCCACGAGCAGCAAAGAGATTTTGTTTCTTTTTTGGGGAACTGATACAAGTAATTGTAGCAGAGCCTTAGAACACTACATAACCCACAAAACCAAACCGGATCGGTTTGCTTCAATTTATATAAAACCAGATCCGATACAGCTCTTCCTTATCGGTTCCACCATAAATAAAAATGAAGAAGGAATATTATAAATTACGAATTTAATGGAACAGTACAGCTTTTAGATTTTCATTTATATACTACTGTGGGGTATAGAAGAATAGCAGGCAATTCTTTAGTCGCGGCTCTAAGATCGGCTCAGCTTTCGAATATCCGAAATTGTCGCGGCGGCGTTATTTTCAGTTACATCGCTTTTCTGGAGCTCGTTATGCGCGTGGATTACAACGGCCTAGTTTGAGTCCGTTTTCGGTCTTCCATCGTCTACTCTCCGTCGCTTCAATGGTTGCTCCGTAGCGGAAGACGACGCATCTACTCCGTCTTCGGGCACAGCTCTTGGTATCGATCGAGACGATGCACATTCGCTCTCTCGTAGCCGTTTCATCCCTGAATGTCGTTCAAGATCAGCACCGTGCCTACTCGTGGATTGCTCCCCTCCACTGCTTGAACTACTCGCTACCGGAGGCTGTGACTTACACGACCACGGATCCACCTGATTCTCTCCATCCCTATCCTCCTCGTCATCCTCCTCCAAATCATCATCGTCATACTCACTCTCCTCCTCATCCTCATCCTCATCCTCCTCAAAATCTACATCATCATACTCAGGATCATCTGGACTTTCCTCTCTCATTCCTCTACATGAACCTTGCCGACGGTTCTGATCAGAAAAATTTTGAACGCAAGTCTCGCAAACTGAGACCGTTGGACCGAGTTTCGGACCGGAAGCACTCCACGCAGTCAGGAAGTGGCAGACGTGGCAAAGCAACCACCGCATGTGTCTCTCTACGAGGATATTCGCACTGTGTACTTTCTCATCGCATTTCCAGCAGAAACTCGCTTTATCGAACTCGCAGCGAACCCTTACCGTCTTCCCACAGCGGTTGCAATTCTTCATTCTCTCTAAATTAATTAATTCTTTCTTTCTCTAATACCCTCTGTCTCTCTCTCTGTCAATTAGGCTTAGTGAGCGTCGATTTGTTGAATAGGGGTTTCGTTGATGGCTGTCGAACCGTGTAGGGGTGTGGAAAATGGTTGTCGCTCGTGACCTCTCCTAAGACTTTTGAGATAGAGAAGAAAACTTTGAAAGCTTATTGATTTGGAGAAACAGAGTACTCCTATTTATACTGCAGAGGTCAAATTCTAAGATGGAAAGCTCATGAATTTGGTCAAAAATTCAATTTTGAAATAATGAATTCAGTCAAGAAAATTACTTGAATCTTTCATCTTTCATCAGTTAAAAAAAAAAATCGTAGATGTTTAGTATACCTTTTAACAGCTTTAATTCCAAGGATGCTTGCGTGGAGAATCTGAGTCCACAATACACACTAAAGCCCACGTGATGACCACAAGTCTTTATATTTTTATCCTAATTCTAATATATTTATTCCTAAATTATATATATTTTTAGCTATTACAATTAGGTAAGAAGATTCGATTTCTGTTTTAATCTATACTATTAAAGCAAAATCATCCCCTTGGCGTCTTTAGTATAAATATTTTTAGTGTAAATATTTTTAATATAATATTTTTATCATATAGGTATAAATATTTTTCATATCCTTAAAATCATGAAAATTAAATAGGTTTGAATATAATTAAAATTTTTGGTATCCTTGAAATCATTAAATTAAATAAGGTTTGAATAGAATTAAATGAGGATTGAATAGAAATAGTCCACGTAAAATATTTTTGGTATCTCTAAAATCATGAAATTAAATAGAATTTGAATAGAATTAAATAGGGGTTAAATTCCTTTTTTAGCATATGAGCGTAAAATATTTTTGGTATTCCTGAAATCATGAAATTAAATAGAGTTTGAATAGAATTAAATAGGGGTTGAATAGACATAATATTTTCCTTTTTTAGCCTAAGAATGTATTTTTATATACCGATTTTAATCTCTGATACCATATTTATGCATGATAGTTACCAATAAGTTACTTGTGGAAAATACAATTGTAATCATGATTTGTAATCATGAAATTTAAATAGGTTTGAATATAATTAAAATTTTTGGTATTTTTGAAATCATTAAATTAAACAAGGTTTGAATTGAATTAAATAAGAGTTGAATAGAAATAGTTTACAAATTTTTTTTTTTTTTGTATATCTGAAATCATAAAATTAAATAAGATTTAAATAGAATTAAATAGGGGTTGAATAAACATAGTATTTTCCTTTTTTAGTATATGGACGTAAAATATTTTTGGTATCTTGAAATCATGAAATTAGATAAGGTTTGAATAGAATTAAATAGTGATTGAATAAACATAATTTTTTTCTATTTTTGCCTAAACATGTATCTTTATATACCGATTTAAACTTCTGATACCATAATTATGCATGATAGTTGCTCGACATGGAGAACTTTCCTGTGAAAAATACAATTGTAATTATGATTTGTAATCATGAAAATTAAATAGGTTTAGCAATAATTATGGATAAATATGAACTCTGAAATTTAATTTAGGATAATAATAAGTTATATAGTTTAGTAACTATAAAATGCAAATTCACATGATAAATTAGTAAAACAATTAAAGTAGACATGATAAATTTTTAATTTCACCAATGTGAGCTAAATACTTAATTTGATAAATCGTTATGATAAATTAAATATTTATAATTTCTTATTTAATTTGTCTAATAATATTGAAATTAAATCCTTAATTGTAACATGCCCATCATCAAGAGCGAACTAGATAGTTAGAAAGGAATTAGTTTTAGAAAAAGTGGGTTTCTTAAAATAGGTGGCATAATTAGTAAGTAAGATGAATTTTAGTAAAGTAAATGCCTTTTCTTTTCATCTACAACCCTAGCTAAACCCTATAAAAGTTACCCACAAAATTCATTACTTCTTCATACATAAAATAATATTCTAATATTACAAAATTCCATTATTATACTCACTTTTTTCAGCAATAAATAAATAAATAAACGTCCCATCTTCATCTTTAATTCCTCAAAACCCATAAAAACCCATTTCAATTACAAGAAGAAAATAGATAATCTATTTCTACATATCATATTTTTCTTATACCCTTACTAAACCATACTAATTTTTATAAATTTTCTTGTTATCATTAGGTAGTCTTGGAGTTTAAAGAATATTAAGATTTTGGTTGGGAGGATTAGGGGCTTCAACAACAAATTTGTAGTAGTTGTTGTGAGGTTAAAGAAAATTATTATTCCACTTTGTTTTTCTAATAAGTAAATTTTAGATTATGTTGAGATTGCTTGTTTTTGATGATGTTGATAATTTCTTAAATCTGAAATTTTAGATTAAACATGTTCATGAGGCGATTTTAATAAATTCATGCTTGGATGATATGATTTATGCATAGTAGAGGTAAACTTGGTTTTATTTGATAAATAAAATAAGAAACATGCTATATTCATAGATCTAAATTTAGAATATATTTTTGTGACATTTTTATATGATATGAATATATTATGTAATCTGGAAATTTATTTTTATAAACGAAAATCACAAAAATAGTTTGTAAATTAATGTTTAGGCAGTAGAAACATATCATAATGTTTTGAAACTATGTAAAAATGTTAGAATCATCATATATTATGTTGTAAATGTGTTTAATATGATTTATACAACCTATGATTATTTTAGAATTATGAAATTTCTTTATAAGTCCTTGTTTTGCTTTGTTTTGAAAAATTTAGAAAAAATATCAGGTGATTTTATTTTTACATGAAATTTTGAGGAAGTGATTTTCAATAAGTTATATTGGATTTGGATATTTTTAGAATTTTTGAAAATCATTTAATATTTTTTTAGATTTTTCTTTCTTGGGTGCATTGTGTAAAGTGTTGTTTGAACTAGATATAGTCCAGAGGTTGAACCGATAGGTTTCTCTCCTCCTTTTCGAATGAATCTTGATTCATCGATAACCAAATATGCATATAACAACTAGCAACAAATGTGAATATCATTAAGGATAACTTGGCCCACACCTGATTGGTTCTGGACCTTGTCATCAGAAGTCAAGTACTTGAATATTTCAAGGAATAATTTGCATGATAAGCTGCCAACTCAACCATTTTCCCAAAATCCTCTAGTGTATGTTGATTTGAGCTTCAACCAATTTGAAGGTCAGCTACCATTATTCAATCCACACACTGCTTATATAGATGTCTCTAACAATAGGTTCATGGGAAACTTATCAACTTTGTGCAATTTAAATCATGGTTCGTTCAAAATAGCCAAAAAAAAAAAAAAAAGTAGCGTAGCAATGTTGGATCTCTCAAACAATCTTTTATTAGGAGAGCTTCCTCAATGTTGGAGAGAAAGAAGCTTTGTAGGTCTAATCCGACTTAGCTTGTCAAACAATAATCTAACGGGTAATATTTATAGCTCAATGTTCTCTTGCTCTTTCCCATCTCTTTTGGTCTTGCAACTTGGTCATAACAGCTTTTCTGGGTTGCCTTCCTTATCGCGCAATTGTATTAAATTAAGTAATCGTATTCAATAGAGAGTATTGGATGTCGCATCAACCATGATTTTTGGGAGTATCCCTGAATGGATTGGCAACGATTTATTGGAACTACGTATTCTCATCCTTCGATCAAACAGATTCAATGGATCAATTCCTCCAAACTTATGCTCACTTTAACTGGACGCATACCTAAAAGAATTGGTGAAATGGGGAAGCTTGAAGTACTTGATTTGTCCTCGAACCACGTATCGGGAGGAATTCCCCAAAGCATTTCCAACTTAAACTTCCTTGCCAAATTGAACATTTCATACAATAACTTGACAGGGCAAATCCCAATAGGCACTCAAATCCTGGATTATGCGGTAAGCCTCTTTCTAAGAAGTGTCATCGACAAGAAGCAGATGTAGAAGCAAAAGCACAACCTCCAATCAACATGGGTAGTCATAAAGATGAAGATAGAGATGGATTCTACATGAGTATGGGTCTTGGTTTTTTTATTGGATTCTGGGGAGTATTCGGATTTCTGCTTTTTCACAAACCATGGCGTTATGCATACTTTCGTTTTCTGAATAGGGCAGCCGATTGGGTATACGTGAGAGTTTCATTTATCATCGCCAAAATTCTAAGGAAGTGAATAATATTCTACTATGCCTTAACCGTCCATGGTAATAATTTAATCCACCTCTCCTTACTTACTAAGACATGCCTCTAGGGCTTTAATTGATTTAGAAAATATATAATATTTTGTTTCGTTAAATAAAAATACCTTTTTCCAAAATAAAGTAGCAGTATATTTAATTAAATATGGAAAAAGTTTCTATAACATATACCACACTTACAATGTAATGTGTAACATATAATATTAAAGTAGATAGATATAATTCTTATAGTTCTTTTAGCATTCTTTTTATTCGAAATACACCTTTTATGTATACAGATTCCCTCAAACCCCCCCACCTCCTCCCTCCCCCCCCCCCCAATGATGGCCCTTACAAATTATCTATAGATGTTACAAATATTGACATGCTAAGTTACCAAGTAGTAGATGAAGAAGCAATATATCTAAAATTAAAGTTGTATATGGTTTTAGTGCTATAGTTTAGAAGGATAATTTCAATAATTATTTTTACTCTCACAATTTATGCATTGTTTTGTATAATAAGTTTCAAATAACTAACTTTTCTTCTTTTGGTATATGACATAATGCTCAAAATATTCATAGTTTATTTGTAAGTTAGTACTTTTCTTTTCTTTTTCTTTTTTTTTTCCCATTCCATTGATATATCAAGTTTTGCCTTTGACATCTTTTCCTTTTAAAACAGTACCAAACTTTTTTCCCGTTGCTCTGCATCCATGGAAGAGTGTGCCTCTAGACATTTAATAAATTTCTCTCCTTGATTGCTTTTCTTCCATTAAGCATTTGTATGTTGGAAATTTTCACTTTCAACAAAATAAAACTTATTGTTGTTAGGTCTAGACATACATATCAGTAATTACATTCTGTTAAATAGTCTAAGTCATTGAAGTTGAAAATTTGAAGATTTATTCAATAATATATTTAATCTATGCCTTTTCATTTATGCTACATTTATTGCTATATATATGTATATTTATAAAATTTATAGCTTGCCAGTAAAATGCTACCTTTACGGAAAATTCTACAGTCTTGTGATGGTTACAACGAATCGATCCCGTCATATGAATAAATGGTTCAGTTTTTTCTAACCGTGATCAAATCCCTTAAAATTTTTACACTTATTTTTTTTAATAATTTAATTTTGTATTAAGTGATATGGTCCACGTAAAGCTTCATACCTTCACCACCCTCCATATCAATTATAATGTACCAACACCTTAATGTTGACTTAATATGAAGTATTTAAGGCTTCATTTATAATGAAAGGCGCCTAATATGTGACTAAATGTATACACTTGAAAGCCTACCATCTTTCAGATAGGAAGAATAAAAAAGAGAAATTTTCTTTTTAACCAAATATGCTTTATTTACTAGTCTGGAGACAAACTCGCTTTACCAAAAAGCAACAAATTTAACAAAGAAAATGAGGGTGAAGACGCCTAAAGGAGATAATACCTCTCATTCTTGCCATGGAATGCAACCTAATTATGAAGCATTTGCTTTCCTACTAATTAGTTTTATAGAAGCTGTCTTCCCGGTATTTATACGGCTAAAAATGTTGTTAATCAACAATATTTTGTGCCTAATTCAATTTCACTGGACTTGCTTAAAGAAGCATTTTCATGACCTTCTAGAAATTCTACATTTGTCTGCTAACAAGGAGCAGCAAAAGCTGCAGAAGCAGAGAAAATTCACATGCATATTAAACAAATCTTATATGTAGGTTTAGGTGCTTTGACAAGATAAATTACATCTTTCATTTTAGTATTCAAACCAATGTTGATGGTGAGTAACGAACGGGAGGATAGTTGATTTTCTTTGTATAGCACTAAACTAGATTCTTGTCACTCTATTTATGTTTTAGTTTATACATTTGGAGCCCTACTATTTTTGTCTACTAAAGGTTTTTTTTTTTTTTTCAGTTTTAGTATATTTAAAGAAAAAAAGCCACAGTCAGTCCTCTATGTTTTTATACAATTCCATTCGAATTCTCAAATTTTTCAATTTTTATGAAAATGGATTTTGGTCAAGACCATTAAAATTTATTCTCTCTCCACACAGACCAACTGTCCAATGTTCATAGTAGTTGATTTAAACATATATGATTAAATATTTTATAATGGCTATGGATTAAAGAGTTCTGGAATATTTTAGATGTAATGATTTGTGTAATGACAAACTCGTGAAAATATTTTGAAATTTAGTATATCATTCTATGAGATTGATATTGTGGCAAATTTATTATTTGAAGGTCTATGTCCAAATAAAAAAAATGGTTTTTAAGGAAACTCATCAGCAACCATCCACTATAGTGAAGTTTCTATTTAGAAACCTCAATGCATGCAACTTAAAGAATATTTTTTTACTTTACAAATAATTGTAGAACAAAAAAATTGACTCACAAGACCATTTGCAAATATTTATGGAAGCTTATAAAGTTGAAATGAATAAAAATTCAATTTTACAGGAAAATTTATCAAAAGTTATTTGGAGCCCATAATATGTACCAATTGAATGCACTTGAAACTAATATATATATAAATATATATATATATGTTGTTATTGTGAGTTCAGGAATAATAAAAATAAATATGGAGCTTCCTAAAATAGTCAATATTAGCAGTTTCAATGTTGTGTTGTAGCCATCTTCTTCTATTGAAGACTCAAGAAGTCAGATTAATGAAAATTAGCATGCATCATCTAAAAATTCATTAAGTAAGAAATTGAAGCATTGGACTTTTAGGTAAGATAATTATTCTTGCAAAAAAAAAAAAAAAATCCAAGATTGAAAGTTGTACATGGTTTTGGGTGTATATAAAGATTTAGAATAATAAGTTTGATAATTATTTTAAGTTGCAACTTGATCTGATGCTCAGTACGATAAGTTGTCGAATGACAAACTTTTCTTCTTTTAATATTTCACATAATGTATTTTGTGCCTTTATTTTTATGTTTTTCCTTTTTTATGCCAGTTTATTGATCTAGTAATAATTTTTTTTTCTCTTGATTTCATTTTCCTTTTGATTCAGGTAGCAAACTACCTTTCTCTTGTTCGTTTGCATCTATGGACAGGTGCCTTCCATCATTCAATGAATTTCTCTTCTTAATTGTGTTCCTTGCATTAATCACACTTGTATGTTAAAATGATCACTTTGAATATAATGAGGATTATTGTCGTTAAATCTAGATTTATATATTACATTATGTCAAGCAATCTATGCCAATGAAGTCCTTGAAATTTTGAAGATTTATTCAATAAAATATTTAGTGATTTACGCCTTTTCATTGTGCTATTTTCGCTTACATGTATATTAATAAAATTTATGGCTTTCAAGTAAAATGCTCTCTCCACGCTCTATTTTACACCCTAGAAAATCTCCTAGTCGTGAAAACCCCTCACAAACACTTGTGTCATTCATGTAAGCACTCGCTAAGCATTAAAAAAAAAATCAACTTATAGTGTTTAAAAATCATCCAGTAGCCAACTTGAAGTTAGGAATTAACACCCTACCATCCCTTAGTTTTGTCATCACTTAGGTCATCCAAACTTACATCACATATATCATAAACCCTAAGGTACCTTAATTGTAGCCCTTCCTTGAGATACCTTAAATGTAGTCCTAGTTCGATCATCCAATAGTTCTCTTTCCTTATGAGTACCTTAAATGTAGTCTTGGACCAAGATCTATTAAGACTTATGATATGACAGACGAACTTTGACATGGCTTTGAAGTCGGCAACTTCACTTGATCTCTTAGTTCGTCGTACAAAACTGTAATTCCTTAACAATTTTTAAATAGCGAGGATCTATATTCCTTAACTTAAAACCTAATCCCTATCATTCCATTGTCAAATGATGATGATCATGGATAATGTGATTTTGTGAAAAGTATATTTGGTTTTACTTATAATACGATAATAGATTCATGGTGCTCAATCAATATGCATTCAACCCAACAAGATAATGTAAGAAAAACACATCTTATTACACAAGCATAATCAAACAATTCATTGTTAAACATCAAATGCATTATTGGTTATTAACCCTTCTCCCACACATGCTAGTGGGTATATATGCATATATATTTTTTTCTTGAATCAAATTGTTACTCCAATTACCATTCAACATTTAGTCTTTTTGCCTATTTTGAGCCATTAAATCAAGCAACCCACAATTAATTTCCTTATGCTAGTAGAGTTTCTTTTTTATTAGGGATAAAGCCCATTTTGGTGTTCAAACTTTGACGAAGTGGACAATTAAGTATCTGAACTTAAAAAAAAAAAAAAAATTTCATTCCTTCTTAAAATTTTTGTGCCCATTTTTACTACCCCACCCAATCATTGCCTGATATGTGTCCATTACTTCAAGAGATAATAAAAGAGTGAGGTAGTAAAAAGGGATACAAAAGTTTAATTAGTGTGAAATGGGTCTTTTAAAAAATTTAGGTATCTAATTGTCCACTTTATCAAAGTTCATGTACCAAAAAGGGTTTTTCCCTTTTTATTATATACAAAAATTATTTTCAAATAGGATTAGACCAGTGCTTGAAAACAAAGCACCAAACAGGGGAACATTTGACTTGTCAGTCCATCTTTGGACCAACTTGCTAGTTTGAATTGAGAAAGCATCGGCTGGCCATCTAAAATAGACCAACTTGGTAGTAAGCTTCTTCCTAGCAAAATTTTCAAAATTTCACCTTTTGTATGCTTTAGTTTCTTTCGTTTTCAAGTGACACTATCACCAAAATACACAAACATAACATGATATCATGCAAAGGCTCATTAATATGCTTAGATAGTATATCACACATATAACAAGCAACAAGAGTAGTAAATCATTGAAAGTTCCCACTTACCATGGCCTCATTTCGAATCAATAGAAGTAACCTAATGACCGATGAATAAGTAAAGTTTTCACTTATAACACACTCAAAGCATTCCTTTAAACTTAAGGATTGCAACTATATGAGTATAAACTAAAGTTTTCTACAAAAATTTTGAGAATGGATCAAATCATTATATTAGTTAAGAAACTTGTTGTTCGAGTTCAATTGTAATCATTACAACAGTATAGGCTATAGTCTAAGGGTTTGTTAATATCGTATCCAATTGCAGTTCACTCTTTATATGAAAGCCTAAGCTTAGCTATTATGAATTCTTATCGTCAAGATTTTATACTTCGAAAGATTAATATTGTAACAACCTAGAACTCCTCATTAAGGTATTGTTTGCTTTGATGAAGTGCTGCATAGTTTTATCCTTAATGCTAGCTACTTCTTATAAAGTCACTCATCCTAGAAGTGCTCTCCACTGAGCATGCTTAACTTTAGAGTCTGAGTAAACTTTAATCCATTACACAAAAAATTCAATTATTAGAGTTCCATCACATTATATTTTGGGGATATCTCATTTTCCACTACTTATAGACTTGACATCCTTGTTAGTTTCATTACATAGGTTAAGAACTACACCAAGCATAACTTAAAGAGGATTTAAAAAGAAAACAAACTATGTTTGAGGAGTATTTAGCTTTGGTTGTATCGAGTAGAGGCAGAGAGAGAGTACAGTTGGTAAAAGTGAACGTTTAAATAGTAAGGTTTTAAAAGTAGTGGATTGGACCATTTAAATAAGAATTGTGTAACACAATGTGGGTGGGGAGACAAGACTTGAAGTCACAACCTTTTTTTTTTAAGTGATGGGTTGTATCACTAGCCTCCATTACAGGAGCACCTCCTATTTATAGTGGTAAATCACAGTTTGATTATATGGAAATGGTCTTTGCCAACCGATATGCTAAAAAGGGTTTTAAAGTTTTTTTTTCTAATTTCAATATTGTTAATAACATTATTTTATTAAATTGATTATCACAAGTCAAATAAGATCCTTGGAATCATTATTTATTTGGCTTTATTTGTGCTACAAGAACTTTTGAATCCCTCACTGAAGATGTTGAAATTATGATGCATTGATGGAGAGTACTATTGCTTAGGATTCGCATATAGTCGGCCCATTTGCTCACAGGGAATAATAAGCAGACCAACCTTAGAATTTTTTGTCTTGTAGCTTAAGTAAAGGATTTGTGTGGCCAATAGAAAGAGTGTTGATCATTTCATGAAATCACGCCACCATATTCTGATTGAAAGAATTTTTGATATGATAAGTTGTTGCTTAAGATAAGTTGTTGAAGTACTATGTAAACCTTTTCTATATTATATATATATATATATTTCTTGTATGTAATTTATATTATTTTAATTTTTAGCTAACACGGCGCAGAAGTGCAAAGATAGAAATCAATCACCAAATGATTTCTAGAATAGAAAGCTCAAAGAATTGCAACTTTACAGAGAAAACTTCTCTCAATTAAGGTTTCAAAAGCATGAAAAATGTTCTGAATTACAAGGATTAGTTAAAGTCCTATTTATACTATTACATAAAAACCTAAAAAGACAAATAATAAATACAATAAAGTCAAATAATAAATACAAATAAATTGTATAACATAGCAGACAATTAATGCTAGAAATAAAGGCTAGTGGCCTATAATTAATGCTGATGATTTGAAAATTCAAAAAACATAATTATCAGTAATGTAGGTTAGCTCCAACGCTAACGTGTATCTTCCAACACCAGCGACGTTTCTTCCAAGGCCAATGGCACCGGTGTTTGGGCGACCTAGTGTTGTTCTTCCACTCCTTCTTGGACGAATCCTCTCGTTCACATATGTGTCTTCTAGGTCGTCCTCATTCTCTCCCACTTGAGAAGAACTCGACCCTGAGTTCTCTTTTGGATATAGGGATATATGTTCGAGTAGAAAGGGATATATTAGCCCAAATCTATTTGAAACCAACAGCAGCTTCATACAATTCTTTATTTGCTGAACCCTATAACCTCAGCATTTAAAGTCACCAAAGATTGGCCTTCTCTTCTCATCTTCTTCTTGCTTTTAATTTCAATCGGTTTGCTTTTTAGCTTCTCCTTTGATTCTTTACAACCACTTCAACTTTTGGTTTCTTCTTTTTTAGCTTCAACTACTTTAATCTTCTCATCCATAAGTTTTCATTTTACTTTAAAAGGAATGGTTTATAAAAATTTTGATGAGGTCTCTTTAGGAGTCTCTTCAATTTGTTCTTTCCCGTTTTCTTTTGGAGTAGAACTTCTTCTACACCTTTCAAATCATTATTTTGCACTAATGTCATAAACTCTGCAGGATCTTCATGCATCAATTTCTTTTCCTAATGATGTCTTTGGTCTTGTTGAAATAGGATTTCTTCATAATCAAGAGGAAGAAATTCATCTTCTAATAATATTTTTATCTTAAACTACGTTCTAATAGGTATTTTTCCTTCACGACTTAGCTTTTTTTAAACTCTCTCACCAAGCAGAAGTGCCCTATTTCAATCTACAAGCCACCAATCTTACCTTTTTCTCCTCTGGTACCTCTATATAATCAAAGAACCACTCAACATTAGCAATCTAATCAACAAAATTCTTAACCCCTAAATCTCCTTTAAAATATGGAATATTTACCACTAGATTGAAATCATTCCTTCTATATTCATTCCTATCTTCATAATATTCATCATAATTATAACCTCTACCTTTATATTGACATCTAACACTACCATATGCCTTATCTCTTCCAAATCGCCATCAATGCCTTTGTCGTGGTTGCTCTTCCTCTATCAATTCATCTTCCTCTCAAAAGCATCTTTGCAATCATGTAACCTATGATTTGCAGCAATAGGTCTGCACGAAACAGGTCTGACAACAGGATCGCCACGTGCATACTCTACCCTTGTCATTTTCCATAACCATTCCTATTCCTGTTGGCATCAGATGATCAATCAAGTCATCAAAATGTTGTTTAATCTGGAATCTCTTACCATGTTTCCAACACTGCCCTTCTGACCTGTGACTCAATTTACAAGACTTCCACATCCGGAACATCATCGAGGACGTGACTGCCTCCTAAACTGTCGTCTCCTGACATCTCCACTGGAAGTTTCCTTGCTTTGATATCAATCTAATACAACGCAAAAGTGTAAAGAATAGAAATCAACTCACCGGATGATTTCTAGAATAAAGCTTATAAAGAATTGCAACTTTATAAAGAAAACTTCTCTCAATTAGGGTTTCAAAAGTATGTAAAATGTTCTGAAGTACAAAAATAATTCTAAAAGCCTATTTATACTATTAAAAACATTAAAAAGACAAATAATAAATACAACAAAGACAAATAATAAATAAAAATAAATTGTGTAACATAAGCCGACAATTAATGTTGGAAACAAAGGCCGGCGGCCTATAATTAATGCTGACGGTTTGAAAATTCAATAGACGAAACTATCAGCAATGTAGGCCGGCTCCAACACTAGCGGTATATCTTCCACTGCAGGCAACATTTCTTCAAAAGAAGGCGGCGTTTGGGTGGCCTAGTGTTACTTCTTCCTCTCCTTCTTAGACGACTTCTCTTATTCACATATGTGTCTTCTAGGTCGTTTGCATCATTAGCATATAAAAAAGTACCTTATCTATATCTTATTTTTATCATGTTCAATAATTATGATGGAGGTAGTATTTTGAATGTGAGATTGAGATGGAATTCATGTAATATTTAAGAAAAGAGTTTAAAATTTATATTTTATGCATTATAAAAGGAAATTTAACTAAGTAAATGTTAGACTACTTTATAGGAATTTATTAGATAAATTTTGCAATCGGAGTATATTTGTACTTATATATTTTAATAGTCATGCACTCATGATGTGTGTGCATGTATAACAATATGAAATTCATGAATTATAGATTGCAAAACATTTACATGGTTGATTATACAAGGTGAAAATGTTAAATATTAAAAAAAAAATAATACAAAGATCATCTAAAAATATCAATAACATAGAATGACATTAGTATTTGTCTATGTTAACATTTTTCTAAGAAATTAATGCTAATATGAAATATCTGCTCCATGGGAGATCTTATTGCTTAAAAAAAAGTTAATTTACTATGTGATTATGTAACAATTAAATATAGATATCCATAACCTAGTATTAATCTTATGAAACTCATTGTGCATCACACACCGTCTTAACATTTAAATAAGGAAAAACTATAGATAGAACAAATTATATGAGACTATGGGAAAAAATTACAATAGGGAAGACATAAATGCAATTCTTGAAATCTTTATAAGATCATAGAGGATCATTTTTGTAATTGGGCTCCAAGCCAATTTAATGCCATAAATCGATCTTTTTAGTTAGTGGTAGAGCTTAGAAAATTGAGTCCAATAAGGGATATTATAAGAATTTAGCTTATTAGTCTCGAAACAAAGATCACTAGACCAGTTTTATTCTACTCTTGGCCTTATTCAATTTTCTCGCATGTGAAAAGTAGACTATAAAAATATCCTTCTAAGCTAATTAGGCTTTATTTACTAAAATAAGGTGTATATAGAATAAAATAATCCTTGACCCTTTTATATTAAAAATAATTATTTTAAAAGAACAATGTGATTTTATATTATAAAAGCCATCAGAGCCTATCTACAAGCCTAGCCCATTAGTAAAGGAAGTAAGGCTTCAATTTTAATCATTGGATCCTTAGGAATAATCCTACTACTAGCATCAGCTTTTAACATCTATAAATAGAAGGCTTTTCTTCTCATTTGGGGGTCATTTTGCATATTACTAAGATTGAACGTAACATGAAAATTCTACTGAAACATCTTCAAGAAAGTCCAAAGCCTACATTCAACAAAGAACAAGTTAAGAATGATTGAGTCTACTTGGTTTGATCTTGTATCATATTCGTGTACTTAAGAAATCAAATTTGTTTGTTTCTCTCCCACACCTCTCTCTACAACACATGTACACGTGCCGTCATTGCAAAAGTCATCTCAAGTTAACCAGCAAGCTTATTAGACATGATTGGCCAACTATAGAATCTCATCATACAGTGACATTAGGAAAATTAATTTGACAATTTATCTTGTTACAAATCACTATTGCAAAGAAAATCTAGCTTAAGATTTACTAAAAGAGAGAAAAAAAATGAAAGGATAGGATATTGTGTCAAAATAGTAAAGAAATCAAGAAGTAAATACAAAAATAAACGAGAGAGAAGGGGTGCTTTAAAATTTGAATTTTTCTATTTATTTACAATAGAAAGTTTTGATTCTATTCAAAGTATTAAATATTGTTACTTAAATTGTGAACAAACTAATACACATTAGGTTTTTATTGTAATTTTACAAATCAAAAGACGATGTGAAAATTAAACAAACTAAAAGTGTTTTTTGCTTTAATAATATAGATATACGTTAGTATTTTATTGCTAGCAAACACATAGGTTTTTTTATGAATGTCATTAAAAAAAAGCGTGAGAAAATAAAATCAAAACAAGTGGACCATAAACACTTAGGTCCAATACTATGCGGCACAATCAAACTCATCCCGCGTATCGAGTTATTGGCCGAACTCATTCTAAAGCCAAGCCTAATTGATCATTCACCATTCCATCAAGCATGACTTCTAATATGCTTATACTTGCCCACTAATATATTTATAGGCCGGTAGTTCAATAAAGAATGATCACAAGGATAGGAACTAAGGATCATTCTTACGAAGTACGAACGTAATGTAGGGAATATCACGCATGCTGGAGCCACCCCGTTGAGCTTTCTATTGAAAAATTTTCACCATATCAATCGTATCAACAAAAATCTTCTTTTTTAATTTTAATTACAATAAGATAAAAATTTTATTTTTTAAGTAGGTCCCACAACCCTAGTACCAGTTGTCTTTAGACTTTATGCTTAGGAGTAAAAAAATGGAATTCACAAGTTTGTTCAGATTCTTTGTTTTTTATATGTATTTCTATCTGATATGTATATTTATATGATCTTTATTTGATTTGTGTGGTCTGTAAACGAGTAATTGGGTCACTCATCTTTTTTTTTTTTTCCTTATAACTCTCAATACCAAATAGATACCAAGTTAATAATTAGAAAAAAAATATAAATCATAACGGACCCTAGATTAGCATTTTCCAATGGTTGTTGGGGATTCAATTATATGTGAGATCTTGTAATCTCACAACAACAGAAATGCAGAGTTAGGTAATCAAAAGGTAACTTAATGGATAGACCTTAATATATTAAAAACTTTAAAAATTAATATTATAATAAATCATAGCATATATTAAAACTAGAAAATAAAGCATTTCAATTAGGAATTCTAAGTATACGATAGTATCTAGAATGTGTCATTACACTTCGTTATAGATCTTCATACCAATCAAATATGAGAAATGGAAACTATCCATTGATTTTCACCACCAAGGCGGATGGACTTTGACCATAAAATTTGCTAAAACCTCTCTCTTTTTCACCACTCACTGTCACCGCATTTTTGAAAAACCAACTTAACTGGAAAAACATCTACAACAAGCTTTGTAAACTGTTCAAATTTTCAAATTCCATATCTCTCATAATGTATATCCATTTTCAAAACCCGAGTTGCATTGAGATTGTCAACATGCATTCTACAAAATAAGAATAATTTCAATAAAGTTTTGCTAGTTTCTAGTTTCAAACGAACATAGACATCACAAAACACCATAAGAGTGTAAAAGTAACCCATTGATAAGATTATTACATAAACTCTTAGTTTAAACTAACATGGTTGTATTCCCTAAAATTAGAGGAATATTTTCTCATGTGTTTTACATGAAAACTTGAATTTCTTGAGCCAACCATCCAAATTACTTCGACTAAGATGATAAAAAAGCCACCATGAGTAGGAATTTCAATGATAAACTGCTCATTTGTGTGTAGAGTGTGTTGTGTTGCTATTTAAATAGTGTTCATTGAATGGTGTGTATCATTATTGAGTTATCAATGACTTGTCATGTGAACAAGTTGAAAATGGCCAAGAAACTAATCATAGTAAGAAAAACTTTACAAAGGAGGAATCTACTATCGAGCTAGTGCCCTTCCCTTACCATGTGGCTGGTCACCATCCAGCCAGTATTACCATCCAACCAGTATCTACCTGGTCCAAATTTGCATCAGTGATCCGATCGACAAATGGTTTTTCCCCCAAATCGACTTGATCCTAATTTTCTAAATAAAATAAAAAGAAATTGAACAATTTCAGTATTATATAATCATTAAAGCATGGTTTAAGTAAAAGGAAATAATATTAATGTAAGACCTAAACATCTAGTAATAAAATTGGTATAGAAAAAAGGTACAACTATTAGATTTAAAGGAATATGCTCCAGCTTGGATATCTTAGTGCAAGACTACATTTAAAGTATCCTAGAAAGGGCTGCATTTAAGGTACCTTAGGACTTGCGATATGAGTGAAAGGATATTGGATGACCTGAATATTGATGAAAATGTGAATCCCTTAATTCAATGTCAGTAGGATTTATACCATGGACTTGATGTTGATTACCAGAAGACTACATATGACAATTACATTACATATGGTTGTTCATGCATTGCATGTCTTTGCTAACTTGTTCATATTTACTTTTTGAGTAGTAAGATTAAGCTGCACTCTCATCTCACTAAGCCGTGACTTTAGCTCATTCTCCTATAGTGTAATTCACCTTGCATCTTTGGTAAGCCTAGCCGCTTTTGGGATATGAGGATTTATGCATGGGAGAGTAGAGAAGTAGTTATTGGCTTGATGTTATGTTTTAAGACTTTTGTTGTCATATGTAATTTTGTTTAAACTAGACTCAAAGTGTTTTGTATAAAGACTCTTGAAATGCCACTGAACTTGACATTTTTCCCATTTTATTTTACCTTAAGGTTAGTACATAAATAGCCAAGACCCAAGCTAAATAGTAAGGTGTTTGTTGATTATATTGATAGGATAATCACTAACTCTTAGTTTTCACATTCAAAAGTAACATTCATACAGTTCAATGTCACATTATGATATAGGATACAGGAATATTCATAAACTACTACTAATAAATGCAATGTTATATCTAATTCCACTCTTGAATGGATATTTTACTTTATCTACTGTGAGGAGGATGTCTCATCAACAATGTCATACTAGCTAAAATGGACTTAAGACAATTCTTTTTTATCAAGTACATTGTAATGTTGGGTTCTCTAGGCAAACCAACACAACCCGCAAGCACTACATAGCTAATCAAGGATAGGTAGGAATATCCAATAAGGAAATGCCTTTGAAAATTGTTTATCCTCAAATAATAGGTCATAAATGGAAAATCATTACAAGATTTGATATTAAAACTGTTAGGTGGAGTAATAATGGTAGATCGTGGCTAAGTAATCTACCGTAACTCCATTATAAGCAGCTTTGTCTACTATGCTTACCACGTATAGGCTGCATATACCTTTTGAGCTCTATAATGAATGTGAAATATTTAATCAAAATAAAGATTTCTTAATCAATGTTAAAGCATTGGAAGCTACTCCCTTTTTACTCTCTAAAATGATAGAACGATAAAGGAGAAAATATGACCAGGAAAGTTGTTGTTATCTATTACTCAATTGGTATATATATACAATTGTATAAAGGATAATTATAAAACTACTTTAAAAAGGATCTGTTAACTTCCCTAAATGTTGTGTTGACATAAAGGCTGTGTTGATTGCTCTAAATGCTATGTTGACACAAATATTAACAAACACATGAGTAGTATTTCCACATTCCCTTCCCCTCTATCCTCAAGATGAGGCTGCACAGAGACCCATCTTGGATGACAAGAATGCAAGCTAATGTTCACCTAATGGTTTAGTGAAGAGATCCATAAGTTACAATTGAGATGAAACATCAGAAGTAATGAGAAAACATCATAAATCTTATCAGAAGTAAAATGAAGACATGGATTTATTGCAATTAATTGTGTAGATTTGTTATCAAAGTAAAGCTTAACAGGTAAAGCAACAGAAATATTAAAGTCCTTTTATATGTATGAAACATACAAAAATTCTTTAGTTGTTGTTGCCATACTTCGATATTTAGCTTCTGTTGATGATGTGGAAATAGTCTTTTGACCAAGAAATAAGAGAAGAACCCAAAAATACACGAAATCCAGAAACAGTATGGTAACTCATTAAACAAGATCCCTAATCTGAATTCGAATAACCAAATAACTACAAAGAAGACGAAGAGGAATAAAACAACCCATAATTAACCATAGCTTTCAAATATCGAAGTACATGCATTAAAGCATCAAGATATGGCTATCTTAACTTAAAAACAAATTGACTAAGATAATGAACGACATAAGAAAGATCAGGTCGAGTTAATGTAATATAAAGTAAGCATCCAATAAGTCACCTATGAAACCGGGATCTAACAAAAGCTCCCCATCATCATAATGTGATTTTAAACACTAAAGCAAAGGAAACTTGGCAGGTGACATCTAGTAAGTCCTACATCCAGCAAAATGTCAAAAGTAAATTTCCTTTGAGTCAACCATGTACCAGCACTATTACGAAAAACTTCAATGCATAAAAAGAATTTAGGAGCTCCTAAGTCTTTTATAGTAAAAGCCTTGTCTAGCTCATGTTTAAGTGAACATATATCATCATCACAATTACCAGTAACAAGAAAATCGTCAACATAAACAAGAACAGCCAAAAATTTACCCAAAGAAGACTTAGTGATAAGCAAATAATCACTCTTAGATTAAGTAAAGCCATGATGAACAAAAAAATTTTTAAATTCAAGATTACATTGTCGTGAAGCTTATTTAAGACCATAAATAAGCAAACAAGCTTACATACTTTACTAGGAACAACTTTATCATAGCCTTTAGGAGGAATCATATAAATTTCCTCATCCAAAAAACCATGTAAAAAGATATTAATAATGTCCAATTGATGTAAAGGCCAATTAAAAGTTGTAGCAATAGTAATAAGTATACGAACAGTAGCTAACTTGGCCACCTTACAAAAGGTATACTTATAATCTTTATCAAGAACTTGAGTATAACCCTTTGCTACTAATCGAGCCTTATAACTGATCTATGGTACATCAAGCTTGTATTTAATTTTGTAAACCCATTTTGATCCAATTAGTTTCTTCCCCGGAGGCAAATCAACTAATTTCCAAGTATTTTAACCTGTAAATCATGTATCTTAGATTCCATCGAATCCAATTAATGTTTAATTTAGCATGAGAATAAAAAGTAGGTTCTTGGATAGTAAGAACATTAGAAATAAATGCAACATATTCAGGTGTGTGTAGGCAAAATTTTTTAGATGAAAGATAGGATGAGAAGTAATGTGTTTAGAAAAAGTTATGGACACAAAATTATGAATCGAATGTACATAATCTTTCAACCAAGAAGGAGCTTGTTTATTTCTATTAGATATTCGTAAAACTGGTAATGAAGATGATGAAGACTCAGCAAGGGAAGAAGACTGATCAGGCACATGAGAAGTGGTAATATCAGTAGATGGAGACAAAATAGCTTTAGCATGACTAATATCTGTATGATCAGGGTTAGAAAAATTAACTTGAGGTAAAGAACAAGGAATAAGTGATGATCCTGTGAATGAAGAAGAATCATAGTAAGGGAAATAGATTCATGAAAAGACATATCCCTACTAAAAATGATTTTGTGATTGACTATATCATAAAGTTTGAAACCTTTTTTCCCATTTGGATAACCTAAGAAAACACACTTAATACCTTTGGATCAAATTTGTCACGTATAAGACTTATATTAAGAGCATAACAAAGACATCACATTACCTTTAGATTATGATAAGTGGGTGGAGTACCAAAAAGAACTTCAAAAGGAGATTTCCAAGCTAGTTTATGTAAAGACCCGACCCTCTAAATCCCGAGACTTAGAGTACCGAGTCCCCAACCACATATAATATTTTCATATTATATGTAAGGTTGTCCTAAATCTAACAGTTTATGAATATTGTTTGATTAAAATCACTATAACTTTATAAAGAACTTTTATACAAAACAAGATTGCTAACAAAAGCAATCTATACATACATTTATATCATATAAACACTGTTTATTGTCAATACAAGACACTACAAAAATTACATGTTTTCTTACGTCAAAAAGAATCCTAAGGGATCTTAAGGTCTTTACAACAAATAGGCTTAACTAACAAGCCATCTATACATAACTTTTCCTTAGCAAAAATTCTTCCAAAAGTCCGGGTGATCGGATCCTATTCGTCCCACTCATCCAGAAATCTCTTGAAATCGGACCCATAGCCCAAATCATCATAAAATTTGTCTCCAATACCTGCAAAGCAGCAAAAGTGAGCCAAAGGCCCAGTACACAATAACAAATGCAAAACAATTCATCAAATTGATGTAATGCAACCTTAGACAGGTGATTATCTTTATTACATTTTCTTTCACAAATCAACAGGAGGGTATTCAAACCCCGGTCACGCTTCGGGAATTCAGGGATCCTGAGTAACAGCAGCTGCTCAAGGGTTGATATAAGCAGTCCGAATACTTATATCTCCTATATCTATTTCATGAAGATAATAGCTTCATTTAGGGTCTAAAAGCCGTTGCCCGACTCTAGTTAAACTCAGTCCATAACATGAGCCTAGTTCACAAGTTCCCATAATCTTTGAACTAAATCATGGTATTTCCCACTAAGTTTAAGCAAACGTTACTCAGATAATTTCCCCCTATCGGCTACCCACTTAACCAAAAAGAATCGCTATTGCATCATAGCGTACCATTGCATCATGGTAAAGTCATTGCATCATGACTTGGTTAAGCGCCTAACTAACACGTCATTGCATCATGACAGGTTTGCTGCTCCTCGGACCAGATTAAACAGCGTAATAGACATCCAATTCATTCAATTATTAAGTCAAATCAATTTAAATCAGATTAGGAATGCCTATTCCTAGCAATCATCAAACAAGTTATTGCGTACCTGAACCTGTTAGTATATAACTAGGATCTCTCGGTGAAGAACTAAC
Source organism: Combretum micranthum (assembly GCA_024138025.1). Lineage (NCBI taxonomy): Eukaryota > Viridiplantae > Streptophyta > Magnoliopsida > Myrtales > Combretaceae > Combretum > Combretum micranthum. The sequence goes on along the minus strand of JAMXBD010000914.1, from coordinate 500,760 downwards.
CGAAGAATCCTTAACTGAAATAGAAATATCACAATAATCAATAAATAAATAAATATAGATTTCACTCTCACAATTATACATACATATTATATGTATATATTACAAATAAATCAAAGAAATTCAATTAATTGAATACAAAGTCATAAATAAGCATTTAATCATTATTATATCCTAAATCGCTTAACAAATACTTAATTGCTTAAATAGCAAACTTCAGAAAATTTTAGAAAAAGTTTTTAAAATTCAAAAGCGCAGGGGATACGCCGGTACTCAACGCCGGCGGCATTGAGCCGGTGTTCAATACTCTGAAAATCAATACTGCCAACGCTGGCAGTGTTCAAGGATACGCCGTCCGCCTTCATTCTACTCCAGCGGCCTTGAGCCGGCGTAGAATCCAAAACCCAAAATTTTTCAAAACGTCCAGAGAGGTCTAAGCCGTCCGCTTACCTAGATACGCGGGCAGCTTTGACACATACGCCGGCGGCCTTGATTCTAGCGGCCAGCGTACAATATGAATGAAAGAACGAGGACTGACTTTCCTAACGAAAGCCGGCGGCGTAGAAACTCGAATTGCCGGCGTACGTTCTGAAGAACAAATGCTGGCAATTTTTATTGTATAAAGCCGGCGGTGTTGCAAAGCGGCGTTAAGAAATTTGAATCCAACGCTGCCTCTACGCCGGTGGCGTTGAATTCTCAGGTGCCGGCGTACGTTTAAAAACAGGCTCAAACGACAGAACACCAATCCCTTGTTTTTCTACTTTGAAAATTCAATTCTATAACACTTTAAAACCATCCTCAACTATATTTTCAACTTCATATACTAACTCTACCTACACTACTCAATCTTAGCAACTCAAAACAAGAAATCATCACATTTAAACACTTCCAATTCCACTTCAATCCATTCTAAATTTTCCTACACAAATCCTCTTCACATCCACCAAACAATTCATATCACCTCTACCATACATGCATAAACTCACACACTCATAAAACACATTCCTAGCTCATCCCAAGCATGAACAAACAATTTAGATAACATTTAACTCATTTCATCCAAGAATTCATACAACCACTTCAAGAAAGAAAAAACAAAACAACAATCACAATTAAATCAACTCACATACATATACTTTGTCTTGAAGAGAATTTTGATTTTTTTTTTTAAAACTTGATATTGATCTTGACTTGAACTTGGAAATGAATTGAAAGAGGAAGAAGAAAAGAAAGAAAGAAGAAGCAAAATTCGTATAAAATAATGGCTGCCCCTAAAAGTAGGTTAATTAAGCAAAATTCAACTTTAAACATATTCCAAATTTGCCCTTTAAGGCATATATAAATTTAGGGTGCATTTGGGGTGTATTTAGGTCTCATTTAAGGCTTCATTTGGGCATAATTGCTAACTTAATTAAAGAAAACTCTATCAACTAATCTTATGGAAAACCAAGATTAATTTTATAAATCTAACTTAACTTAACACCTTAATGTATAAAAGACATAATTAATTATTTTACTACACACACACATTAATACATATAAAACAAAGATATTAATTTCAATATATACATGCAAAATAATACATTTTAGACTACTAGCAACATAACCATTATAATCATCATGCTCATTCAATTCAATACTTAAGATAAATAAATAAGCTCATGGAAATTAAATAGACTTTGAACCTAGATCATTTCAGTTTCGATATAGGCATTTTATTTATCAAATATATGGCAGTGAGGATATACTCTCCCCAAAATTGTTTTGGAAGATTTGCGTGCAAACACAAAGCTCTTGCAATCTCAACAAGATGTCAGTGTTTTTGTTCAACTACATAATTTTTGTTGTGGTGTATAGGTCATCATTTATTGGTGAACAATGGCAAGTTTAGAAAATAAATATTAGCATTGGTGTTTAACAATCTTAGAGCCATTATCAAATCTAATAAACTTTGGAGTTACATTGAAATGGTTCTTAATATATGAGAAGAAACCAGTCAAAATAGCAGGGACTTGAGCCTTATCTTAGAGAAAATATGTCCATGTGTAATGTGACAAATCATCAACCAAAGTAAAAAAAAAAAATATCGTGCACTTGTAATATTGGCTATTTCACATGGGCCCCATAGATCAACATGAATCAATTCAAACATAGTTGAAGTATGTGTATCACTTCTATCAAAAGGAATGAGATGAAGCTTAGCAAGCTTGCATGTCTCACAAAAGAAATCATGGTTTCTTGCAATTTTACAATTGGGAATATGCATAAGCGTTGATAAAGAAGAATGACCAAGACGATTATGAAGTAAAACAATGTCAGAATCAATTGAAAGGGAATGACAAAAACCGTTATTCAAACTAGAAAGACACATAGTTCTAAAAAGACTTCAAACTACACTTTATTGACTGACTATCTAACACATACAATCCATATTTCTTTTTTGTAATTGCCACAACTTCTTTAGTTGAATGGTCATAAAAACAACATTTTTGAAAATCAAAATTAGCTTGTAATTTTTTATTCTTTAACAATTGAGACAAAGAAAGCAGTTATGTTTGAATTTGGGAACAAAAGGACATTGTGAAGAGTAATTTGAGGGTTTAAAAAAAATATTACCCACTGTATAAACAATTTGTGAAGTTCCATGGGGTAATTTGATAGCTATTGTTTAGGAATGGTCTATCGATTATGTAGGAGATATATATTTGGTGTAATATGGTTTGTTGCACCAGAATCTACTATCCAAAAATCATACATATTATTCAAACATGAAGATTCTACATTAAAGGATATTGTGGAGCAAATGTTACCAAGAGTCATTCTAGTATGATCAGAATTCGTTAAGAAATACGGATCGCTAAAACTCATATCTCCGTTCATCTATTGTATTCCTGAACCTTGCGACGTTCTTTCAATAATAAAAAAATCAAGAAAATAGAATATATTATCTATTCTCACACTGATACCATGTGAAATATTGAATCAAAATAAAAATTTCTTGATGATCGTGAGTGCATAAGAAGTTTTTCCTTTTTTACTCTTTAAAATGATAGAACAATAAAGAAGAAAATATGAACAGGAAAGTTGTAGTTATCTATTACTCAGTTGGTATGTGTATATATATAGTTGTACAAAAGATAAATACAAAACTGTCTTAGAGGTTGTGTTGACACGAATATTAACAAACACACATGTAGTATTTCCACAATGAACCTTATAGCATTTAATCTTTAGCTATTTTAATATGTTGGTGGACTTTAATACTATAATGGAAATTAGAGCATTATGTTAGGAAGCAAGCAAAAGTATCAGACTTGGAGCATATCTAGTTGTCGAATTGCAAATGTGGTGATTAAGAATCCTACTAATATATCCATTATAAATCTAAATAATTTGATTATTTTTTTTTATTAATTTGAACTATCTCGGTTGTTGACGACCAAAAGAAGAAAGTATCTTGGTTGTTAAATCTAGGTTACCAAAAATTAATGATAATAGTTAAATTACTTACATCTAACACAATTTCCTAGTTTATTTTATGTATGATTTCGTGTATGAAGATGTGCAAAGTATGTACATATATGTTTATTTATATGAAAAATAGATGGGTGGTCCAAATTTGGCTACACCCTCCATTAAGGGCGTGCTAAATAAACTTGTGGGGCTCTTGCAGTCCCACATGTGGTACTGCATAGGCTCCACAAGCTTATTTAGCATACCCTCAATGAAGGGTGTAGCCAAATTTGGGTGGTCCTTCATATGCAAAAAAGTACATATTAGCATGCCATGCTTGAAGCAAGTCCATCATGTCTTTTTGAATAGAATCGTGCAAGGCTTATCTCTTAGACCTTTCAAGTGTATAATCAATTACAAAAAATGCTTCATAAAAAAAAAAAAAAATTGGTGAGCAATTATAAAATAGAAAAAAATAATATTTTATTATTTGAATATTATTAATCTATCTAATTGTAATGGCCCCACCCCTATGCGTAGGGCGTGACAGTTACGCTGCACATAATACTCTAAGCAATATGTACAAGGCATTCCATTATAGAGTGGATTTCTAATAAAGCTAATTTGAGAAATCATTATAAATTTTTATAAAAATTCTGGCAGAGTGCCATTTGTTTATTCATAGTTTGAGTTTATTAACCTAGAAAATTTAACCCGTTTGGAAAATAAGTATCACAAAAGTCATTTATAAATATTGCCCATGAGGCCCATCAAAAAGCTATAATTCAAATACAAAACTTTTGGACTTAAAGTCCCATATTAAACAAAATGAAAGCATTTGATAGTTATTTGCTTACAATCATCCAAGTTTTATAAAATATAATTACACTAGACTTTTCATGAAAAACTCATAAAACCCATGTCTTGTACATCGTCATCTAATCGAGTCATCCTACGTATCTCTCATTCCCCATCAAATCACCAGTAAGACCTAAAAAGTTAATAAAATGAGCTGCGAAACCCAATACACAGTTGCCAAACACATACACACATGTCATGTACGCCTAGGCCAATGCGGCAAACACAATTTAAGTTGATTACAATTAAGTTAGTAAATAGGCATTCCCAGCATCTTAGAAATACAAAGACACACAAAAGTACTCAAGGCTCCCACTAAACGAAAAGGGTAGGGTTCTCTTGGCAAATGAAGCACCGAAGAGGGGGAATTTGACAAGTCCCTAAAACTAATTGGAAAGAAAATAAAGGAATTTCGCATAGACCAATTCCCCACAAACAGCCATCAATGAGCACGCTGTATTGCAACGTTTAATTCAAGAGTCTATACCTCTGCATAACTCTATTGGAACTTTGCATCAACTCCTAACTGATCGTCTAGTTTTAGAGGGGGTCCAAACGCTTACAACTACTATATCATCTTGAAGTTGTGAACCCAATTCAGGGGTGTCATTCCTAAAGTAAGCGTGAGCAACAACCAACAATCAATTAAGCCAAGTTGAAATTCTTTGTTTAGTTATTAATACTATCCAAACAAGCAATATACAATAACTGCATACCTATCGGTTGGTTTGAGCTTGCCATTTTTTCCAAGCTCGATATCCAATAACTGTTCGTAATTGAAATCAAGAATTAGTTCAAGTTTTACCACCTTTATTTCATTTATGTTGTTTGTTATATCTAGGTCACTCTAATTTAACCATATCTACTTGAGGATAATATTTAAAAGGGTCATTTGTTTCATTTAGCCAAGTTATCAAGTTTATGTAGATTATGATTAGTTTTGGGGCTTAGGTTAACTGACCTTTAGTGGGCTATATTTTTGTGGGTTTCGATTCTTGACTTTTGAAGAATTGATTCCTAGAGTCCACTAATCCTACATAGTCCTTAGTGTCCTTTTCCATCTATTAAGTTTATGTGAAGCATTTTCAAACTTAATTATTTGAATGATGTACACCGTGACTAAGGTATTAGTACTTGCTAAATATGTATTTTGAAGGTATTAAAAGATTACATAAGGTTAAGAAAAGAATAGGAAGTTTCATGTGATTCAGGCAAGAAAAGACGAAGTTAAGAGGGGCTAGCAAAGAGTGTAAGTGGTACACAAGGGGTATATCTCCCTATGTTTTGGTATACGGGCACATGTATTCCCTCGTGTTCTTTTAGGATTTATTGAGTTTTGAGACCAGAGAGAAACATGGGTAGATACATTACTCGATGTTCTTAGCTATGTTCTTCTAGAAAACTTATTTTTAAGTTAAGTGAGAGAGGAACACAAGCAGATACATTACCCAGTGTATTAGCCATGTTTTTCTAGGAAACTCATTTTCTATGAGTTTTTGAGGTTAAAGAGGAACACGGGATGTTACACGACTTGGTGTTCTACCCTGTTCTTCTGAGTTTCCATTATTTTGAGCTTTGGGTTTTTCGATGAAACGTGTTTTTTAATGACTTTTAGGGGTTTCAAAGAGCTAAAAGATCATGTTTAAACCTAATCTTTGTTTATTATGTCTCACCATCCCTTAAAAACATGTTTAATCATAAATTTCTCAAAATTCTAAACTTGAATTTATCACTTCACATCCCTAACATCAATTGCACCTAAATCCATCACCTACAACTCATTCCAACAAAACCCAACCTTTAAATCACACCCAAAACACCATTTTAACACTACTATAATAGGCTCAACCTCAAATCCATCATAATCTCATGAAAACAAGTTAGTTTTGATGTCTTACCTAATTCAAACGATAATTTTCACTTGCATTAGCGGGAAGGGGATGTAAAACTTCAAAATCACTCCAAACTTGATTTCTTGACATGTTAAATATGTATTAACTCACCCAAGTCAATTTTCATGCTTAAAATGCAAAAACACTCACATTACAACATCTTAAATTCTCATGTTTACCTTGACACAAATTTTGCTGAACCTTGAGTGGCTTCTCCATCTTCATTTGCTTAACTTCTTAATCTCAAACTACTACCTAAGGATAATATAATCACTTAGGGAGCTTATTAAGTTATTAAAAAAAAGCTAAAACTCAAGTTTAATACACTTTTCTTACCTTGAGTTTGGATATTACGAATTTTGAAACTTTTGAGCCCCTTAAATGTTCATGTCTTCTTTATTGTCTTAAGGAAAGAAGGAGAAAACTAGTCCTAATCTAATCTTTCATTATACTAGCTTAAATATGGACTAAAGGTGCTTAAAATATGGATTTTGGAGGCATTCTACCTTATGTGGGTCTTAGGGAGGTTTTAGTGAAGAAGAAAAGAGGAAAATGAGAAGATAAGAGGGAGAAAAAGGGGGGTGGGGCGGTCATCCAAATTTTGAGGATGGGAAGATCTAGGGTTTTCTCCTTTTTATTTCATTGTGCCACATGACACCTTCTATACCATTCATTTTTACATGTGCTAGAATTTGATAATTTAATCAATTTAGGACTTGTTATACATCTTTGGTGTAAATTATGATTTATTTTCTCAAATAAATTCATTTTATCTATTTTAATCAAATTTCAAGTTCTAATTTACCCTAGAAACTTGGTTAAGGATAACATTATAATTTTCCAAAAAAGAAAGGCTCTAATTGTATTGTTTTGATTTTTTCTTGTAAAGTTTTCATTTAAAGAACTATTATTAAATTATAATCTAATTTACTTCAATATTTGAATTGTTTTTAAATTATCAAAATTTAGGTTTTCTGTTTTAGGCTAGTTTAGGAATTTTGAAAAATTTTGTAGTTTAGATTCGTACGTGAACCTAATTGGATTTCATTGACTTTATTTGATTTTGATTTCTTATGATCGGTTCTTGAATCATGTCACAAACAACACACAATTCTAACAACCAGAATTCAAACAACTTTGATTCAACTATTACAAGAATAATAAACTGCAACCCCATATGACATTATTGATAATAGTTGTCCTGCAACCCATAATATTGGTAATGATAGACGTAGGCACGGTTTGGTTTTAAACCAAAAGCCTAACCAGAATTGAACCGATAGGCCGATTCTTAGAAGATTCTTTGACCTAGAACCAGTAGAACCGACGATTCCAACCAATTTAGTAAAAAAATTGAGAAAATATTTAAAAAATAATTATAAATAATTATTAATTTCTAAACTATTTCATATGAATCATAAAATTTATTATCAAATCAAAACATTTAATGTGTTACTATCAACGATACAAATAAACATAACTTAAAATCATATATAATTAGTGTATATAAACTTCTCCTAAAAGTAAAATTCATTTCCTTAATAATATTAGACTACTTTTTATATTGTAATTTTATTTACCTTCTGAAGTATTTTGTAATCTCATATTATTAACTACAGTTGATATTAGACATGTTTATATAAATAAATACATATTGTAAACAAATTTTTAAAAAAAATTGGTTAAATAATTTAACACTTTTAGACTTAATAATTATTTTAAGTTTAAAATTTATTTTATTAAAAACTACATTTTTTTATTGAAAAAAAAATGGTTCCATGGTTCTAAAATTAGAACCGAACTGGAACCATGAGAGGCAATTCCAATTTTAGTTCGGTTTGGTCTAGAATGATACTCATGTCTAGATAATGATTATAGTAAGACTGCAACCTAAGATATAACGGTTACACATATTAGATTAGACCGTAACTCGTAATAACAATTATATGGATTATACCACAATTCAAAAATAACGATTAAAGATACAACCTATATTAATGATTATAATATTTAAATGTTAATGAGTAACCATTGACACCACAATCCATAATATCCGAACCTTAGCTCGACATGATTGGACAAGCAAAACCAACAGAATAATTCATTAGTTCAAATATCCATTAAGCGAATTTGATCTATTTTAACACACACAATCAATAAATAAGTATTATAATACTCACCTGAAAAATTGTAAATTCTGAATTTCTAATTTCAAAAATCATTGAATTCATGACAGCTCCTTTCATAAATAGCCAGATGGTTATAAGTCTTAAAACTATTTTATTCCAAGTACTTACTTTCTATGTTCTTTATCTTAATAGCATTAATTTTCAAGATTTTGATCAAAATTAATCAACTTTAGCTTAGGTTGACTAGATTTAGATAGATTTGGATCATATTCTAACCAATCCTATACATGCTTAAGAGAATTTCTCATGTATTTATTTTCTACATTTTGTGATAAATAAGAGTGAAGAGTTATGCGTTCATTCCTAAAGAGTCTAGTTTGGGACATCAAATTGTATAGCGGAATCACTGCGAAACATCAATATTGAGGAACGCAGTGATTCTACTATCCAATTCAATGTTGCCATGCTAAATTTTTATATTTTCTTTAAAACAAACAAGTTTGTATCGTAATATTTTGTTAATATCTTGACAAGTTTTAATGCAACGTGTGAGATTGAACAATTGCAAAGAAATTACAAACGAATTTAAACTCAAATATTTTATGTCTATTTTTGATAGAAAGTCTTAAATTCTTCCCTAAAAGAATCCTAAAGAAAATTCTACAAGATATCAAATCTTGTTTAAAAAGATATTAAATCTACATTATTCTCCTCCAACCAGGAAAAAAAAAAATTTCTACCTTGAGTTTGGGACGGAATTGGGATAAAGTGGCTCATGAGAATATATCAAGGTTTCCTATCAACGACATCACAGTACGTCTCATATCTATATTGACCTATAGAAAAGGGTACCTTAGACCACTCATTCACCTAAATCTTCTCTGCGGCTTTAATCCTCCAATGCGTAAGAGTTTGGGTGTGGCTCCACCGGAAGTTTTAAAGCTTTTATTATGCCTATGTTGATGACATTTCACAGCCGCCACTGTAAATGGTCAAGTCAAGTTAATGTTTGCTAGAAGGTGCGAATTAACAGTGAGCCACGTGACACACCCAAAAGCTTACACACTTGGGTCGAATTTCGCTTTCGCATTTGACAATGATATTTTCACTCTTGCAACATTAATAGTGAGTCAAATTTCCCTTTTGCTCTAATACCACTTCACGGAACATGCGTGACTGAAAAATTGTAAAGAAAGTGTAAAAGAATTAAAACTTAAAGATTTTATATCTATTATTGATAGGAAGTCTTGAATTCTTCCCTTAAAAAAAAAAAAAAGATATATACATATAAACCCTAAAAGAATTGAAAATCCTACAAGATATCAAATCTTGTTTAAAAAGATATCAAATCTATATTAAGGTTTTTATTATAAGTATATCTGAATGCTCACTTCATGTTTTAAAAAATAAATTTCATTTCATCATGATTTTTACTCTTCTAATAAATGCACAATGATAGTTAAGTTAATTTTTAATTCATGTTTACACTTTGGAAGAACTGGGTTTGTTTGTAAATAATATATATACATGTACATATATAATATATGTATATGGTTTCTTGATGATATCTACATCTATTAAGACTATATATATTTATATATGTGAGTTCTTGAGAATACCTCTACATATATACATGTATAGACATTTATGTACTCAATATTCTTGGTAGATTAGTTTGTGACAAGGAAATACATCTTTTATTATATGAAAATCTTTATTTTGTGAAGTTAAATATAAAAATATGTTCCATTTCCAAAAAATATATTTGTATTTGAGTTTGCGAATGAGACAAAGAAGGATTAATTTGCCCCTTCTTATGACGTCTCTGAAAAATTTAATCATCTTATTAAGTGTGTAGGAGGAAGAAATGCAATACAACAAGACCCATATGCACCATTAGAATATTGTTATCAACCATGCATGTTTGAATCTTCATATTATCAATCTAGTGTTTTCTAGTCTCTCTCCGTTTATTGTCAAAGGTTAAAACTAGAAAGATTGATATAGAAAAAATCTTTCTTGGATAATTTTTTCCCCACTTCTAGAATCTTTTCCTTAATTTCCATCGATATTTTTCCTAGATGTGATCTTATTTTAGTTTATTCCTTAATGTGAGTGTTAGCGCGTACTACAACTATTTTATGCACAGCGATGGTGATTTACACCAGAAGTTTGATCTTCTTCCTTGAGAATTAACCTTAGCATTCTTCCGGGTATTTTTTTATGTTGAAGAAAAATATTAGGATGTAACTTGGCAACGTTGAATTGAATAGTCGAATAATCATGGCGTTTCTCGACTCAAAGTGATCCCTCTATACAATTCAATATCCTGGTGTAGACTTTGTGATACCCATAAAGTCCAATATGTAACTAGGGATTAGACTTCCATTATTGATTCGAGGTGAGGATGTACAGGTTGTTTTCATGGTTCGATTATATTTCAAATTATATAATAACCAGTTGTTTATAACTATATCATTAAGTATCAAGGACAGCATAAAAACTTCGTAAGTTTTCGGAGATTCTTCGTTTCCTCATTCCTATTTATGCTTTCAGACGAAGGAATCCAAATTAATAGATTTAGGACAAGTTTAGGATGAAAGACATGTCTACCATTTTTGTAAAAGAAAATTACTAATGTATAAATTATAGCAAAAAAATTAACAAATTGTCACATCTATATCGCATGTTGGAGAAAAGATACAAAAATTTCTATAAACATTGCATATTGTAAAAGAGATATAACGATAGTATTGTGCAAAAAATGTAAAAAGATTGTGCGATAAGATTCGTACGTATATCACACGTCCAATATGCAATACACATATAATATATAATATATATAATACTTGAGATACCAAAAAAGAAAGACTATATATGCAATATAATGATGGTATATAAGAAATTGTTTTTTATACAAATTGTATATGTGTAATTTATTTTTAAAGATGATTAACCATAAAATAATCTCCCAATTTGATATGTTTGGATATATAAAAGTTATGAACTGGATAGTGCAAAGCAAGATGATATGTGGTCCAACATATAGGCACGGTTCGGTTCCAAACTGAGAATTGAACTAGAACTGTCACTGGCAATTTTACAACCGGATCCAAATTGTTCCATCTCATACCAGAACTAGGGTGAACCGCCAATTCCATGGCCAAGAATTAGTAGAACTGGCAGTTCTACCCTAATTCCCAAAAAGAAAAAAAAATGAAAACAAAAAGAAAAAAGGAAATCATGGCACATAAAACAAAAAATGAATTTAAATTAAAATTAAACACTCATGGCATGATATTTATAATAAACTATTTGTGATTCATACTTATCATTTCTAATAAAAATGTTTGTATTAATAAAACATTTATTTAACTTTTTTTCATATAATGTCATAAGCGTTTCTAATATTCGCTGTATATGAAAGTTATTGTTATGTAAAAGTATTTATTTTTCTTAATCTTCTTTCGAAAAAAATAAAAAAAAAAACTACAATGATTCCTTGGCTATAGAATCAAATCTGAAACCGGATCGAAATTAATTCCTCCAATTCTGATTTCGGTTCTCCATTTTTCAAAACCGGAAACGGTGCTACCAAGTCCAGTTCGGGCAGGTTCACAGCTACCTCCCATGTCCATGTGCGGATTCTCGTAACTGTTCAACTTAGGTCTTCACTTCGTATTTAAAAGTGCATAGAACTTTTATGCTGCCAACATTCGACAAGAAATGTACGTGTGACAGTTTACAAAAGCCATTTTAAGATTACGTGAGCCTTAATAAGTCGAAGAACAAAATTATGTGGAAGGAAATCAAAGTTTAAGAGTAAATTTAAATAGAAATTAATGTTTTAGGGACTAAAAAGAAAGATTAACACCATAAAAAAAGGAAACATTATTATGTCATTATAAATTATATTAGCATAATACCATTGACTGAAGATATAATAACTTTTATTTATAATACTAATAAAAAACAAAAACATTAATCTTTTTTACTAACTATTTAAAACGTTGATATCTTATTTACAAGGGTTTCCATAACATTAATTAACTACTTTATATAACAATAATTTTTTGTCTAATTAACTAAAGCAATAATGACTCATTTGAATTTACCTTGATATATTGATTCTTTCTAATGTTAATTACCCTAAGCCAAAACATGATTTTACTTTGAACTTTTTGGTTCACAATTAAAAGATTTTAAACTTATATAACATGTAGATGTAGTACAACAATCCTCTTAACTTATACTTAACTTGGATAATCTCTCTCTCTCTATATATATATATATATATTTTTTGCTGTCAAACAGTAGAGCTGTCCACTTGATTGTAATTTTAGCCATAAAGAAATTTCTGATAAGCACATAGTGTTAATAACAATCCACAAAATTTTCTGGCAAATCATGGATTATTTATTTCCCATACTAGAGAGTAAAAACCTCATTCGCATACGATCTAAACTTAGTCCAAGAAAGTTGAGATGGTTAATTGTAATAGCTTTGGCTGTTAAAAGGTGAAACAATATACAAGCCTAACCCTATACTTTCTATCAATCATTTTTCTTAAATCAATAAAAACGCCATTCCCCTATTTGAATATACGCCCAAATGTTAATCCTATTTGGTTACTATATTCTGTGCCTGAGTATCCTAATGTAGTGCACCATCTATCAAATCTCAGGGTTTGACCAATAATTAGCTAAAAACAAGTCAAAGTTCATGGAAAATAAGTGCCCAAAAACACTCAATTTCATAATTTCTTTTATTATATCTTAAACGGGCTTGTTTCAATCACAGAAGAAATCATCTATTTGACTCTATGTGAAAAGCTTAGTATGGTTACTGGAAAGAGACATACATATATATGTATATATATGTTTACTATAGAGTAGGATGGATTTATAAAATTTTATTGAGCTATTGCTATGGTCAGAAGTTAGAAGTGCCAATCTACTTAATTTCAAAGGTCCATGGCATGTATTATTAATTAATTCAATATTTTTTCTTAATGGAAGGATTTAAATAATGTTTTTTATTATATAAACATTGGACTTAGCAAATGAAAGCTGTTTATAAGTCTTCAAACATGGTTTACTACATCAAATGGAAGCTATATATGTTAAACTTCAAATGCCATGGGGTTATTTATTTTGTATAGTAGTGAGTTGATTTGCAACTTTTTAAGGCACTGAAAAAAAAAAATTATTTTTCCTGTAAATAGTTTACAAAATAAATTATTTATTATAGTTAGTGTGTTCATTAACTTTAACCTTTTTAAATAATTTTAAGTATTGACCACTTTTCGTTATGTATGATTGACGTCCCTTAGTCATTAGGTTTTTGTTTCTAACAAATCTTGTCATTTAATAATCAAAATTTTCATATGATCATGATTTGACTTCTCATTCCTTTAACAGTAAGGTTTCTTCAAATTTTTATTAATAAAGAAAGAGAAACAAAAGAAAAAAAAAAAAAAGAAAGAAAGCATAGGAAAGAAGAATAAATTTTTGAAAAATGCAATATATACCTGGTTGAAAATTTTTTTGTAAAATTTCTTATCATTATTCAAAATGCATATTTATACATATGCATATGAAGGGAAAAAAATTATATGGTACAACATTATAAACTAAAAGACGCGATGGGTCTCACATATTTCTTGGGGGGAAATTATTATTCTATGTCATGTTGCCCAAAACTATGACACATCATGATTCGTAGGAATTGATTTTTCCTCTGTCCTATAGTACTATGACCATACCTTATTCGAACATACACGTGGACTCTGTCATCACTGTGTTGCTTTTATTTTGGGATTGTTATTCCATCGTCTTTCTACCATTTTAGTTTTTTTTCTTTATACAAATTGTTTACCTAAATTAAATACCGATAAAAAATATATAATTTTATTTTTATAAATAAATCAGATACTAATATGAAACAGATATAATATAATATTAATATAAATACCGACAAAAACAGGCCAACTCGTTTTTTTTTTTTTTCAGTTTACTATTTTAATGATAACTTCAAAAGGAGTGAGGAATCGAAGGTGACAACTGACACGTCCCATTAAAAACAACAGCAAGTGAGTGAATGCAATTATAAAATAAATCCTTGCTATGTTAGGATAAGAAAACCTGGCAACATATTAATCATTGGTAAGCGACTTCACTGGCTGAGCAGTGAAAGTTAGATCTAGATCTATTTAATATCATTAACGGTCCAAATGCTAAGCATCTTTCACAATGAGACATAAACATATTATTGAATAATATCGAAAAAAAAACAGAGAAAAAAATATATAACTCATTTTAAAGTTTAAGAAAGTAGGGTTCTAATATATTGAATAAACTAAATTAGGGTTGGTCTATATCGTTGTTTTTCGATTAATTATGTAATTGACTCCAATGAAATCTCAATAATTATAATTTTGAATATGATCTGAATGAATGCACAAACTAAGTTAATTTTAATCCACTAATTTTCCTTTAATTATTATTGATTTATTTTTATTATGATCCGTTCTGACTAGTTTAAATCAATAAAAAAGATTAGTTGCAAAAAAAAAAAAGGCTTGTATAAAATTGCACAGGAACATCTCTTAAACTAAATCTAAAAAATTTGAAATTCACCAACTACATTATGACCCAACATTAACTCTTGAAACGACATAATTTGATAGTAATGGAAAATTACAAAGAAGAATATGTGAACCTCATAATAGATTGAAACAAGAAATTGCTTAATTCATTCCAACTTTCGACAATTTATCTGGAACAAATTCAAATAAAAGCTACATAGGAAATTAGACATAGGATAGTATAAATAACCAAATAAATATGATGCATATTATGATTATGATAATATACTTGGCTGATAAAAAGCTAGATCACCTCGGCCACCCACTGCTTCGATCCATCCATCAAACCGGGACTTAATCTGAACATTAGGATACAAAACTCCAACTGATTAAGATTCCCATCTCCATCCAAATCACCTTCTCTCAACATACAAATAATTTCATCATCCCTCATGTCTTGTAACCCTAGCATTAGGCTATTCCTCTTCAAGCTCTCAAACGTGATCACACCCTTTTCACAATCCATCAGCAATTGGAAACCAGTGCACAATTCTCCTATAAACCCTTCAGCTCCCAATCTCACGATCATTGAGGGGAAGTAGTCCTCGAAATCGAGCGCGCTTATCTCTAGTGCCATGTTTGAAAAATTAAATCAAACTTAGGCGTGTATGTTGGTCTTTAGTAATGAAATAATAAAAATTTGTACAGTCTAGTATGTGCTTAGTAGAGAAAAGTATCAAAGAGTGGCTAGCTAGGGATATGATGTGTGATGAAGAAGGGAGGGCGTAAGGGGGGATATAAATATGTAAAACTCATGAAGGTGTGATTGATGGAGTGAAGGTGAAGAGAGGTTCGTGGAAGGAGGAGCGTAGCCATTAAAGCCAAGAAAAAGTACACATAAGAGAGAATGAAAATGTATTGTTTTTTGTAAGAGAGAGAGAGAAAGAAGGGGGGCAGTTTCTTGCATCTTTCTATAAATTTTGTAACTGCCTATAGCTAGGGACTCTCTTTTCCCCTTTTTTCCTTTGGTGTAACCTTATCTCTTTCGTGGAAGCTGCATGGTACCTAAAAGTATCTGTCAATTTCAAGCTTCACAATTATCAGGGTAATGCACCAAAAAGTGTTGAATAATTTACAAGTATGTGTACCCGTGTATTCCATGGATTTCATGTTGGTTATTATTATATTACTGCACGACCAGGATGGAGAAAAAGATAGCTAGCTAGCAAATTGATTAGGAAGGTACTTCCCAATTGTATTTACTTCTGAAGTCAAAATAAATCATTAGGTTCACAAGATCTAAGTATTTATGAAACCATTAAATTATAGATCTGGCTTTCATGCCAAGTGTTAAGTGTATGGTGAAGGGCAGACAACTATGAATAAAATTTTACTTGTAATGGTTGTTTCATAAATGTTTAAATGGGGGGAAAAGAAAAGTCCCATTTGAGGGTTTTATTCCCCATAACCAAGCATGGAAATCTCATTGAAACATTTCTTTTTATATAATTTATAGGCTTTTAAATTATTAGGTAAGGTAACTTATAAACTTGTTACAAAAATTATTATTATTATTATTATTATTATTATTATTATTATCTTTTTTTTTTTTTTTTTTTTTTTTGCGAATGATCTTCAATATAAATTATTGTTATGATTTTTTTTTTTTTGTTGGTCAACCATCTAATTTTGGAACATTTTCATTAAGTTCATCTACACTACTTCTGTACCAAAGTTTTCATCCGAACGTCAATCCAACGATTGAAGACTTCGACGGAGTACGTAATTGAAGAAATATGTAATGTCAGTGTGCACGGAGAAAAATATTTCTTAAAGCTGAAAAGGAAAAATGAACATAAAACATTATCAAATTTTATAGTGTCCATGTACGGAGCTAAGGTTATTGCATTATATATATATATATATATATATATATATATATATATATACTATTTCAACTTGTTATTATCACGGATCGTTGCGGATACATCTCCTAAACTGCTCCGTATATGTGGATAGACTTTCTAAATTTTTAATTATAATTTTACCTTCCATGACTTTGTTGAACACATAAATAACAACCTATAAACTGTTAATTGAACCTAAAAATCATCACTAAAAGAATTATATATAATAACAGTTTTAAAGTTTTATAATGGTTTCAGGCTTGTGTATTTACTTTCAAAGATAAAATCACATAATTAGATTTAAAGGACCGAGACAACTCTATCCGCATCTAATTAATAATTTAGGAATATATTTGCAATTTACACTTCCTTTTTTCCATTTGATATGATACAAGCGAATAGATCATGAAGGCCCTATATATTTCATCCAATCAACGCATTGAGATGATTCAGTATATATCTCCCAAATGCTTTAACACGCATGCATGATATCTACTTGAATTAGAGCTCCAAATAAGTCGAGATAACTCATGAATTATTCATATCAATTTAGTGATAATTCGAATTTAACTCAATTGCAATCAAATTGAAGTCAAATTGAAGCTACTTGAGTAGCTATCAAGTTCAAGTTTGGATTTCAAAATAGTCGATTTGAGTAGCTCATGAGTCTGTTCGAACTTTTTATATTTTTTTATAAAAAGTTTATAAGCTTTGTGTTTTTCCTATTTTTATTGTCTACTTTCATTTTTTATATTTTTTTCTTCATATTCAATTGTCCATGTTTATTATATTTAAAACCAAACCAACTAAAAATCATGTTATATTCCCAAATTTCAAGTTTTTTAGTCCAATAATTTTATAAGAATAATTGAGCCTTATAAACAAATCAAGTTTAAGTTTATCAAGTACTAATTGAAGTCAAGTTCGAGCTTAAAAAATAAAGCTCGATCAAATTCAAGCTCAAGTTCTGAGTTTTTCTTTTAAGTCAAGTTCAAACTTAGCATTTTATTATCTCAACTCGACTCATTGACAGCCTTAGTTTGAAATTTATACAACTTATACATGTG
This sequence comes from Combretum micranthum, assembly GCA_024138025.1. Classification (NCBI taxonomy): domain Eukaryota; kingdom Viridiplantae; phylum Streptophyta; class Magnoliopsida; order Myrtales; family Combretaceae; genus Combretum; species Combretum micranthum. The sequence goes on along the minus strand of JAMXBD010000914.1, from coordinate 482,871 downwards.
GAAAAGTGAGCTTGAAGTCTTGATTTTATCCCCATTTTAACTTTCCTTTTTATTTTGGGTATTTTCTCAATTGAATCTTAAACTTTATACTTTTATAATAGTCCCGGGGGATTTTAAGAATATTTATTTGAGGGATAAACCTCTTTAATATTTGCAACAAAATCACATATCTTTCCGAAAACATGGAATTAAGAGTAATTGTTAATTGTTTGCGAGAATTCGTTCTTTAATATTTTTCTTGATACATAATACATCTATATATCACAAATCATTGATTTAAACAAAGCCCAACCTTTTCCTAATGAACCTACTAGCCCAATTAAACTACAAAGGTTATCATTGAAATCAAACCTTTTCTTAGTGAACCTACTAGCCCCGTTAACCTACTAACTTTTTTCAAATGAACCTACTAGCCCAAGTAGTATAAGAGCATCCACATCTTATAAAACCTTTATGAGGTCCTCAAAGTACCATAAAAGCATTTTAAAAAACTAAATTTTTCTAAAAAAACCTCTCTTTTTAAGGAATCTCACCATTTTATTCTTAAAATTATTTACACGAGATCATTCACATCTTTTTAGATTTTGTAGGCCATGTATACTTTTACATAATACATTTAATAAAACAATATATACATATATACAAAACGATTACAAAAGGACATAAATAACCTTATTTTTTGGATTCTTGAAAGAATAGTCCAAAAAGGTTGAAGGACCCCTCTCATTGCTAAAGACCTAAAAAAGTCATAAAGTCCTTAACATAGAGACCCTTGTCAAACAGCCTCAATGAGAATGCTCAAATAAAAAAAATGCAAGAATTAACCAATTCATAGGAGTGGATGGTATTGATAGTTGGAATGATTTGTTTGGCTAAAATTGAACCTAACTAATGACATTTAGGTTTTTTATAATCAAGTCCACGGGTTCATCTCAGTTAGGTTTGGTGTAAATTATGAGTTCTGATGTAGATGTGATTTGTATCAAGATTTCTAAATTGAAAGGAAAATTGGAAAAAAAAAAATCTTAAAAGCTTTTGGATTGATTGTAAAATATGCATTTTAAGTTTTAGTTCCTAAATATTTAAAATAAAACATAAAAAAAAATTAAAGATATAGAGTTTGAATGAAAAAATTGTATTACAGGAGTTAACAACTTTTAATACATAATACATTTATTATCGATTGATAAAGCCTTTATAGTCTGATGATAAGTCGACAAAGGTTTTTGAAGGGAGGTACCAACTTGATTTCCCTTCCTAGATAGTGAAATGTAATGTAAAATGTTGTTTGAACAGGGGAAAAAATAAATAAAATAAAGAAAGAAAGAAAGAAAATAGCCCATTGATGATGATGTTAAATTTGATGGTATGGTATCGCAACACGTGAAGGCATGAAGCGTACAAATTGGGGAAAAGATTATTAGAATTTAGAAGCTTCATATGCCTCAGCATATCAAAGGACAAAGGCTTTACAGAATATTTTTTATATGGAAATTTTATAGCCTTATCGTTAATTTTAATGAGACCAGTTTTGTCACTATCCAATAGTTTATATTATACCCAATCATGATAGAATTACTAAAATAGTTCATTCTCCAACTAAGAGCCTGTTTAGATTATCAGATTTTTATATGTACCAGATTTTTATAGATTCGGTATCAATTCAATGTTGATATCAATTTGGTCAATTTATGAGTAAAACTATGGGTTTTTTATTGGTATCATATCTGAATTGATTTTGGTTTGAAAATGATACAAAAACAATATAGCTAAACAACAATCCAAACAGGACCATGCTTAGATGGTTGACTAGTGACGCAACATGAAAACGTAAATGATAGAAATCAAATCATCGAATGATTTCTAAAACACAATCAATTGCAAAACATGCAATTTCTAAGAGAAATCTCTCTCAATTAGGATTTTAAAAGTATGTAAAAAAGTTCTATTTTTCAAAGACCAGTCTAAAGGCCTATTATACTATTACATAAAAACCCTAACAAGACAAATAATAAATATAATAAATACAAGTAAATCATGTAATATAAGCTGACAATTAACGCTAGAAATAAAGGCTGGCGGCCTATAATCAATGCTGACTGTTTGAAAAATTCAAAAGACAAAACTATTTGCACTATAGGACGACTCCAATATTAGCGGTGTTTCTTCCAAGGCTGGCGGCATTTGGTCGGCCTAATACTACTTCTTCTCTTTTTTGGACGATTCCTCTTATTTACATGTGTATCTTCTAGGTCGTCCGCATCATTCTATCCTACCTAAGAAGAACTCAACCCCGAGTTCTCTTTTGGATATAAAGATGTATCTTTCGAGCAAAAAGGGAATATATCAACCAAAATCTCTTTGAAACCAGCATCATCTTCATGCAATTCTTTCAATTGCTCGAACCCTACAACCTCAACATTTAAAGTTACCAAAAGATTAGCCTTCTCTTCCTCATCTATCATCTCCTTGCTTTGAGTTTCAATCAGTTTACTTTATGGCTCCTCCTTTGCTTCTTTTACAACCATTTCAACTTTTGGTTTCTCCCCTTCTTGAGCTTCAACTACTTGAATCTTCTCATCCAAAGGTTTGCCTTCTACTTTAGGAGGAACAATTTCCAAAAATTCAAATGAGGTCTCTTTAGGAGTCTTTTCAATGTATTCTTTCCCATTTTCTTTTGAAGTAGGAACTTCTTCTGCCCACTTCAAGTCATTACTTTGCACCAATGTCATAAACTCTACAGGATATTTATGCATCAATTTCTTTTCCTAATGATGCCTTTGGTCCTATTGAAATAGAATTTCTTTATAATCAAGAGGAAGAAATTCATCTTCCAATAATAGCTTTATCCTATACTAGGTTCTAATAGGTGTTTTTTCTTCACGACTTATCTTTTTCTGCAATCTCTCCACCAAGCAGATGCATAGACCTTAAATGTATATGTTGCCAACCTTACTCTCTTCTCCTTTAGAACCTCTATATAATCAAAATGCTGCTCAACCTCAACAATCCAATCAATAAAATCCTTAATCCCTAAATCTTCACTAAAATATGGAATATCTACATTCCTTTGTATTTGTTCTTGCCTCCATAACAATCATCTTTGTAAGCACGTAACCTACAATTCACAATAATAGGTCTGATAATAGAATCATCGCGCACATACTCTGCCCTAGGTCATCTCCTATAATCGTTCCTGTTCCTATTGGCATCAAATCGATCGATCAGGTCATCAAAGCATTATTCAATATGCCAAAATCTTTTACCCATGTTATCCAACACCACCTTTCAAACCAGTGATTCGGTTTGTAAGACTTTCACATCTCAAACATTATTAAGGATGTGACTGCTTCCTAAACTGCTGTCTCCTGACATCTCCTAGGAAATTTTCCTGCTATAATACCAATCTGACGTAGCGCAGAAAGCATAAAGGCTAGAAATCAAATCGCCAGATGATTTCTAAAACACAATCATTTGTAAACATTCAATTTTCAAGAGAAAATCTCTCTCAATTAGGGTTTTAAAGGTATGTAAAAATGTTTTATTTTACAAAGACCAGTCTAAAGGCCTGTTATATTATTACATAAAAACCTTAAAAAGACAAATAATAAATACAAATAAATCATATGACATAAGTTAAATATTAACGCTGGAAATAAAGGTTGACAGTCTACATATTCAAAAGACGGAACTATCGACATTGCAGGTTGGCTCCAACGCCGGCGGCATTTGGGCGGCCTAATGCTGCGTCTTCCTCTACTACTCGGACAACTAAAGGTCATTGGCATCAACTAAAGGTCTTGTATATTTGTATAATATTGCAATGAATAGTAAAATGCAATATTACAATCAATTTGTAACAAAGAAGAATAAAATTAGTTGAGGAGAGGGAGAGGTAGGGAGGGAGGGAGAGAGAAATAAGACAAATTGTTATGATTTTAAAAATGGATTATCTTAGATTAAATGTACAAAACTAAGCCTTAATTCAACTAAGGTATTGACTGTTGATATTGCTGTGAGAGCTTATGGCTGATTTAATACATCCACTACTACATGGGAAAATCTTGGCTTAAGCTGCTATTTGGCGAACTAAAATTAGAGCGTGATAACTTTGTTGTATTTTGATAAGTTTTATCGGATTATGGCAAGTTCATCATCGGATTATAGTAGTTTCATCATCATATTTTAATAACTTTATCGTATTATGGTAAGTGACGATTTAAGTCAAGTGCATCTCATGACTAATGTACATATTTATTTGCTCGAAAGTTTGAAGAGTAGTGTTTTTAAATATTAAAGCATTGGAAAGAATTACAAGTTGTAAGTCCCTTTGTTATTGTTGTTGTTTGCTTTTTCTTTTTCTTTCTTTCTTTTCTCTTTTTTTTTTTTTTTTTTCCTTTTTTTTAAGAAGTAGGTAGAATTCTATCCATGATTGACACATAATTCCGTTTTGAGAATGTGACCTTTAAATTATTCTTTTCCTTGCGAGTACTTTTACATGTATTCTTCCAATATGCACTCATTATACATGTGCTGAAGTAATAGAATAAATGTAACATAAGATTAGATTCGATTAAACCTATTTAGCACCTTTGAATCTTTTTAAAAACATCAATATTCTGATAGCCTTATAATGTTAATATTGATTTTTCAAGTACAATGGGCGGGTTTGAATGTCCATTCCCTGTTGTAATGATGTCAAAAAAATAATTAAAATGTGAAAAGTGTGCTATCTATCAATCTATATAATTAAACAATTTGTTTCCTTAAAATAAAAATTGAAACTAAAAATGGGCATTAAAGAGTAGTGAAGATGAAATAAAAGTGAGATAAAAGTGAGTTATATATGTTAATTAATAATATAGGGATATATGTTAGAGTTTTATTGGTTTAAAAATTTAATTTAATAAAAATATTACTAATTAAAATTAAATAAAAAATTTAAAAAATTATTTTTTAAATGAGAAAATTGAAAATGGGTAAAATTAATTTTTATGACTAATAAAATATTAATATATGTCATTATAAAACTATTAAATAATATTGACGTTTTTGTATGAAAACCAGATCACTTATTTGTTCAAAAAAATAATACAGGTCTTATGTTTGCAAATTTATCAAAACACCTTTAATATTTTTATAATTAATCCATATATACATATATATATATATAGATGCACACACTTCTATGTTTGTTACTGCTATAAATGGATGAGACATAAAGGGTAAGATCCTATCTTTAATATTGTAGATATAAATATATATACAATTCAAAAAAAAAAATTAAAGAAGATCACTATTGTGACCCCACCATCCCTATCATGAATATTTCACGATTCACATCATCTCACACCTATTACAAACACTTGCTAAACGATAATATAATACATCCTCATATAACGCTAGCTAGACTTTTTTATGAAACTAAGAAAATTATATTAGAGTCCGGAATACGATTCAATGAAGATGTTGTTTGTGGTGATACATGCTATTTTCCACAAAAGCGACGGATGGCCCCGGATGATCTAAAAGCAATCTCTTCATTTTTAATTTTATCTAAAAGTAATTTGAGACGTCTACGACGACATTATTTTTCCGTCGTACATGCCGTATATGCTTTACTGTCCTTTCTTTTCACATTTCTCGTCGTTTTCATTTCATTTGGCTAATTTATTATTTAGACAAAATATATAAGTTTTGGTAAATGTATAATAAGTCAAAGTCTCTGATGTCGCAGATATATATATACACACACACAAAGTGTTTGCTTGACTCTACCTTAATTTATCTATAAAATTCTGAATTATTGTATAGGTATTATAACAGATATTGAAAGTTATAAAGTGGGATTCTGTTTTAAATTTTTAGAACCTTCTCAAAACATGTACATTGTAAGTTTGTTTTTTTATAATAAGAAGCATATATTATGAGAACTTATAAAATATTAAATAATAATTAATTAAGTGGCCTAATTAACTAGTGAAGCATATATTATAAGAACTTTATAAAATATTAAATAATAATTAATTAAGTGACCTAATTAACTAGTTGCCACCTGTAAAAATAAATAATTATTAGATCCACTTTAGGATTTGATGAACCGCATGATTGATGCAATTGAAATTTTAATATGAATATTAGTAATAATTTAGGCATATATAATGGCGATTCACTGTTTTTGTTTTTGTTTTCATTTATTTATTATTTGAAAGCATAGTAGTTTGGGTAGTGATATATCGTTGGATTACAAAAAGTAGAAAAAAATTTCAAAAGATTCGAAGCATATATTGACTACAAGTTCCACGGTGGTTGGATGATGTGGACTCTTTCATAATTAATTTCAACATGATTGCCATAAAAGTCAAAAGATTATTTACCGTATTGTGATTATAAATTTTGACGCTATATGGATTAAAGTATCATCAATACTTTTCTTTCTTTACTTGTGGCATATTAAATCAACATGTAAAATCCATATAATACTAGGTTCATAACATAATCTCCCACTCTTTTTCCCCCTCTATGACCTCCCCCTCCCCTCCCGCTCCCCCACCCCACCCCCACGAGAGCAGAAGCCGTAAAGTTAACACATTATTATAATATTATTATTCCACCCTACGGAAAATCTACTTTTGTCGATGAGCTTAAAAGTACTAATTTGCTATATATATTTTACGTTCATTTATAGTACTTAAACGAAGTTAGTAATTATAAAAATAAATAAATATTAGATAGCTAGTTATAAATTTTAAGTAAAATTCAGTAGTTAATTATAAAAATAAATAAAACATACGAATTAAATTAACTTTTTTAAATTTCAAATAATTGATTATATAAATAGATAATATTTAGTACTAAATATATAATTATCCTACACTAAACAAATCTCAACTTCTCTCCATTACAGGAGAAAAGAAAATATATATATATATATGTATGTATTTTATATCATAAAGTTATAGAGGGGGCAATAGCATTATTCTAACACTTTCAAACTCTCCTGGGAAATTTGAAAGGCTCCTCTCCTTATCAATTTTTTAAAACACAATTTCATGTCATTAACACTTAAAATGCATATAATAATAAGGACAAAGAAGAGTTCGGTATACACCTTATTCGTCTCTTTCTTGTGTCATGATCATGATGGCAGATGATGGAGACCATAGGGATATGCATCTTCTTATTTGGGGCGAACAACAACAAACCTGATTGCCAATATTCTTATTAAACGACAAAACGAAGCTTCCATGCACCTTCCCTTTCTTTGAACTTGAAGGGACACAATGTCAATGGAGGGTCAGGTTGCACAATATATATTAAAGGCACCCAACAAGACATCACATAAATCAGAGGATATGTATATCGCTTGGCTCATATGGCGATATGCATGTAGGAAATGTTTTTTCATATAACGTATATCTGCTTGTACTAATTACACTTATTAAAAAGGTTTAAGAAATAGATCTATTAATCCTATTGATTACTTAATTCACTAGAAAACAACTAAAAAAAGGTAAAAAATTTACCTAATTTCTTAACAGGTATTTTGAATTCGTTGGTTTAATATTTTTCTGTATTATAATATATCTTCAAACTGCCAAGCCCACTAACAAATTAAAAAGCTAGCTTCTAGGGTTCTTCAATGGGAAGAAGTACAATTCGATTTTAGCTTGTCGTAGAACTAGGGCTGGTACTTATAAAACGAGAGGTACGTACGTGCATAAAGGGTTTATATTGTTATTAAAATTAATAAGTGAATAATAATTTTAAAGAGGCAAACTAGTCTAGTAAAAGAATACGGAATTTATTCAGGGTTTGGGGATTCAGATAACACCGACTTCATCCTCTACTTTTATTTTTGAGTAAATGTCATGTTGGTGCTGAACTTTGCTAATTTATATAATTAATTACTTGAAATATAAAAATATTAATTTACTATCGAAATTTTATTTATTTTTAAATTAATTACCTAATTTTTTTTTATTTTCATAATTAACTACTCCATTTAGATACTATGAATGAATTCAAAAAGTTTATAGATAATATGCTGATACTTTTAAAGTTCAAATAATTAATTAAATAAGTTGGCAAAATTCAGTATTAAATATGATTTGTATCCTTTATTTTTGGTAAATATTACGAAAGTACTAAAATTTAGTAAAATATGCAATAAGGTATCTAAACTTTGAAATTGATTAATTTAATTAAAATTACTTTTCCTGTATACTAACCTATATCATAGATGTATTATTAGTGTGCATAAAAGTTCTTTTTTTTACTAAATTAATCAGTTTTAAAATTAAGATACTAAATTGATTAATTTCAAAATCCGAGTATCTAATTGTATATTTTGTTAAAGCTCTAATACCATTCAATATTAACCCTCATTTTTATTATTATTTTTTTTTTTTTGAAATTTTATCTTGCTATACAAGTTAACAACTTTTTAAAAAATTGAGATTTGTGTCAAATAATTATTTAGGTGATAAGATATGATTGAAGAGGATACGATCAAGAACGAATGTAGCTTGAAGAAGAGCAAAGGTTTTCAAAGATAAGCATATAGTATAGCGAATTATAACCAAAGATCAAACTAGTCATGAACATAGTCAATACCGATGCACATGCAAACTGCAAACATATAGCCTAGGGAATAATCTAAACCAAACTAGTAATGAACATATTCAATCCTTAGATATAAATTCACTATGTGGGAAAAGTAATGTTTATATTTAATTAAATACGGTCTACTAATTTATCACATATTCAAATTTTTTTTTTTTTTTTCTCAGTTTACCCTATTTGATTGATTGATCCATAGTTAGGTCCACTAAATTTTGAGTTTTTCAAAATTTGATCTTGAATTTTTATTCTCTAACTTATCCCTTTAATCCAAAAATTATTTTTTTCATTTATGCAAGATCCTTTCTAATCCAACTTCTAGTCTAATTGATTCATATAATCATTTGCAATTATTAAGTATCTAGTATTCCATTTTTATTTGTCAGAAAACCCCATATCTATTGTCAATAGCACTCGCATCCATTTTCTACTATGTTTATTGTTAACCCAATATTGATTATCTTTGAAGAAGCTTAATGCACTAATAAATATCTTTAAGAAATCTTTCCATTAATTTTTGTTTTCCGCGACTCCATATCAGTTCAAACTACCTTCGGCTCTTGTAATTTTTTGCTTCAAACTTTTGCAGCTTCACTTTTTTTTTCAAAAGTGCTCTTTGAATCCTCAATGATTGTCTTAAAGTTTGTGGTTTAAAACATTTCCAAAAGGTCCGACAAAGGAATTTTCACAAGTTGTCTACAGAACAGTTATCTTAATCATATGTCCTTTCCATCACACCTGTACATTGACTACCCGCCTCCTTACCTTTGGCGTTTTTTTGTTGTTGTTAATTTTTCATATCACATTAGACGTAATAATATAACACAAATTCATCTTTTATAACTTTTATAAATATATAATCACACATCAAACTGTTATAAAATTGACTTGGCCTTGAGAGCTTTTAACAATGTTTTAATGTAGGAATTACAAACATCTACATTGTTTCGAAAATTATAAATAAATAAATATATATATATATATCTATGCTACGATCTAAAAATTTAAGCACTAATTAAATACAGCAGATATTTTGGTAAGTGTGAATGGAGCTGGCACTAAAGCATATCTTTGAGGAAATTACTCTAATTTATGCTTAAGCATGTTTAGTAAATTGCTTCTTGTTTCTGCATATTTCTGGTCTTAATCTAGAGTGGAGTGGGCTGTTTTATCTGTGAAGACTAATTACTGGGAAAGCCATGTTAGTATGGTGAATTTTCAGTTTTTATGTAACTATGGGTGTATTTCTTAACTAAATGATTACCTAAGTATCATTTCTACGGAATTTTTAAGCTCCATCTTATATATAATGTTTTTCTTCTATTGGAAAAGCCTAGTTTCTTGAAGTTAATCCTGGATTAAAAACAAGAAATAATTATTTCTGTTGGAAATCAAGGTCCTGATGGCTATGACAATCAATGAAATGGAATTAAGAGACAAAGAACTTTGAGATGCGCCACTACACTAGCTCAAGGATTTAATTTTTACCTCCTATACAGCAAGTTCACTTAAAAAGAATAAAAAACGGATCTTTCCCATAATGCAACGAATATAGTCTAAAGAAAAATAGTCATGATTAATATTAAAGCGATAAGACACATTTCACGTGGTAACACTTAAATCAATAAACACGACTTCATCGTTTGATACTCGTGCCAACACTAATCGACATGATATTCTCTGGATGATTTTTGTTCCAACCTTCATTACTTCGTTCGACGAAGTGTCCAATTCCACAACTTTCACACTTTTTGTTGATTTCATACGAACAAAATTTTCCTTCATTGAGATGAAATCCTTTTGACAAGACATGGGAATGTGCTTTACTTGTTGGAATAAAGTAGGAGCGCAATCAAATCGAATTCACATTCAAGTTTGAGTTCTATCAAAAATTCAAAGCTCAAGCTTGAACTCATTTAAACTCTATATTTTAGGTTTGAATTGGATTTAAATTGGGCTTAATAATATAATTGATAAGCTCAAATTCAACAATATAAATTCATTTATATTCGAATTTCTTAAATAGGTAAGATATATTACAAAATCATTCCTTTTTTTCACTTTCAATTTAATTGCTTCAATTTATTAAAATTATTGTAAATGGAATATAGAGAATTTTCTTATATTTTATCTAAATCTTGAATGATACTAATATAAACAATCGGTAGACAGTTAAGAAGACTAACAAAAATTAATTAAATTAAATGAAGAAAACAAAACATTGATAGTTAAAATTCTAAACATTCATTTAACATAGAAAAGATTAAACTATAGGTCATTACACATTTAAAAAAACAATCGAGCAAACACTATTATAAACTTTTAAAAGCAACAATAACAAGATTAGGTAAATTACACTAAAAGATATTAACGTTAGAGAAAAGTTCATTTAAGGTATCAACTGTTTGAGTAGTTAAAAAAAAAAAAAAGTTTAAACATTTTGCAAAGTCTATTAGATATAAGGAATCAACATTTTTAAAATTCATTTCAAGTATAAACATTTGTATTAGTTTTTGATTGAATCTTCTTAATTTTTCATTAATGGTCGATTATGATAGCTTATTTAACTCATTTTGCTAAACGTTGATACATCTTCTTAACTACTTAAAGTGTTGATACCTTAAATAAAATTACCTCCAAATATTTATACATTTAATGAACTAACCCCTAAACATTGATATGTTTTTATATAATTTACCTAGCAAAAATCTTCTTAAGCCACTTTTCTTATACTTTGTAACAAATAAGGTGGCGATATACTCCTAACTACTTAAAATGAGATAACTCTAAAAAATAGTACATGAAATAACTAAGATAGAAAATTTACACTAAGAAAGCGAAGTGTCTCAAAATTAAAGTAGCGCATATTATCACGAAGAAAATTATATATAGTCTAACTAAATTGTAGTTCTCTATTTAAAAATTACCCTTTTGTAGATTTTTATGGAAATGCTTATCATCACTATAGCAAGCAAGTTTTTATTTAGCTCAAATTTTTCATTATTACCCACTAAAATTATGATAGAATATTGCAAAATAATTTTAGACATATCATCATATACATCGTACGTAAATATAAATATATATATATACACAAGCAATTAATTTAGTATGATATGTATATAATTTGATATTGAAAATGAAAATGTCACCTTCTTATATAAAAGGAAAATATATAAACAGGACAAACATCGTTATCAAGATTAACCAAAACAAAGACAAGTGGAACATTTTTAACTTTATGATTATCAATGAAGACAAAATTGACATAGTCATACATTACCCAAAAGAAAAATGAAAATCGAAAACAATATCATTGTTAAATTTTGTATGCAATATTTTCATGTAATATACATATAAACATAATTCATAGGACACAAGTCATTATCAAGATTAATTATTAATAAACAAGTGACTTTTTTTTTAACCAAAATAATAAACTAGCGGAATGTTTTTGACCTTCTGAGCATAAATCAAGAGAAAATTAATAAAGTGATTTAACCAAAAGAAAATATGGAAACCAAAGATAATAGCACTTTAATATTTTCTATGCAAACCACTAAAGCCGAAGGCAACGGCACAGCAAAATTTTTACACTTTCAATTTTATACTCGGTTTGCAAATGTACTTACTTATGGTTAAGCAACTTCGAGTATGTATGCAACAGCGGAAGTAATTGGATTATCCTTAGCTATAACAAAGAAAAAAATGCAGGTTAGAGATATTATGAATCATAAATTAAGAAAATACTTAAGATATGACTAATAATTGTTCATAAATCATGGTTGATTAGTGGTCGTACCTTCCTTAAATGTCATATTTGTCCTTGTACAAAACATTAATAAGTAATCAGAATACCAAATGCAATCATCAGCAACAAATTTATGAAGTCGAAAATTTCAACTTTAGGCTTCTTGTTATTGTATGAAATCATAGACAATATTCCTGAAATATCCCTAAAACATGTGAATTAAATTAAATTTTAGAAAGTATAATAAAATCATATAAGGATACGGCTAACTTTGAATTTTTTATTTAAATTTACTATGGTAGTAGAACATAGGTAATAAAATTTAATGAATTTAACAAATTATAGATGGATATATTATTTAATATAATTAAATGAGTAAATAAGCTATATACGTATATATATATATATATACAGAGAGAGAGAGATCTTAAATGTAGAAAGCTTATGCCCATGGCATATTCCATAAAAACTGGGTGCCATTATTGTAATGGCAATCCATTAATTAATGGGATATTCTTCTTTCCAAAAGAAAAATAAAAATTCCCTTGTTGTATTGAGAAACCCTACCCATAAATTCTTACCGAACAAATGAAAAAAGGAAAAAAAAAAAAAAAAAGTTTCCTTTTGGTTAGCCATTGTATAGCGGCCGAGCCCCAATCCTTCTTTTCCGTCTTTCCAAGGTACGGACGCTCCAGGGAAGGAATAATAATAATAATAATATAGCGAGTTATCTAAGTTTGAGTTGAAGATTCCGGGAAGTGGACATTCTTGGAATTGACTATATAATTTGAGGTAACCACAATTCATAAATTCAATTGATGTTGAACAATGACCAATTGTGGTGACTGGTGAATAACATAATTTTAAGATGATAAAATGGACAATGATTTTAGATGATAATAATGACGTTGAAATAATACTACTAATAACAACTAGGTTCCATATCTATGAATATGACTATAATTTCTAGATGGTATTTTGATGTATGAAGATTAAATAAAACAGACAACGATCAAGAAAAAGAAATATATATATATATATATATATATGCGTATATAATGTTTGAGATGATGTAGTTATACTTGACCATTTCTGGATCTGTAGCAGTTGGTGAGCCATGAATGGAATTTAGATTTATTCACTTCAAAATGTGTGCTGCCTTGTCATCTCGCTAATAAGATCATATTTGTAAAATTAAGAAGAGACATGATCTGTCAATAATTTATTGGTTGGAGTCCTTCATTTGACGCACCTTTTAAAAGAAGAAAATTATGCATTCATACAGATAAGGAGCAAGTATTACTTTTAATTGGTGGTTTGATGATTTGAAATGGATTTTGGGGATCTATTTAGTTGACGAATAGATGTGATGAATTTATAAACTCATGTTTGATATCAAATATACCGTGCTTTATGATGAAATTATAAACTAATAGGACATTGAAATTATCAAATGCATTAAATGGGCTGTCAATTAAATTTTTAATCATTCATGTGTGTTTGTGTGTGTGTTTTATAAAATCTACGCTTGCAATAATTAAAACATGTATATTTCGGCATCATATTTTTTGGAGACAGAATGATGTCGTCCATAGAAATTAATATAGGTATATACTGTATCGTTAGAAATTTTACGTACATGGAAATGGATGCTTTACGGAATGAATGAACATGTGAATAAAAATATATAAATAAATAAATAAATAATAGCAACTTGAATTGAGGAGTAGAAGTCATAAATCGTATGTATGGACTGATTAGCATTTCATGTACATGGAATAAATGGTGTTTGCCTGCGACATGTTTATTCCGTATCGAAAAAAAAAAATTTATACCATTCTTATGGAAATTATTATGTATGTGTACAACTGAATTTCATTTATGGTGAACTAATCTTGATTCGACTCGTTTGAAATAATTGATTCACTTTAAAACAGATGGACTGTATTTCATAATTTAATCAATTGATGATAGCTATGTAGATAACTTAGTTGAAGAGACACTTAAAATCCATTCACTTGACATAAATAGCTAGTTAGTTGAAAAGACATTTAAAATCCATTCATTTGACATGAATAAATATCCATTTTCTCATTTTCCACTTGAAGAGAATGACAATTCATAATAAATTGCTATTACAAAAATAACAATTCATGTCCTCTCACAAATGAATTGCCATTCAATGGATTTTTTTCAGCTTTATTATAAATACTCCTATCTTGAAAATATCACCCATACAATTATTATTTTTATGCAATAGAGACAATGGGTATAATAGATATTTTACCTTTTACTCTAATAATTACTTATTTTATTTTTTAAACTAAGTAAATATTATCATAATCATTACAATCTTATTACATTTTTATTGAATTAAATTTCATTTCTTCTTATTCCACACAGTAAAATAAATGAGTCATTAGTAAAATTGCACGAATAATGTGACTTTTATTAGATAGAATAATATATATATATATATATAAGAAAAAAAATAATTAATTAATTACACTCATATGCATGTGTCAGGTTGATTGAACTTTAACGGAATATAATATTAAAGTTGTGGGAAAAAAAGTTTAAATATGCCGAACCACTTGAATATTCTTAAACTCAAACTAGTTAGCGCACTCTAGGGCTTATGTACTGAACAGATTTAATTTTTTTGACTAATATTATTTTCATCATGAAATGACCATTATAAAAATATGACAATAAAATTTTAAATATATAAATGTAAGTATTATTTAGTGGAAATAATGAATAAGTATAAGTTTTGAGTTTAACAATTGGTTTTAAGCCTAAATATTAAAATTTAAAATAGAATTCAAATTGACTAAATAATTACTGATGGGCTAAATTAGAGAAATTTTTTTTAAGAAATACAACCCTAGGTTCAATTATACCATTTCTAGCAAATAAGGCTTTTTTACACCAAATGGCCATAATAAAAATCCTACCAAGCCTTCCTTAGCCAATTAAGGCCCATGTCTACAAAATAAAGCCTATATTTATTTTTTGCTATATGGACCTAAATTCCATAGTAATGGGCCTAAAAACCATTACATACATCAATTGGGCCTATTTCTAAAATATTTAAGTCCAGTATTATTTTCTCGGTATTGAATGACCTAATGGGTTCATGTAATACTTCTAGAGCTATAAACCCTTAAATACATAAGAAATTCAATCTCTTATATAATCACCGGCTTAATCCAAACTATTTAAGCCCAATACCCTAAATGAAATCCAACTCAACGTATCTTGTCCTTATGTATATAAACATGTATAAGAACTCACCTTAAGGAATATCAAAACATAAGTGAATAAACAATATGAATTAAATAGTTAATTACTTACTCGATACTAATATAAAATATCTTTATACAGATAATATTATTTCTTACATACCTTTGGTCCATTTTCTGACTCATACCAAACCAAAGACTCGATATGAGGTACGTAGTGCCATGTGTGTTGCTTGACTAGGATAGACATCATTAATGAATTACTACTTAAAGACGACTAAAAATAATTAAGTGATTGATTGTGTGTGGTTGTTCTTAATCTTAAGCCAAGGGACAACAACTTTGATGGGCAATACATGCATGGTAGTGAGGTACTTAGGCCATCGAGGATAGCTCGATAAATAGCTGACAGGGGCTGACAGGGGAAATAGTAGCAAGATAACATCTACTTATGTTCGGTGTGAAGTAAAACTTGTAAAGTTTAGGATCATAGGCTCCATTAAACTAAACAATATGATGGACTGAAATAAGTAGAGATACGTGATAGATGTGGCCCCTAAAAGAAGCTATTACTTTATTAGGGTTAGGAAATATAATTATTCAACATGCTTATATCAACCCCCTGGGTAATTGTTGGTGATGCCTAGATTCCCTAGGTTCCTAAGGTGTTTTCAAAGTGTAAATGCTTCTCTACTGATTGACACATTGAAATTAAAGATATAAAATTATTGGTTGTTTCATTGCATCTAGATTATGTGCATGTGATTCATCCTGTATGTGCTTAAGTTGTTGTTTTACTAGGCTTTGGCTCACCCTTTTTTTTTCAAGTGACAATGACGATGATGGTTGTTATGACAATAAGAGTTATAGTACTGATCTTAAGTATTTCTTTGAGGAGTATAGCGATGACTATAGCATATGATCTAATGGATACATTAGATGTGAATCACATACACTATGATTTGTATAGAGTTAAAGAGTCTTCTTTGGAGCGAGCACTTTATGAGGGTTTTTAGTATTCCGATTTAACATATGTTATAGGAGATACTCCAACTCATCTATTATACTTTCTAATACCTCTGTTTTTTATAGCACAAGATATCATGTGCTGGCTTTACTACATTATTTTTATTTGATACTTTTATATATTTATTGGTTGCTCATGGGAGTAAACTTTTTGGTGAAAGCCTTTTGTAAAACTTTACTTTTCTACTATCTCAAACATTTATAAATGTAATCAAACGATTTCAAAATCTAAAACCAGATAGCAAACGATTATGAAAAATAGAAATGTTAGGGTAACCTTTGTGCGTAATACTTATGTATTATATGTGGCAAAGCTGAATATGCCTTGACCTTTTTCGAGGCATGACAATTCTAATGTTATTAACTAGCAAATTAGCATTTGCATCTTATTTTTACGAGAAAAAATTATAGAAGAAGTGAGAAAAAAAAAGACTAAAAAAATACAAATATTTGTGCAATCAATGTTTGCTTATAGCGCTTCATCTAGAGAGGAAAAGAGACCAAGGATTTTTCATGCTAAATGCTCCCATTCATATTAGAAGTGACTTAAGTTGAAAAATAAGTCAATTTCTTCCTCAAACCCTTATCTACATTAATGGAATTGGAAAGGAAAAAAAAAAAGGTAAAAATGTAAGATATGTATAATGTAAGTATAAAATTTGCAAACCTCCTTCACAAATGCTACAATTAAGAAGTGCAGAAACATTTAGCTATTGTTAGTAGATAAAGAGTATGTACAATACAAGAAAGTAGAATAGTTTTTCTATTCATTCAAGCTTTGGAGAAACATTGAATGATGAGACATAATATTAGGTTTTGTATGAGTATTAAATAGAATTAAGGAATATAATAATATTGGAGTAGTAAAATGATGATTAATTTTAATTTTTCTTTTCCTTTTCTTTTTTTTTTTTTAGCCAAATTATGATAAGTTATTAAGTAGTGCAATGATAGTAGGAGGACTTGCATAGGAAAAAAGTGGTGGTTAGTGAAAGGGTAGGTACATTGTGATCGTAGATGTGCATTCTTTTCTTTAGATTTGAAAGTATTCTTAATAATTATAAGGTAAATGTTGTGAATGGTATATGAACTTTGGCTAAATATACAATTAAATATTTGAAATTTGAAATTAATCAATTTAGTACTTAAAAACACTTTTCGTACACGCTAGTAGTACTTCCATTATATTAGTGAAAAATGCCATACCATATGATAATGTTAACCAATTTGACGGAGATACTATTAGTAAATATGAAAAATACTAAATTGATCAAATTCAAATTTTAGGTGCCTAAGTGCATATTTTGCCAATGTTCAGGTACAATTTGCATCATTAGTCCATAATTATATTAAGTTTAATTAGACTTGCGAACCTATCAAAATATTTTAGCTCAGCTCGAGTTTGAGTTTGTCTCAACTATGACCAAATCAAATTCTAGTAAAATTTAATCAAACTCAAGTAATTAGTGAATCGGTTTAATTCATTTACACTCTTAGAATAAAGTAAACTTAAGTGTTCTAGAAGGCCGCTAGACTTAAGTGATACTTAAGGTGCATTTAGACAAAAGTTCTAATCTCTTATTTAATTTTTATTGTAAGCTTTAGTACTAGACAATTTTTTCAAAAAATGAAATTGCGTCATATGGAAGATGTACAAAATCTCAATTCACATGACAAATCAAGTAACAGAAAAAAAAAATAAAAGAAAGAAAAAGAAACAAATAAACTAACCCTACTCTTACATAGTCTCTTTCATGCTCAAAGTTTTTACTTGGCTCAAATTATAATTATTGAATAATATACAAAATTTAATTATACAAATATAGAGGTGAAATTATCAAAAATGTAACATCTTGTATTGTAAACCAACTAAATAAATATTCAATTAACTTTTCAAGTAGTCAATTCGGTACCTAATTCTACATTTTGTGTTCATTAATGCTACCTACACCTAACATGGCACCATTAACCAATAAAAACATCAACTGATGTGGCAATATATATTATTTTTTATGTATTTTGTCATTATACTTATTATTATCATCATCATCTTTATCGTTATCATCATAATTAACGTTATCTTATTTATACATAATAATAAAAACCCATAGACTTACTTAAGACATTATATACAATAAGCTCAATCAAGTTTATTGCACTAAGCCCACACTTATGTCATGACAATTTTCATTCCAGTCATGGGCTCATTAATTGCAACTTATATAAAAGACTAGGTATTGAGAACTTAAGCAAGTGGGACCCCATATTTTCTAAACTCCTACTCATGAATTAATAAAATCTGGATCCATTTAACATGTTTTCCAGGCTCTTCATGTTTTAACATAAAATTCATAAACTCTATATTTCTCATTCCTCTCTCTCTCTCTATCTAATTTTTTGAATAAAGTAGAATCACATAACTATTTGGAATCTTACTGAATGTGGCCTCATTCACGTGCTTCACTTCATACATGGGCAAAAGTGTCATACAACAATAATTGGGCAACTCTATTACGGGTTTTGTGACATGGTTGAAACAAAATAGGGACATGGTTTTTGAAATAAATTCAAAAGTTTAAGGAGAATAGTATGATTCAAAGTATGTGTCGAAGAGATTGCGAGCTTATCAACCTTAAGAAAGAGACTTTTGGTTTTGAGGATACTGAATGACTTGAAGCAGTGGAAAAAGGGTCATCATGTGAAATACATTACATCCATGTCCATAGCCATGACCTCCAAATCCCCAATAATCGTGATGCTCTCAACCATGACCTCCACCACGATGACCTCCATAATAATGTCCACCATGAGGAGGATGATAATGATAGCCTCCATATTGATGTCATGACATTTTTGCTAGCTTTTCCTTGGTGGTGAAGAAGATAAGATAGCAATTACTATGTACATTCTACTATATCATGACCAAATAGGTATGCACTCGAGATTGTCGATGAGCCTGAAAAATTTTGGAAGGTAACTTGGGCATTCATATCCCTAGCTCTATCTTGATTGCTAAAGAATTGAGCAGAAGAAATAGACTTTTCCTTTGAAAACTTCTCCCTTGCTTCATCATATTCTTCATCTTGTACGTTTGAGGAATTAAAACTTCCTTTCTTTTGGAAACCTCCATACATTCCAAATTCAGCAAAGAAGTTTGATGACTTTGGACGGGCCACATGAGCAAGAGTTTAGAAAACATGTTGTTCCACCTGGTTAAGTTCTCAATATCTAGTCTTCTATATAAGTTGTAATTGGTGAGCCTTCATTGAAATGAAAATTATCAAGACATAAGTGTGTGCTTTGCGTAATTAAGTTGATTGGGTTATTGTATATAAAGTCTTAAGTAAGCCCATGGGGTATGGGCTTATTTTTTTTTAATAAACAAAATAACACCAATTATAATGTAATGATAAAAATCATGATAATAAAAGGTAAAATGACAAAATACAAAAAGAAATAATATACTATCACATCAACTGACATGTGGCACGTTCTTACTGGATGATGATGCCATGTCAATTAATAGTGATAACGGAGTTAGTGTAGGGTATGGTTGATGGTGCCATGTCAACTAATAGAATTAATGGAGTTAGTATAAGATAGTTTGGATGGATCTTTAAGGAACAAAAAAGACTACTTCAACATGGAAGTGGGATTGAGATGAAGAAGGTGGCAATAGGTGAAAACATTTGCACTAGGAGAGATTTTCTTTATCTCCAATTTTAAAGAAAAATGAAATTAAAAAAGTGAAATTGGTTTTTAATATTATACATAAATAAAATTACACCAATTATAATGTAATGACAAAAATGTTTATAATAATATGTATAATGATTAAATATATAAAGAAATAATATATTGCCACATCAACTGACATGTGGTACGTTCTTATTGGTTGATGGCCATGTCAGCTAATAGAAATAATGGAGTTAATGTAGGGTATTGGTTGATAGTGCCACGTCAGTTAATAGAGATAACGGGGTTATTGTAGGGTAGTTTAAATGGATGGATCTTTAAGGGACACAAAAAGACTATTTCAACATGGAGTGGGACACTACAAGAAAACTAGGATTTAGAAATAGAAATTTTGCGATGGAACATAGGTAAAAGAAGTTATCCTTCTACGAATAAAATCAGTGACGGTGATTTTTGTGATGGAAATTTACGTTTAAAGATAGAATATTGTCTCTAAAACCCAATTTTCTTGTAGTGGGATTGAGATGAAGAACGTGGAGACAGATGGAAACGTTTTTCACCAAAAGAGATTTTCTTTATCTCCATTTTTAAAGAAAAATGAAATTAAAAAAGTGAAATTGTGAAAGTGTTAATAAAGTTTAGGAAAAGAAATCAATTGGAATTGTTTTGTTAGTTAGAAGTTAGAATAATTTAGTTTGTTTATTTTTTTTATTTCTTTTCTTTTCATTTCTTTATAGCAAACATAGATAATGGAAATATTTCCACCAATTTCTTTTCATTTTTACATTTTGTCTTCAAACAAGGGTGAAAGTTATAATTCTTTTTATTCTTTTTCCTTTTCTTTTCCCATAGTTTTTTCTTTGTTTCTAGTTTTGATAAAAAGTTTACATATAAAGTGTTAGGCTAACCATTATTAAATCTAAACTACAAATTAAAGGTAAGTGGGTAACCCTGCCATAGATAATATATTTTATCAATGCCCTATTTATTTGTTATTTATGCAATATTTGTAATCTCTAAATTATGTACTTATATTTTGTAGACATTTATATACATGTATATAAATCATAACTTATAAATAAAAATGATATATTATGTATCTTATGACTTATATTTACGCATATATAACTTATACATATATTGTCTATATGTATAACTTATAAAACATAAAATATATATTATAACTTATATACATAAAATATAGCTTATAAAATATAACGAATATATATAATTTATAACTTATATATACAACTTATATATTTTAACAATGCTCTATTTACTTATTATGTATATAACATATACAATACATAGCATTCATATTTAAAATCTATATATTATATATTGTAAAAATCCCCTAAATAACACCTAGGATGTGCACGGAAGCCTAATATCGATTTCTCTTCAAACTTTAAATGCCTAATATACAATTCAATAAAATAAACAACAAAATATATATAAAGAGATAAGGAAATGAAAGTTTGCGATGCGATATAACGTGGAGTTCGGTCTCACCCCTAGTCTCCATAATCCACAAGTAATGCTTTATTCAAGGAGAACTTCACACTTTATTTAACAATGATCAAATGCTCCAAAGAGCTGCACAAAACAATGCCTCATAATTGAGGATTTCACCACAATACAAACACAATTGCTTGAATTAAGTCTTTACAAGAAATATTTAAAATATACTAGACTCAACTCAAGGCTTCACTAATTCACTTAACACATACTAAATATAGTGTCTTACAAGAGTTAGTAAATATAAAGCAACTAGCACTATACTGAGTCTCTTACTCCCAAATAATACAAATTGCAATTCAAGCTTTAGAGAATGTTTATAATGATTTTGTATGGAAAAACTAAGCTTTTTCAACATATAAAAACACTCCAACAACTTCTATTTATAGCTCCTCCAAAAACCTAGAAAAAGTGCCAAAATAACAAGTCCAATCGTTAGGCATTAAATGCCTAATGGCTAGTTGAATAAAAGTAGAAAATCCAAACCTTTTACAACTAATCCAAACTCCTTAGAGTGCTCTACATCTTTAGATCATTCTATAGTTAAGTGGTCGAGACTCTTTGACAAGTGGTCCAAACTTCTGGGTGAGATTCCTTCTTTTAAACTTTCCATGGCTAAGTGGTCTAGACTCTTTAGCAAGTGGTATGGATTCCTGGGCAAGCCTTCCAAACTTTTGACCTTTTTATTCTAAGTGATCCAGATTTCTTAAGTACTTCTAAACGAACACACATTCTATGGTCCAAGTGATTTGGACTCTTTGAAAGTGGTCTGGACTACTTGGACCAAGTTCTTCAAAATAGCCTCTAAGTGATTCAGACTCTTTCCATGTGGTCTAGATTTCTTAAAAGGCACCACCAAAATATAAAAGCAACCACTCCATAAGTTTGGATCATTCTCAATTAATCGAGATCACTTGTGTAAAACATCATATATACAAATATAAAGCACAATTTCAATCACCTCAACTTACATACATTTTTGCTAATTAAATGTAACTTATTTCAATTAAGGGTGTAATTGTGCAATCCATTTCCTCATTGAAATTCATATTAAACTCACTAATTCAACATTATTTATATTTTTTATATATTTTTAAAACTTATATATATAACTGATATATTATATAACTTATATATATGAAACATAGCTTATATATATACACACACACATACACACATACCCATAACTTATAACTTATATATACAAGTTATAAGTTATAACTCTTACATATATATATATATATATATATAATCTAACTTATAAAATATGACTTTATACAACTTATGTATTTTATTAATACACTATTTATTTGTCATATATATAACATATATAACACACAACTGATATATTCATAATCTATAGATTATGTATTTATATTTTTTAGACTGAGTTATATATATAACTTATAACCATAATTTATATATTTATGTAAATTATATACATAATATTACTTGTAACTTATTTATGTGAAATATAGCTTAATATATATATAACTTACAAATTATGTATACAAGTTATGAGTTTTATAACTTATATATATATATATATATATATAACTTATAAAATATAATGTATATATATAACTTATAACATATATATTTTATCAATGCACTTTTTTTTCTTTTTTTCTTTTTTGGCCAAAGCACTTTATTTGTCCAAATATATAGTTTTGTAATTCATATTTAGAATATATATATACACACACACATAACATATAAAATTCACATATATTACTTATAAGTTATATATACAAGTTACAACTTATATGTAACTTATAGAATATAAATTATGTGTAATATGTATATGTCATATATAATCTACATGGTAAATTTGTACATGATTTGCTATTTTAACAAGAAAATAAATAAAGAATGACACAATTGTATTTTGAAAAGAAAAAAGGAGGGTTTTGTATACTATTATGGTATTTTTGTCAATAACTAAATTTACTAGTGGTAAAATAGTAACATTGTTTGAATTTTTATTCTCATTGGAGAGGGAATAGAGAGGTAAGGAATAGAAAGATTACCGATAATAATTATGTTCAGTTTATTTATGCAAGTAAATAAGGTAACAAATTGATTCTTGTGAATGGTTATCCTATTCCCTTTCTATTAATTTCAAGTAAACAAACCATAACGATTACATGATACGGCATATATATATATATAGGTTTTTCACAACCTACTCTTATAGGATAGGGTATGAGTATGAGGTCTCATACCCTATACCCACCTTAGAACGTGTATTATAATATATAAAAAATATAAATTTTAGGGTACCTTCTATCTACTTTTTTAAAAATTATATAAATTAATATTAAGAAGTAAGAAAAAGAAAGCAATACTTCACTTTCTTTTTATCGCTTTTGTTTAATATCACTATTTGTAAACTACTTTTTGGAGATTTTATGTTAGAATAACTTATTATTTTATAAGAATTTATATTATATGTATGTACTTAAACTTTTAGTTTATTCATAAATGTTGTTTATTTTCTAAAGCTAATTAATATAGATATGGCTCTAAAGTTTTTAATTTTGGAATTTGTTACATTCTCTATAATTTTGTATAATATCCTACAAATAGGTTCTGTAGGTATTCATGATACCCCTCAAATATAGGTTGCGAAACTTTAATCGCGGAGGTGCCTTTTGCTGTAATGGCTTAGAGATAGCCGGAACTCTAAAGTTAAGCATGTTCTAGGCAGAGCAATCCCAAGATAGGTGACCCCTTAGGAAGCGTTGGCACCAAAAAGAAAAAACCGTGCGGCGTGTGGCCAAAGTAGATAATACCTCAGTGGATGGAGTTCAAGGGAATTACAAGTGGTCTCAAAGTAATTCATCAACCAGAAGTAGAGAAGTGTGTCTTCACTGCCCAATGTGGTTCTAAACATGTGTAACGAAACTGACGAGGACATCAATTCTATAAGTGGGGGAGTATGTGATACCCCCTCAAATATAGATTATGGAACTCTAATCACAGAGGTGCCTTTTGGTATAATAGCTAGAGCAATCTCAGGATGGGTAATCTCCTAGGAAGCGCTAGCACCAAAATAACAAAACCGTAGGTGTGTGGCCAAGTAGATAATATCTTAGTGGATGGAGTTCCAAGGCGTTGCAATATTTGTTATAGATTTTAACTTTTACATATTAACCAATGCAACAAATTATAGAATTCATGATATTAATAAATTTCATTTTGATTTTCTTTTAATGTGTCGTTTATGATGAATACATTAAAAAATTTAAGAAAAAAATTATATCCAAAAATTTCATTTAATAAAAAAAAATTACAAGTTCCACATCGATATAAGCTACTACAAGTTAAGTTTCGAGTACCAAATTTTATAATTATACCTTATAGGGTAGGTATGGATAAAGCTTTATAACATACCCACCATGTACCTGACTATCCCTACTACAAATTAAGTCTCTATCATTCTTACAATTACTTTGTTTTTAAGGGAAATATGCTTGTTTAGTTATCAATTGTGTTTTGAAACAAATTGGTTTTGCATCTCTTCACCAATCTTACAACTACTTCTAGGGGTAAATTACACTAGAAAGTATTAAAGTTTGGGGTTAAGTTCATTTAAGGTATCAACGTTTTAAGTAATTAAAAAAATCAACATTTAGCAAAGTAAATCAAATAAAGTATCAATATTTTACAAAGTTCATTTAAGGTATCAACTTTTCATTAGTTTTCAATTACATTTCCTAAATTTTCATTAATTGTTGATTATTAATATCTTATTAGACTCATTTTACATAATGTTTCTATATCTTTTTAACCACTTGAAACATTGATACTTTAAATGAATTTATTTCCAAATCTTGATTTCTTTTTTGAACAACTTGAAACATTAATACCTTAAATGAACTTATCCTTAAACATTGACACTTTTTGATGTAATTTACCCCTGCATTTAGGCTTCATCGTTTGCTTCATTCTATTCTTTTTCTCAATTTTACTCTAACTTTTGCTCAAAACACTAGTGAATAGAAGTAAAGTAGTTTGATTTTTGAGTTGGGTAAATGTTGCAAATGGTACCTAAACTTAGTAAAATATGCAATTAGATATTTGAACTTTTAAATTGATCAATTTAGAACATAACCTATAAAATTAATCAATTCAGTAAGGTAAGTTTCACTAATGGTACCTGACCTTTTTTTAATATAATGGAATTGTACCTAAATAAAATTTTTTCCCACAAAAATACCTAAAATTTTTAAATCCTGCACCCATTATATCTTTGACCAAAATCCGGTCAATTTTCCTATGACATACTAACATGGAACATAACCTTTATTGAAAAATAGTTTCTCTCTCCTAGTTGGCATATTTATCTCTCTTTCTCTCTCTCTCTCTCTCTCTCTCTCTCTCTCCCCCCATTCGCTCTCTCTTATCATCTTATTCTTCTTCACATAACTCATAAAAATAAATAATCAAAACAATTTTAAAAATAAAAAAAGTCCCCTATGAAGACGAAGACGAGAAAAACAGCCAAACAAAATGTCCACTCGATGTGAAGGTGAAGACCTAAATCAAGGTCCTTCCTTTTCTCCTCAAAACCCTAATGGATCCAACCCCCAATCCTCATCTCCAAAATCCTACAACTTCCTTATTCTCAAAACCCAAAAAACCCTAATTTCCAAACCTTAGATCATCATAATCATCCATCCCAGATTTTCCTCGACAATGATCAAGCTCTAGAGAACTAAGAACCCTTAAAACCCCTCTAATTTTGCATCACCAACGCCACCACCACTACCCTAACCACCATAGTCACCATAGCTGCCACTGTAACCTTCCACCAGTGCAACTCAAAGTGTAAGAAAGTAATGCATAGCATATTGCAGATGAATATATGGGCCAATCTAATAAGAATAAATCAAATAAGAAGCAAAAATAACCTTTTGGGTTTTTAATGAGCATAACTTTTGCTACAAATCTCCAATTGACTATTATAATATGTCTAGATGAAGCCCATTCAGAGAACTATATTTACTACAAAGTGTGACCCCATAACACCAGTTTTGGGCCCAAAAAACATTGTTTAAAGCCTATATCAAGCCTCAAGTTTTAATTAGTATTTTAACTTTATTATCGTTCTAGATTAAAATTTTATTTAAATACTATCATTTTTACATTATTTATATATTATTGAATTATTAATAAAAAAATTTTTGGCCGATCTCATCAATAAAACTTTTATCTTCCAAATTTTTTCGTTCTGAATTTTGAATGAATTTCCTTGAAGAATAATCATTGATTTTCCTTTGATTTTCGTATTTACTTACTTGTTGCATTAGAAAGCCGCCATAAAACGACTTAAAGCTAAGAAAAAGTCCCAACAAAACCTCAAATCACTTCTTAAAACCTTCAAGCCCATACCTTTCATCCTAAATAAAGACCCAAATTTATCCTCTCACCAAATCTCCTTCGAAAGGCTTGGCCTTTGGGAGTTTATTCACTTCGTTTTTGATAAAGTTATCCAAGTAGATCTCATTGTGTAGCTTTTTGCTATGTATAGCAAAATTGTCACACCCCCACAGAGTAACCTAGTAGTAATTATGTAACATGTAACAAACTAAAGTCATAGAAATTTATATTAATCTCTTTGTGACTTCCAAAAAGGTATATGGACAAAACATAACTACAATATTATGTGGCATAGATAGTTATGACAAGATCGAAGGTTTATTAGAATAAGAAAAATATTGCATATATATAAGTCGCATATAAGAATAATAATGACTAGAGTTCTTGATCTATACATCATAATATTACAACTTTACAACTATTGCTAATAGTCTCCAAAAACTTCATCACATTACAAATTTTAATTCATTCATTAGTCTTCAAAAACCTCTTTACAAATACAGTTATTCTTTCTATAGTTCATATCTAAACTTTAGTAATATCTCATACTAGCTTCAACTTCTTAGTTTGATCCTTCCCTTAAATCCTGTAAACAACAAATCTATAGCAGCGTAAGCATAACAAGCTTAGTAAATAACCAAATCTTATCACAACTTAATCAATGTCAAGCAAGTTTAATTAATAAATATATGCAATGCAACAATCAAGCATATGCAACAAATATAGTTTGATGACCGGAACCAATGGAGAGTTACGCCCTCTTTTAGGGGTTGAAGGACCAACTCAGTAATTCATGCCTAGGAAAAACAATGAATTAAGGAAGGAGATATATTTTTCAAATTCATTTACTATTTATATACATAAATAAAATTAATATCATCTCGACTTCGCCATAGAACTCAAAAACTCTACTAAGTATTAACTACCTCAAAACTAACTTTCATCAAGCAACATCCTTTAGTGTCTCCTTAGTTCATGTAGGGCTGATAGCTCAAAGGTAATCTTAACTAGATTCACTGGATATAACAAAGCATTACCATAGGGCTGAGAAGTTAATACGTGACACGAACACCATGCAAATGCAAGTTATGTTGTTATGCAATTGTCTGATTTATTTAATGGTTGATTAAGATTTACATCAGATTTCTTGGTGACCAATTAATTTCCAAACAATCAGCAATGCACATCTCACAATCAAAACCAAGCAAATGGTTATCACTTTTAGCATTAAAGATTGCCATTCATTCAAACAACATATAACATACATTATTCCCTAAACCCCATGCATATAATCAAGTTCAGTTATATTTAGAAACAAATGCTACTACATTACAGCCACAAACAGAGTGAGAAGATTCAAGTCACTCACCTTTCCATCTTAACTTAGTCGTCGTAGTAGTCTATTGAAAAATCCGGGTCTTAAATTATGGTTCATATGAGACAATGAACATATATTACTAAGTGTACAACCATATAAGAATTTCTATTAGTGCCTAAGTGTCCTAGACTCATGTGTTAACTTCATTAATTTATTTATCTTTAAGGAATTATAAGGCTATGAACACGGCAGTTCCATTAGCCAGTTAGTGGATAGGGGTCAAAAGGACAGTGTCCCTCATGAGGTTGAGGGCAGGGCAACACCTTAGAAAACAAAAAAAATTTGAAGATTTTCATACATGAAATCTTAAGAAAAAGTCATATTTTTTAATATCAGGGTGTTATAGTGACTGCGGATAGATAGGGTGACAAATCACATTTATTTGTATAACTCACAACCTAAACTGCAGGGTTGCTATTAAACTCGGTAAAGAATTGCAATTATATATAAAAGTCATGGCTTAAACCATTGGCTCAACCACAGGTATGATTCTGACCACGGTTGAAGTTGTGCTCAACTTCAACTTTCCCTTACTTTCTCAATTTAAATCACAGCTTGCAAATATTAGCGCAACTTTGTCCATGATTTGTTTCATAGTTAAACAATGGCTTATTTTTACTTCACTTAGTAAACTAAATTCTCCCTAAGTAGATCCACAGTTAAAATACATCTAAGAGACTGATTCAACACAACTGTTTCAAACATAATTATATCTAACAAACCTACTAGATAAACTTAAAACTATCAATTTGCCATTTAATCATGGCTTAAGTATGAATACTTAGAATAGTTTTTCTCTATTTTACTTCATGAACTATCATGTTTGTATTTGTTAAGTAAAGTGATACTTGTTTACAGGTCCTTAACAGTTATACTACAACTTTTACACATAGTCAAAATTATAGAATAAGTTTACATATGTTTCTATTATTTCTTAGTAAGTTCTATCTTGGTTCATTGTAATGCAGCAGGTCATGTAGCAGCCACAGCTGGATCCAAGGCCATTAGCGTTAATCCCCAAGGCCACCAGCATTTAAGTAAGGCTAGTCGGTGCATCCTCCAAAGCTGCCTGCGTTGGTTTCTAG
Source organism: Combretum micranthum (assembly GCA_024138025.1). NCBI lineage: Eukaryota > Viridiplantae > Streptophyta > Magnoliopsida > Myrtales > Combretaceae > Combretum > Combretum micranthum. The sequence goes on along the minus strand of JAMXBD010000914.1, from coordinate 453,165 downwards.
GCCGCTAGCCTACTTTGTCCTAGGTTACCAGCTTACGTTGTAACCTATTTACACCAACTTATTTCTTGCTAATTGGTGGGTATCGAATCTAACAAATATATTTTCCTATTCTAAAAATCTATATAACTTGTATATAACAGTGAGTTGGGTCAAATCCATAGGAACTAGTAAAACTTATTTCTATTTAGAGGATTAGATGAAGAAAAGAAAGGGAGGACTGGTGGTTTTGTGAAATCAAAGAAAACTAATTATATCATAAGCAAGTAAACAAAATTCAAAGATCGATGCAATATCAAAGAGTTCCTAACCAAAGGTATCATTATAGTTTAGTTCACAGAATTGATCATTGATGCAAAGATTTATATTCTTTATCTTGGGTAAATTGGTTATGGTCATTAGCAAGCTCTAACAATCTATCTCTCCTTATTTTTTCAATAACCAAAACAGGCTTTTTGATTATTTTCCTCATTGATTAAACAACCCCAAACAAGCTCTTAGGGTTTAATCTATTAATAGCATAAATAAAAAGAGAGACTACCAATTCAAGCCAATAAATCATAAGATGATCTATTCAGACTACATTATATATCTTCATAACACAAATCAAATATCTATCATATAGTTAATCGTGTTATTGTATCACACAGATTAGAACAATCAAACAATTACAGATTCAAACTTCTAATTGACAATATATCATCTTACTAACTGAACAAATGGATCCTAATTTGTATAAATCAAGCAAAACAACAATAACAAAACATTCAAAAGATATATAAATATCCAAAATAAAGATCAAAGCAAAGATAAATCAATTAGATCTCACAATTCTTATAGAACCAAAACTTGTAACAATCCTTTGGTTAAAAAATTGTAACTTTAGCCACTCATAATCATAAAACTTCTCTCCAGGGCTTTTGAAATGACAAAATGGTTCTCAGATGAAGGAATGGAATGGATAATACATTAGCCAAAGAAGACTATTTGTAAGAAAAAAAGTGAGAAAATCAAGAGACCAGACTTAAGCTGGCAGTTTCCAAATGTACATCATCAGCTTGCTCGCCAGCATTTAATGTGAATTGTTTTTCGTAACAAGTTAGCTGTCAGTTTCTTCTTCTTTTTGCTGGTGCAGGTCGTACATTTGTGTCTACACTGACAAACTTGACTTTTGGATTTGTCAGCGTTCATTGTGTTAATTAATTTACAAGAGGAGAAAACACTGGCAATCTTGCAACGGCGTTAAGGCGGCTTTAATGTTTTTGCTGTTGTGCATGGTTTATGCCGGCAGCTTTTCTCCATAAATAGTTGGCATACATTGCATTTCACTGAACGCTAGTGAAATTGTTTGATGTAAGCTGGCAGCATTAATGGCAATGCTTAAGTTTTTGCTTCTGTGGATAGGCAAGGCTAGCATAAAGCAAGCAGCGTTGAACTCCCAATGGTCGGTAGACATGTCTATTAAATGAAGGCTGATGCAATTCTGTTTTTATGAGGGCTGTGTTGGCTTTTTATTTGCCCGTATTGAAGTTTAAGTTGTGGTATAGATCCTATTTTGGTCGGCTTTGGATGTTCCATTTTTCCAAACTTGGATAAGTCTTCTCCATTTTGATTATATTTGCATTATAATTCCTTCAAGACTTGAAATATCACATTAAGCACACTAAAGTACCAATTCCTCATTATTTCTGTAAAATCAACAACAATTTAGCATGAGTCTTTGAATAAAAATTGAATATAATATGTCTTTATCACTAATGCTTTTTAGGGCTTTATGTAATAGAATAAATAGATCTTTTATACTTGTTACAAGGAACTCATATCATATTTCACTTTTGAAACCCTAAATTTGGGAGAATTCTCTCTGAACATTGCATTAAGTGCAATTGCTATGTGTTTAAGATTCACTTCTTGAGTGTTCTCATCTTATCCACGCTAACTCGCTTCGTTAGATTGGTATCATAGTGGGAAAATTTCTTATAGGGATGTCAAGAGACTACAGTTCAGGAGGTAGTCATGTTCTATATATTGTTAAGGATATGAAAGCCTTGCAAGCCGAAGTACAGGATCAACAGGTGGTATTAGGTGACATGGATTAGATATTCTGGTTTTGAATAGCGCTTTGATGACCTGATTAATCTATCCGATGCCAATAGGAGCAGGAATGATTATGGGAGACGACCAAGGCTAGAATATGCATACAGCAATCCTATTGTCAGACTTGTTGCTGTGAATCTTAAGTTATATGTTTATGAATATGATTCTAAGGAAAAAGATGAATTGATGGAGGAAGAACAACTACGATGACGAGGCATTGGTGGCAAATATGGAAAAGGTAAGGCATATGGTAATGTTAGATGTCAATAAAAAGGTGGAGGTCATAATTTTGATGAATATTATGAAGATAGGAATTAATATGGAAGGAATTATCTAAAGACAAAGGTAAATATTCTATATTTTAGAGGAGAAATAGGGATTAAAGATTTTATTGATTAGATTGCTGAAATTTTTAAATATATAGAAATTCCTAAAGAGAAAAGGATAAAAATTGGTGGCTTGTAGATTGAAAGGCTATGCATCTGCATGGTGGGAGAGATTACAAAAAAATTAAGTCATTAAGGAAATATATCTGTTAGAACATGTTTTATGATGAAGCTATTATTGGAGGGTGAATTTCTTCCTCTTAATTATGAGGAAATCATGTTTCAATAGGACCGCCAATTGCATCAAGAACAAAAAGTAGTACATGAATATCCTATAGAGTTTATGAAGTCAGCGTAGAATAATTATTTGAAAAAGGAAGAAATTCCTACTACAAAAGAGAGTGGGAAAGAACAAATTGAAGAGAATCCTAAAGAGACATCACCCGAAACATTAGAAACCATCCCTCTTAAAGTAGAAGGAAAACCTGTAGATGACAAGATTGAATATCCACCAGTTATTTCCACTGAACTTAATAAAAAGGGATCCATTCTTGATGTATCGATTGAAATTGTCACCAAAGATGATAAGACTTCTAAAGTCGTTGAAAGCAAACATGTGGAAACATTGGTGTAAGGAGAGAAAACAAGTGAAACAACTGCTATTGAGCTAGCAAAGATAGTGGAAAAGGAAAAGTCGATTGAAACAGTTAAAGGTAAAGAAGGGGATAAACCAAAAGTTAAGGTGGTTATAAAAGAAGCAAAGGAGGAGCTAGAAAATAAACCGATCAAGACTGAAAACAAGAAGAAAATAGATGAGGAAGAGAAGGCCAATCTTCTGGTGACTTTAAATGTTGAGGCTGTAGGGTTCAATCCATTAAAAGAATTATATGAAGCTGATGTAGGTTTCAAAGAGATTCGGGCTGATATATTTCCTTTTTACCCGAATGCCTCACTATTATATTTATGCGAGAATTCATGGATGAGTTCTTTATAGGTAGGAGAGAATAATGCAGCACGTCACATAGCATCGAAAGTTAGATCCAAGGTCACCGGTGTTAATCCTTAAGGCCGTCGGCGTTGAGTTTCAAGGCTATTGACATTTTATCGGCATTCAAGCTAGGCTAGCCGGTGCATGCTCTAAAGCTGTCTGCGTTGATTTCTGGGTCACCGTCCTACTTTGTCATAAGCTGCCAGCTTACGTTTCAGCTTTATTTGCACCAACTTTTATCTTGTTAATTCATTTTAAAGCTTTATATAATAGTATAAATAGGTCTTTTAGACTTATTACAAGGAACTCAAACCATATTTCACTTTTAATTGTTTTAGACTTAACATAGCTACTAATCTTAGTGTTTTACTCCTAATTAGTAAAACATGTATGTATACTAATGTCTTCGACAAATATAACTTATTGTAGCTTTAAAAATAAAACTTACCTTATTTTCATGAATGTTTTCTATGTGATTGTTTTACTTCCTTCTTCAAAAAGACTAGAAGTAGTGTTCAAGATGTGATTTCTTAAAGATTTTCTGATGTTGAGGGTAAGGGTTTTTGAAAAAATAATTTGTGCTTTAGTTGCAAACGTAGGTAAAATGAAAATGAAGTTTTCACTAGAAAGTGACAATAAAAGAAGCTTGTGTCTATTTGATTTTAAGTTTGATAAAAGATATTTTGTACTGATTACATTTAATCATATTAATATAACATTTTTTTTTTAATTTTTTTGATATTTTTCTTATGGTAATACTGATGTCCAACTATTGTAAATTTTCAAATTATAGCTGCTTCTTTTCATAAGCAAGAAAAATATGATAAACTTGGTTTGAAAAAAAAAATGTCATCTAGCATTTAATGCAAAAAAAATTTATGAAAAGTGGACAAGTTTATCCTTGTCCAGAATCTTACTGTAAAATAGATTTTGCAAGACCTTATGGCTAGTTTTGAAACAAGTTTTAAGTGCAGGTGATGGAGATTAAAATCTATAATGAGTATAAGACAAGAAATTTACAATATCTAATAGGTATTAATTATTATCAAGCAAATCATCAATTATTTCAAGACAATAAAATCAAAGACATAGTTTAGATAAACTTGTAAAAATAATTTTTTTATTAATATTTAGTGATTTGTATTTACACAATTTACTCCTAACTTATTATTAATCACCATTATACACTAGAAATCTAGTGGATTATAATATATTCAAGTTAAGAAACTATATTTAGGTGAAGCAAAACTCAAGTATTACAAAAACCAAGTAGTGTAGTTATGTGAATGACATGAGAATTATGGTGAATCAAGCTAATTTGGCTCGTGCATTTAAGTTGCCTAAAAAAGAGAGGTTGAGTTCAAGGGTAGCTGAGAATGAGGAAGTTGAGACCAAGGAGGGGGTTGGGTTCGTCATAGATTTGGTGTCAAATTGGGATTTTTGCAGGATGATAGTTGAATGACGCTAAATGAATTTATGAATTGGATTAAATGCATTAAAAAAGGGAAGTTTGAGATAGGGGATTGGGCTAGTATGATTTGGCGTATGGTCTTGTCAAGAATAAGAAGAAAGGGAAGAGAGGAGAGAAGGTGAAAAAAAAAAAAAAAAAAGGAATAAACATGTCAACTAAGAGAGAGCAACTATCTGTTTTAATTAAGATTATGTTCCACGTCAACATCTTGCCAAAAAATTGGTTAAATTTCAGTCAAAGGTATACAAAGTGCGATATATAAAAAGTTTAGGTATTTTTGTGAGTAAAAATTTTATTTATGTATAATTCTATTATGCTCAAAAAGTTCAAGAACTGCTATTGAAACTTACTTAATTTAGTACCTAAAAAAAAACTTTTCATATATACCAACAGTACATTCATTATATTGGTTAAAAATGTCATATCAGATAATGGCATTAACCAATTTAACGGAGGCATCAATGACATATACTAAAAATTCTTTTAGGTATTCAACTGATCAATTTCGAAGTTCATATAGCTATTTACATATTTTGTAAAGGTCCATGTACCATTTCCGATATTTACTCTCATATATATATATATATATATATTCGATAAAAAATCAGGGGATAATTTTTTAAGAACTTCCTTAAATGTAACATCCGAACAAGCCCATCATGTCGAAAACAAATATCTTATTTTGAGCTAAATTTGTTTATTATATTGTATTATGAATTAGTAGAAGATATTGTAGAGAGTTATATTTACTGTTCATTTGTATTTGTGAGTTGCGTGCGAGAGTTTTAGTACACTGTAGAATTGTGTTAGCTTATGGGAAGCTAGTGAGACAAAGTAACAGTTTGTGATTGCCAAGTGGTTGGATTGATTGCGAACTCCTAAGTTTTATTTTTGAATAAATCACATCAGAATATATCAACATTTGAAGGTAAATTCATTTAAACTATCAACATGTTTCAAATGGTTAAAAAGAGATACCAACTTTTCACAAAATGAGCCAAATAAAATATCGATAATCAACCGTTGAGAAAAATTAGGAAAAATTAAATCAAATATAATCTATATATTGATACCTTATATTAATTAATTGAAACATTGATTCGTCTCTTTAACCAATTAAAACTTTAATGTCTAGTACATCTTACTTAGAAGACCAATGGTAATACCAGTAGACTAAAATACCATTGTCATATGTTACTATTGATTAAAGTGAGAGTACTAGAAAAAATTGAAAATCTGGCCTGATCAATTCGTCTCTATTAAGTGGCCAAAAAAAGTACTCGTCTCTATTGATAATTACAGGAAGGAAATTGGGTACTAATATTTGTCACCCATAGCTAGTCAAGGGAAGGGATTCCAAAAGTTCCTCAATGCAATTCAACTTGGTAGCTTGTGATTTTTAAGAGGGGGGGTTTCAGTTAGGTACAATCCTTGTAGAGTAGCAGTACTGAAAGGAACTCTTTGTCTGATCTTCCAAAGAAATTATCTGCTCTTTTTAATGACTTTCCTCCTAAATAATAGGATAATATATTTACTATAAAAAAAGGTTAAATGTCACACACATTCAATAATTAAACTTCATTCATCTATGTAGTTAAATATTTCAAATTTAAAAGTATCAAATTTACATGCTATTCATAGTAATTTATAGTATCGAAGGAGGTAGTCAATTGCAAAAAATAAAAATAAAAAAATTCAGATAGTAAATTAATCATTTTAAACTTTCGATAGTAAATTGTAAAAATGGATAAAGTTCAGTCAACAAATGTGCCAATCGTTATTCAAAGAATATAAATTACAGGTACTAGGTCATATAAGTTGCTCAGGTTCTAGAATCAATAAATATACCCTATCATATCGAGAGGGGTTTTAAATATTTTAAAACCAATTTGTCTAAAGGGAATATGATATCTACACTAGAATTTACCCATCCACAGGAAATCAGGGATCACATCTGATACAAGTTCTGATGAACCCCCCTTGGCAATAGCGCATCTAATCACATTTACATTCCAAAGGCAAACAAGAGAGAATTCCTACTCCACCATATAATATAATACTTTAGATTCACCCTGCTATATACACAGCAGTTTATTCAAAAAAAAAAAAAAAAAGGCTCTACAAAATTCTAATCCACCTCTTCCCTAACTGTACTTTATATCAGGAATTTCAAATCAAGTACATAATAACATGATCAACCAATCTGTGTGAACCTAACTATAAGCAGCCAACAATCAACAAATTGCACAAAAAACCATCAACACTTGATCACTAGCAATTACTTGGCCGTGAATACTTTGGAGGCATAGATGGGCACCTCTCATTCATATGTGGGTATGGATCCATTGAATTGTATCCTGGCAACTCCATTCGATACTTCCCTCGGATTTGACAGAATGGCAGTTCAACATCATCCCTATTATTACACCACTTAGGCAAGCGACTCGAGTTGTTCTCAAAAAATCTAAGAGAGTATGCATCTTTTATCTGTGAATTGGCAATACATGGAGTAAATAATAAATCATTACTAGCAGATGAATGTAATTTGACAACCATTGCACCAATGCAAAAACAGAACAAAATTATGTGTTAGCCAGTTGACATGATATGCTAAACTCAGTTTTCATACCGTGAATTCTGTCACTTGAATAGAGCTAGCTATTGGATCAAATAGTCCTGCCTCTTTGTACATTTCAAGGACAAAAGCAACACAGGAAGTTGATTTTCCATCTGCATAAAGCCAATCATCCTGCTCTGGAATAGCCAGCAGCTCAGCAAAGGATAAGCCCCTCTTTTCCGTTTCTACTAAAATTTCAGGAAGATCCAGACCCTACATTGTTTGTAGTGGTAATAAAAGAGAGCAATGAGCATATCACAGAAATGTCGCATTAAGCTTTAATCTAATCACCATCAGCTACCAATCAAACTTATGAAAGTAGAAAACCCCGCCTGTTCAACTAACATGCACCCACTAAAAGCCATTCCATGACAAGAGATGTCCTCGTGTCTGCCTGATATTTTTGTGTTATTGATGCAATGCAAAAGGTTTCTCAAAATGAATCCATCAGGAAGATTTTGTGAATATTTTACACCTTGGATACCTAGAATAGAAAAAATAGATACCGCAACCAACCCAACATACCAATCTCTTGGCATGGTGTTCTAACACAACTATATGTATATTGTATAGTACCTCTGTTCCTAGTCGCTTGTTCAAAGCTTCATTCCAAATATTAGCAGCATAATCAGGTTGGATTTGATTCCAAACTGTCATGACTGAAGCAACCTGCATCACAAAAAGCTTGAGTGAAACAAGTGCAATAAGAGAACTGATTGAAGGGAGGAGAAAAGGAACTGCAGTGTATCAGTAAGTATATTGCATGCTCCAATATCAGCAATTTCAGATAACAACTGTGTCTGATTGAATCAATTCATCCTTAGTATGAAACGAGAAAAAGAGATGGAATAGCTTAAATAGGTGAAATACTCGGAGTCAAATGCACATGTCAGTACCACATGAGCATCCAAAGGAGCTGGATAATTCCCATTTATAGTGTCTATCCAACTAAATATCAGGTTATGATAGCCATAGGGTTGTCCATCCATGCTTTTGGCATACTCCCATGCAGCAGTTTCATTGAACTTGGCTCGCATGCCTGGATGCAGTGGAAGTAATGCAATATGAGGATTAGAATCATCCTTGTTGAGCTCAAAATCCCACCACTCATCCCATGGTAACACCGCAATAACATCTTCTCCCTGTATTCAACACCATGAACAGCAAGTTATATTAGTAGATCATCACCATTATTCTACGCCTACATGGGCTGAAAGATCAGAGGTGACTTCCATGAGAAAGACCTTTAATTAATAGCCCAACCGAGTACATCAAGTTCATTTTTCCCAAGTCTTTCTCCCAGAAGGTTGTATCAAGAAAGAAGAAATATGTCAGGCTAAAATGCCTAAGAATTTTAGTTCCCATGTATCTCCTTCTAAAGATCAGCTCTTGTTGTATTGTTTAGGAAAAGCCAGTCATATCTCATCATATACACAGAATCTGTCAGCAAATAAATCCTTTAGGGCCTTTCAAACTCAGCATGCCATTCTATGGTCTTCTAAAAATGCTAAGGATGCACATATTTTGAACATATGAGAAACTCAGCTATGTGAATATTAGCAACAGTGGAGGGAGGCAAAAATGGAAGGCTGAAAAAAAAAAAGAAAGCATAGCAGAATTGGAAACAATGAAAAGAAAAATTCATGCGATGGTAAGCTCAATCTATTCAGCCTAAACTACAGCTAAACTGGTTAGTCGTGCTCATTGTTGCTCTTCCATATGTACACTCAGAGACTATTGCATAAATAATTCCACACAAATAAACTGCTTAACTTTCAAGTGTGATCCAAATCACCTGATCATTGTCATGTCCTGATTCCCCAACCCAAAGCTTTCCTTCAGAATCCCTAAGGCAAACAGCAGTATGACCAGCATAAGCTCCGCTTACCCACTTCTCTAAAGTCTCAAAACCACCCCACCTCCCACGGATTTTAGATATTGCAAGAAAATCTCCAGAATGAATATCATCAGTACTAACATTCGTCACCCATGGCTGGGCACGTACTTCAAAAGTTGCTCCCATGTGTTTCTTGAGAAAAGCAAGGTTAGATTTCTCCCCCCATCCAGTATTAGTAAATAATGGAAAGACATCCCACAGTGCTTGAAGGGTCCCCATCATCCCTGCTTGCATAAGAAAAATTGAAACTCCTCTTTTTTTCACCTGAGATGAGATTATGTAAAAAGACAGTATACATATGAACCATAGATAAAATATTGGAAAGAGCTGCTAACTCAAATTAAGAAAGAGCCATTACTCACATATTCAAACTCAGCTTTTCCTTCCCACTCCTTGAACTCGTAGGTATGCTCACGAGACAAAAAATAGTAATCCCACACAACTTGATAGGGAGTTGCAAAGATGTAAAGATCAGTACATGCCCAACTCCGTGCCTTGCTAACCTAGATGAATACATGAACTCAAGCAGTTAACTTGTAGATATTGGTTAGGGAGAAATCAAAGCAACACCATTGGTTTATAAGAAAAAAAGTAACAAGCAAAAGGAGCAACAGAACAACTAAACGATCTTTTAGGCAGACCGCAATCTTAAGTCTGTTCCATTGACAACAAGGTCCACTGAGAACAGTCTTGTTCAGTTCCATGACCCCATGAAAAGTGAAGTACCAATCACTTCTGTTGACTTTTATTTTTCAGACACGTTATACCAGAATCCAATTAAAGTGAAGGCAATAATATCCTTATTTAGATTTTCTACTACAAACATATTTACCACTCTTCACATGGCACAGCGAAGGAAAGAAACATGGAAGATATCAGCAACAGAAATTTTGGGACCAAAGAGTAACTGAAGGTTGGAAGTAGGAATAAGACGATTTCTACAAGATATGGGACCAACAAGTCCACAGGCTCCACTACTAACTCACTTCACACGTTATCCAAGCAAATGAGGAATATGGCAATTGCACCACAGCAATTTGATGGGCAGATAGATGCAAGAATTGATGTTTTGGGACAAGGTATATACTCAAGGATAGATGAGATGGAGCAAAGCATGTAGTCAGCAATAAATGATATGAAACAAAGTATGTAAACAAGATTGGATGCCATACAAATAGATTTTAAACCGAAATTGCATCAAATAACCTAACTCACAGTTATGTATATTTTTAGAGAGTGCTCAGCGCAAATTACCCAAAAAAAAAAAACAATAGAGACCCTGAAAATCATGCATCACATTCACATCGACATATATGCTTCAAGCATCAAATTTTCAAAATTAAGATAATGAAACAATAAACCAAATTTATCCAAGAAAAATTTCTTATATCAACAATAATATAAACTCATCAATTACATCAGCAAGCACCAATGTACTTAAGCACTAAACTTTTTCAATATAAGCTCTTAAACCAACAAAATTAAACTAACCAATTAGAAATAGTTAACAAGTTAACGTTGCTATAACATAATCAATAACATAAACAGACATCTATGTACTCAAAGCACCAATCTCTTATAGAATAAGTTCTTAAACTAATTAAACTAAATCAACCAAAGTGAACAAATTTAAGATTTACCACTGCTATAACATCATCAATAACATAGAAACACACCCATATGCTTAAAATCACCAAACCTATATAAGATAAGCTCATAACCTAATGAAACCAAATCTACTCTAGCATGTCAACATTGCTATGACATCCTCAACCACATAAACAGTCACCCATACACCCAAAGCACCAAACTTTATATAAAATGATCACTTTGAACCAACAAAACCAAATCAACCCAACTGAAGGATCACATCAACAGACACCATGTACTCAAAGCTCTAGACTTTAACACGACAAGGTGCTTAACCAATAAAGCCAAGCCAAACCCAAGTGATAAAATGAAGATATAAACCTTGATGTGAAGTGTGCCTCCACCAAACTCACTGCCAGTCTTATTATGAAACTCCATCCAGGCACTGTTCTGATAAAAGCAAGCACCTTTCCATTGCAATGAATCATTACTGCTTGAAGCAGCTCCAACAAAAGTGGGAAGCAAATCAACAGGGCCGTGGAGAGAGTTAAGGATAGGCCATGCTATCTGATTGGGAAGCAGGGGGAGCGTGTCTGAAGGGTGAAATGGTAATTTTAGATAGTGGATGGAGAGTGTGAAGAGGATGACTATGATGGAGAAGATGGAGAGCAGGACCGACGAAGAGAAAGTGGAAGCCATGAAGAGGAGGGGGGAAGAGAGAGAGAGAGAGAGAGATGAGTTGGCTTGGCCTGATCAGTTGGTCAATGTTTGGTGTTGACTGAAAGATGAGAGTAGTGGAAAAAATGATGAAAACATCATTAGATTCTAAATAAAAGGTTTGATTGTGATAGCAAATGGTTATTATTACATTTTAAGGCAATAATGGTGGTGTTTAATTATCCTTGTCCTTACGGTGATGAATATTTGTTTATGGTTGTCTTGTTTCTTCCATGTCTTAGGTTTAGCCGCTTAGGAAATAAGACGTTGGTATCTCTGTCTTGCATATATCTATTCCCGGCTATTTTCACTTTCACGGCCTCTTCTGAAAATGTGTTAAAAAACTATGTAGATCACATTCTTTCATATTAGTTAGGTATTTCATGAATATATATATATATAACAAGATGAATTTATCATTCAAAATCTTTATAAATAATCGAATTAATTATACCAAAAAGTCATAATGTTTGCTGATAAAATCATTTGAGGTTATTGTAAAAATCCGACTTATCTTAATTATATGATTAGACAAACCGAGTCCCCAACCACGCATAATACACTAAGGTATTATATACAAGATTGTCCGATAAAGAAATGTTTATATTGATTGCTTAATTAAACATAACTTTAATACGAAAACTTTACAAAATTATTCATTAAGAGTAGATCAACTTTACATAAACTAATATAATAGTACCATTAGATTGGTACTTCAAAGGATTACAAAACTTGAGTAGTTATAAAGATAATAGAAATTTAAGTACTTTAGGTTATAAACCATAAGCTTAAGTATAAACTCTTAACCAAAAAATACTTAAAAATTTTTCAACTGCATGCAAGTTCGTTTTCTAAAACAACAAAACAAACATTCTAAGGTCTTGGATTCTATTCGTCCCAATCATCCAAAAACTCCTTGAAATCCATCCCATAACCCAAAAGTATCATAGAGTTTATCATCATCACCTGGAAAAGAAAGAGTAAGTCAGGGCCTCAGTACACAGTAACACAAATAAATATAAAGTGGCACACATTCTTAACTAATGCAATGTAATAACTAATAAATTAATTATCTTTAATTAAGTAGACAAATCAACAGTGGAGTGTTCAAACTTCGATTCCAATCATTAGAGACCTAAGGGCCCTAAGTAACAACAGCTGCTCGAAGGGTTGATATAAGTAGTTCAAATACTTATATCTCCAACATAACTTTATAAATAATAATCTTATCTAGAGTTTACAGCCGCTACTCATCTTTACTTAACTTAATCTATAATATCACTTAATTCAACCGGTCCCATAAACGAGAACAAAATGATATTATTTCCTTTTAAAAATAAGCATATGTTACGCTGATACTACTTCCCCTATCGATTACCCGCTAAGCTACTTATAAAATATCATTGCATCATGACAAAGGGTGGCCTAAGCACCTAACTACCATGCTCAACTTCGAATAGGGTTGTCGCTCTCCAAACTGGATTAAACGACACAAGCACAACCAATTCAAAAACTTTTAAGTCAATCCTTAATTAGACTTGATTTAATAATGCCTAACCTAGCACTTAATGATTAAGTAACTACATACCTAAAAGATTTGATATTCCTGGTGAAAGACTAGCAGATAGATCTAATTGAGTAGAAGAATCTGTTAAAAGAAATCAATTTATATAAGATTAAACATTAATTCATAATTACAACTAATACATTTATCAATTATTCAATCTAATCAAAACTCCTATCAAAACATAGCTTAGCATACATTTATACAATTATTTATATGTCACATTCTACTATTTTAATTTTGAAAAATTAAATTTTTTTTAAATGGTGCACGGGTAGATATATGGCCGTGCACGTCCCTGTGTTTCCTTTAAGTGAGAAACACAGTGGATTATAAATCATGTGTTTTGGTTTGCCAACTTTGCTCAGAAAGAAGCACAACTACATACAAGTGGTCATGTTCTTCTGTGTTTTTGTCATGTTTCCTCATTACATAAGCACCTTAACAACCAACGAGAAGCATGAGGCAATAGAACAACTCTTGTTCTAGCCGTGTATCAATGAAATCCAATTCTTTTCAACAACAGAGAGAAACACGATTAGATTGGACAAGATGTGTTTATACCGTGCTATCCTAAAGTACACTTATCAAACAAATCAAAGAAAAGCATGCCTTAATACACGACCCCGTGTTCCCCTCGTGCTCATCTTGAAAAAAAGAGCATGTTACTTTTTCCACTTTAACTTCACATTTTCGCTTCAATTACTTCATATATACTCATTACATCAGCTTAGCAACATCATATACACATAAATTTCACATTTACTTCATCTCACACCATTTACAATTTCAAATTCAACATTAAAGCATCATCACTATCATGTCAACTCTTTCATTCATTAAAACAACTTAAACCACTTCATAACTCGCTTATTACACAATTAATAGCATCCTATATACATAGACTCAACATCCAATTCACTTAACAACTTCCTTAATAATTTCTCAACTTCATCACTAGTATATCATGTTAGTTACACAATTCACTTATTCGGTTAAAACAAGCATAACATCTTCATTTCTTTACTCTAACAAGCTCCTAGGATTCATCCAAGTTTAGAATCAATTTAGTTTCATCAAAAGTACCTATAATTCTCTAAAAACTCATTTTGACAAAATAGTATTCATGAAAGAAACAAGGAAACAAATAGTTAGAAAAGCAACTACAACATTACCTTAGTTAAGCTTGACTTGTAAATGATATTAGAAGAAATCTTTGTTGAATTTGAAAGAAAGTTTTGATTGAAGAAGGATGAAGGAATGATCCTTAGAAGTGGTGCATGTTAGAGTCAGTTTTAGTTTTTGTTTTTGGGAGTGATTTTTGCAAAGTTTTTAACTCACAAATCGGCCTTTTTGACTTTAAAGGCAAATGGAAGATAGAAGAAGATTATATTAAGGGCTTGAGCTTAAGTGCATGGGCTTGGGTTTTAGGTATTTGGGCTTAGTTGTCATTTATTGATAAATTAAGCTTAACTAAAAAACAATATGTAGACTTAAGAAAATCAAATTAGTTCAACTTAACTAATTTGTAATTAAGAATGTTACTACCAAAAAAACAAGGAATATATATGACATAAAGAATTCATCTACACTCTAATGGTTAAGCATATCAACATAAAATTTTATCATCTAAATTGCCATATCCAAAGTCATGCACTAACTAACACAAGGTAATACAATTCAACACATTGAAATACTAATACCTAATTTTACCAACATTTTAAAGTCTATAATATAAATCATCAAAATCAATTCATGTACTTAACAAACTAAACATACATACAAATTTTAATTTTTGTATGTTTAGTTTAGGATATTTCAATATATAGAAAAGTATGTTAATTGAGATCTCTGCTAATACGTGTCAATAAGATCAATAATTCGAATATTTGTCAAAACTCAGAAGGTCTGCCATATTATGACACGTGTCAATGAAACATCAATCGACCCACTTCTTTAAACATTATAATCTTTTTTTAACTACTCAAAATGCTATGATATCAAATAAACTTATCCTCAAATATTATTATCTTTTGGTATAATTTAACGTAATTGAGTGTTCATTAATACATGAGCGGGGATGAGTGGGGTCTCCATCGAGATTTTTGATTGATGAATCCAAACACCAACATCAAATTTGATAAATGAGTTCTAGCAATGAATGTAAAATAACAACATGAGAAAAATCCAAGGGAGAGGTTATCCACGTACGAAAAATTTTGAGTAAGTAACATCAAATTTTTTAAAACAATATAATGTAAAATACAATGGCAAAATATTTTTCATAGTAGATTCAAAGAATAAAATAAGGTAGAAAGATAACTTTCAAGAAATAAAAAAGAGAAATAATAAATATTTCTTTTAATTCATTGAAATCCCATAAATAAATATGGAAATATGTTTAATAAAATCAAAGAATAGCTAATTTAATGGTCTTATGAATAATTACAATTCCTCATTATGCAACAACAACAATAATAATGCTGCAAATAGTGCTAGTAATTCAAGTCCCTGTGTCATGTACCATGTCCGTATCTAAACGGATTCGTGTCTAAAATACCTTATCCTATGACCCAATCATTTTATTACTCGTATATGAAAACCTAAATCCATAACCCAAACCGTTTATACTATGTCTCGTATCTCATATCAACCCGCTTATTAATTGATAAGAAAAATTTAATATTGTTTATAAAAGTAATAAGAAAGATTTAGTATTGTAATAGATAATGGACTTGAAAAGTTAATGCATTAAAATAGTTTTTATCCTAAGTAGACTTTGTTAACAAATTATATGTGATATATTACTTATATATAATTAAAGGGAAGAGATTATGCTGTGTGACTTAATGTGTTGTTAAATAAGCATTACATTATTGGATAATAATTGATGGTAAATAAAATCGAACCTATATTTTTAACTAACAAATATATTTTCCTATCATTATAATCAACAAACACAACATACCTAAAACCTACGATAAAGAAACATAATATATTAAAAGACCAAATCATATTAAAACACAACATGTTAGGTATTATTTATATTTTATATATATTATTTATTATATGTATTAAATATAATATTTACAAAATATATGTCATTTTTATTATATATTAATATAAATTTGTATAATATGTTATATATGATTTATATATTATGTTTCAAACACACAAATGTGACATATTCAATATAGGCAACAAATAAATTATAATATATATTATATGTTTATAATTTGTAGATTTTATATATGTAAGAATATGTTATATACGTAACCACGTATATTATAAATATCTATTATATTTTTATGTCATATACATATATATAAAGATTATGATATATATCTATATGATATATGTTATAGGTAATTTTTAGTTTATTGTACTATTTAAGTCATATATATAATTATTACAAACTATAAATGTTATATATAAAATATATAGTTTAATCAATATATATTTATATATTATGTTATATATTATCTATATATAGCATACTCATTTCATGTAGTAAATGAATTATAACATGTATGCATATATAACTTATAAATTATGTATTTTTTATAACATATAGATATTATACATGTGTAGATAAGTATATATACACATTTACATTATAAAAATTAATTAGATATATGTTATGTCACACATATATATTATTTTATGTATATTTAAGCAATACACATTAGATGTAATTCATACTTTATATGCACTCTATAAGTTACATATATTATATACAATCCACCCATTTTATAAATGTTTCCTATGCAATTTCTATTTTAATACATATATTTATATAATATGTTATATGCATAATCTTTACATAATGTATAGATTATGTATTTATAAACTACAAATTTAATATGTATATATAATATGTTGTGTCTATATATATATATATATATATATGTATATGATTGGAAACGTATTCCTCTCTCAAATCCAAACACATTTAAATTTGTTTCATTTCTGAGTTTGACCTGTTTATTAATCGTGTCGACTTTTACTTACTCAAACTTTTTTATAATAATGTTGTATCATATTCGAGGTTCATGAGTCATATCTCAAATTACCAGTACCAGTCGTAGAACAACTATTCCACTAACCAAATACAACAATAGGTTTGTAAGGAAAGTATAATTATTTCATTTCAACATTACTGAGTAAATCAAATAGATCATTATAATTGTAGTAATATTATATACCATTTTGAAAATGAATGAATAGGATAATCATTTGAAACTTTCATATTAAAAGAGAAAAGTCCAATGTTTCATAGGTTTCCTTTATCTAAATCAATTTTATGAAGTTTATATGTAATTATAGACGAAGGAATATGTATATTGAGAATAATGATAAAGCATAGATAGCATGGATAAGTTTCATTCACGGTAATTTTTTTTTTTCACATTTGTAACATAATAATACGTACAATCTAAAATTTTTTACCAAGGAAGTACCTAAAATTTTTAAGAGTTTCACCTGAAAAACATTTGGACGAAATTCGTCCATTTTTCCGTCAATCTGTTGATGATATGTACATCGAATTCCATTAAAAAAAGCATTTCTTTATCTTGATAACAATTTTTTTATTTCCCTTTTGAATTTCCCTTCTCTCTTTCCTCTCTCTTCTTCCTAGCTTCTTCTTCTTTCTAAACCTAACCCCAAAATAAAATTAAAAAAAAAAAATCAAAAGTTCAACAATATCTTGGAATCACCTTCCTCATGCCAACTTCCTCCATTTCTCTTTGGTCTTTGATCTTCCTTAACCCTCTCTTCTTCTCAAACCCCCAACCCCCCACCCCCCCCCCCCCCCCCCACCCCCCCCCAAAAAAAAAAAAAAAAAAAAAAAAGCTAACACCACCTTCAACATCCATACGAGTCACAACTCCCTTGACCATCCTCCCTCCTACATACACCATAGCCTATCACCATTCAAAATCATGACAAAATCTGATAACCACAACCAAAACCAACCCAGAAACACACCACGCCAAAACCTAAAGACCATCACCTTCGCAGCTACTCAGTCGTCGCCAATATACATCAAAGTAAACATAATGAATGATCCAACTACCGCCACATTAGCCCATAAACCCTAAACACAACCCTGTTAAACAAAGCCATATCTGGTTGAAATTCATAAATGATCTCTAGTATGGAAAAAAAGTGTTCTAACACAAATTTGCACCCTGATGTTCCATGAGGTAATTTTCACTGGCCTTCATATTGAGTCATATCTCTACTCTCCATTAACAAACCAATCACTCTATACCATGAGGCATGTGTTCCTATATGGATTATTTTTTTAGCTTCTACTGCTATTTGATACGACAGAGATTTGGTTACCCATTTTGCCACTCCCTCTTCTCTGTTCTAAAATAGCTTGTGTCAAGCATTGTTCATTTTCATATAGAATATTGCAAGCTGAAAGGATCTTAACACTTCCAAGTTCAAACTTTTAAAGATAATTTTTTCATTTAGATTTTAATGTTTTTTTATTTGAAGATCGGGGGAAGAAGAAAAAGAAACATAGGAGGAGAGAGAGGAGAAAGAAATGAGAGAGAGAAGGGAAAGTCAAAATGAAAATAGAAAAAATATAAAAAAATTGCTGACTAGGATTGAGAAATATTTTTGTAATGGAGTTCAGTGTCCATTTCAGTAGATTGATGGAAAAAATAACGAATTCAATCCAAATGCATTTTAGGTGAAATTTTAAAAACTTCAACTTTTTTTTGTACAATTTTTTTTAGGTATTATCCCATTACAAATGAAAAGGTTTAGATACCGTAAATGAAACTTACCTCGGATAGCAATATACCATCTTCTCTAGAGTTGTAAATGAGCCGAGCCAATGTGAGTTTTTCATCGAGCCTAAAATTGAGGTTCAAGTTTGGCTTGTTTAACTAGATCTGTTTTATTTCGTGCTTGAGTCAAATTGAGTTTTTTATTAAACTTATCGAGCTTTTATCAAATCTGAAATTTAAACTTGAATTCAACTCTTTTAAATACCTCGTTTTCCTTTTTTTAAAAAAAAACCTACGAATAATATAAAAATTGCTAAATGTATATACATATATATTAAATAGGTATTAGTTTTTATTATCTTAATTATATATTAATATATCATAGATAAAAGACTCATATATTTGCGAACCTATCTACAAACCTATACATGAGTCGACTCTTTAGCCAAAATCAAAGTTCAAGCTTTAGTCATTTAAATTAATGAATTTTTTTTTTAAACTCGAGCTCAGCTTGTTTACTAATCAAGTCTAAAGTGAGTTGAGGCTGAGTAACTTACTAGCAACTCAACTCATTTGGATCCCTATTGTCCTCTTCTATTAAAAATAAAAAAAAAATTACAAATTAAGCTGAATTAAGTTAATCATGTCTATTCGGTAGTAAAAAAACAACAACTAATCACTTCTACCATAGATAGGTAAGAGGAGAAAACCTTAGCTGATAGACAAGCTAGTTGACTCAACACTCAAACAATAGTCCAAAAAACTTTATACCTAAGTAGCTAGGGTTAGATTCTAAATAAGCATTTATATTATTGATAGAACAAAACAATACATATTAATAGCCAAATTCAAATGTCACATCCTTTATATAATAAGTAAAAATAAAAATTCCTAATATTAGAAGTTCTACTAAAAGAACAAAAGTTGTATGCTAATTGAAGGAAATATCTACATAGAGAGTAGAATACAAAATCTAAAGGGGAGGGGGGAAGGGAGGGGGGAGGGTGTTTTGAGGGGAGCGCTAGTTGAGATGAAGAATACAAAAAATGGGACTTTAGCAAATCGCTAGCACCAACAGGATTTTGGTTGAAAATGACGAATCTTTACGTAAGGAGATGAGCATAGCTAGAAGGAAAAAAAAAAAAAAAAGGTAAGAAACAATGGACACAGTGCTTAGGTCTTTAAAATATGGATATGTAAGATAATGAAGATTATTTTATAGCATTAATTATAACTAGCCACAATGCTTATTCAAATATTACATTATCTTATATTTGAAAATATTAATTAAGAAATAATTACTTGCATAGATAACAATTAAATGTATGAAAATAAAAAAATAGCGTTTTATAAATAAGCTGATAAAAATAATCAACAAAATGAAAACTGCATGAAAATTTGTCTTTAATATAGCTTAGGTATATTAAGGTAATTGGTGTTGATACAACTGCTGAAATATCTGTATATTGTAGAATGAGTAAAACTGAAAAATATCAAACATCTTAAAACATGTTTGAGTGAAACTATAATAAATAGCATTAATATACTAGTTCAAAGAATAACATATTCAAAAAGGAAAAAAATCATAAAAGGCCTTTTTCTCAAAATCACAAATGTTATGGGAAAAAATTAAATAAATGAAAGATATTAATGAAATTTTAAATGCATTACTTATGGCATGTGTGGTGGAACCTTGTATTAATGATTTAAAATTTGAATTATTAATGGATTATACTAAAGGGAATTGATAGGTATTATTATTGACATTTATTGGCACATAAATTACTAATAATTGGCATTGATTTATTTGTGAAATATCATAATCTATTTAGAGGTGTTTGAATAAATTTTATACATCAAAATATTAAATTCACTTATGTCTCATTTGGTACGTTGGAATCATCTGAAATAGAATGGATTGGAATCGAACCAATGGATTGAAATAGGGAATAACAAATCTATTATTATCTTTTGATATATTCACATAATGGAATAGAATGATTACTTAATAAGATTTATAAACCATTACCTTACATATTAAATGTAGATAATAAATATATGTAGGATAAAAACATAATTAAAAAATAATCACATATATAGATAAAATGGTTGATTAGTTATATATTTGCCTTCCTCCTGGAAGCTGGAATCATTGATTCCTTCCGGTTTCTAAAAATGCTTTCAAATATTTAGAAATTGAATGAAAGTAAAAAACATGATTCTATTTCGGCCCATTCCTACTTACCAAATGTGCCTTAAAAGATCTCTTTACCTTTAATAATAAAGAAAACTTATATTGTATTATTACATACACCAAAACATTTAATGCAACAAATCTTATAATATATTTGCATAGTGCATTATACAAAATATAGTATATAATATATTTCATATATATCAAAGCACATATTTACGTATAGATTTGTATATATGGTGTGCAATGTAGCACATTTAGTTATAAAATATATTATATAATCATAGAATGTAAAATAATATATAAATATAAATATATTAATTAGTCAACATATTATCATAAATATATCATATGTATATGTATAATATCTTATTTGATAAAGTAGATGCAAAGTTGAAGTGCATGATAATATGGTATACTTATCATATACCACAATGTCATCAAGAATGAAATGACTAAATGAATCAAGAATGAAATTAAACAAATAATAATTCAAGTGCATTTCAAAGGAAAGCATTTAATTAAGCTTGCTAAAGATATAATAATTTTGAAGGAAAGTTTAAAAATGCTATTTATGGAAAATGAAAAAAGAGGATTTAAATGTTTTTTTTTTACTTTAAATATATCCAAGTTGTATTACTGTAAAATTATGTTTTAATTGCTTTACTCAAAATAATTATCAATATATAAAATATATAATCACCAATCATTGTTTCTTAAATCAAAATCATATAAACATCAAATATGAATTGCAAACCTCCAATATCACAAAATCATGTACAATCTCCTATTCTCCATGTAAAGAACAACTCTAATAACATGTTTTATATTCATAAGCAATCACAATGCCTTTAAATAGCATGTTTTGCATCCATAAACTTTAAGCAATCATAAAGCTTCTAGATAACGTGTTTTATATTCATAAACAATCATCATGCTGCAGTGACAAAATCATAGTATAAAACCAAATTTGTAGGGTTAAGAAATAGTATTAGTAATAAATATTGGCGATTCTATCTCCTAGGTATTTTTATCAAACATTCTAAAAACTTAAATGGTACTTGCATTTTTTTTTTTTTTTTGAAAAATTGTTTAACAAATTTGGATAGGTAAATATGAATATAATTAGCTTTCTATCCCTTATAGTGTCATTAATGGAAAAAGTCACATTCTGAATTAATAACAAATGTGATTTTTATATATAACTCGAAATCAATAATAAAAGAAATAATTGCTTTGATAAACCAATAAGCTACATATTGTCTTACACAAATTCTAGACACTTTATCTATGTAGTATAATGTGTAAAATCATTAACAATTATAATTTAGCCAAATTAACTTGACCATGTTAAGGTATCTAGTGAAGGAGGGTTGATATGAATATTTAGTAAGAAAGGTAAAATGGTTAGGGCTCAGATATCTTTCGTAAGAAAAAGAATTATTTTCATTACAAACATACATAAAAGAAAATCACCACATCTGTTAGTCTGCGATACTAGTCCAATTAGTAATTTAACGTTCAATTCATATGTTAGGACCCGGCCTACCAAATACCCATTATTAGGCAAGCCAATTCCTCTAACCACACATGATACCTAAGTATTATAAAATACTCAATTATCATACTTAAGATTGTCCAAAAAGAAAATGTTTGTATTGATTGTTTATTTAAACCTGTGATAATATCATAGAACTTTAACCTAAAACTACCCAATACATGAGTAGATCAACTTTACAAAACTTATGATAACTTTAGAATCAAATCCATGACACTTCAAAAGGTACAAAACTCATTTCATAAGAAAGCATAAGAAACTAACTTAAAATCTTATTTTACAAACCAAGGCTTCAACAACAAGCCTATAACAAAAACACATTTCTTCTTCAAAATCTCTAAGAAAACTTGATCAAAACATCTTGGTTCACACACGAGTTTCTTAACCATCCCACTGGTCTAAGAAGGCTTCCCAATCAATCCAGTAAGCCATATCATCATAGTAATCCTCATCAACATCACTTCCAAGGTGGAAACATGAGTCAAAAGCCCAGTACGCAACAACATAAGCAAATACAAGGTGGCAAGCACACTTAAGCTAAATGCAATGTAACCATCAATAATTTGTTTATCTTTGATTAAATAAGTATAACAACACTGGGGTATTCAAACTCCTATTTCAATCATGGAAATCTAGAGGTCCTGAATAACAGCAGCTGCTTAGGGGGCTGTTATAGACTGTTCGAAGGCTTATAACTCCTACACCTACAGAATAGAGCAATAATCTCATTTAGAGTTAACAGCCATTACACAACTTTACTTAACTTAATCCACAATATCATTTAGTTCAACCGATCTCATAAACATGAACTAAATCGTATTATTTCCTCTTAAGAATAAGCAAACATTACTCACCTACCAATTACCCATTTAGCTACTTATTAATCACCATTGCATCATGGTAAAAAAAAAAGTCATTGCGTCATGACAATATGGTCTAAGCGCCTAACTACCGTGCTATTGCATCATAATAAGGTTGGCACTCTTCGAACCTGATTCAATGACGAAAAGCACAACCAATTTCAAACTGTTTTAACTCATCTTTGATTAAGTCCATTTAAGGTATCCATAACTCAACAATTATCAAACAAACTATTACGTACCTGGATATTCTGCTCTATCAGATAATAGACTTGTTTTCAAACCCAACTAAAAGTATGAGTCTGTCAAGAAAATTATTTAATGTTGAACTTCTTGTTCACTATTACATATTAACTTATTACGCTGAAACAAGATTCTAATCATATCACATTTTACTCATTTAAGCATAAATACTCATATCATATTTCATTAATCATCTATTTATTATCATCAAGAATTTATTTATTTATTTATTATTTTTTTATTTATGAACAGTATCAGGGGATATGTTACGCCCATGGTAAAGGCCGTGATGGGTATCACGGGCACCATCACGCCCATGATCTTGGCTCATGATGAAAACAATTAGCCTTATCACTCCCATAATAGGATATAACACTCTTTATCATGGTCGTGATATAAATCGTGATGAAGATTACACCTGTATTAAGCTTTATAAGAATTTTCCAAAAACAACAGAGAAGATAACGGTCCCAACTACGACCGTAATCTAGCTTTAAAAACCACACAGAAGAGATAATGGCCCTTGCAATGACCGTAATCTAGGTCATATTAAGCTTTTAAAAACACTTAGAGGAGATAACGAGCAATGTAACAGTTGTATTTGACATGGAAATGCAAATCCAAAAAGATAAAAGTGTTGATTACGCCTGTGATGAACATGGCGTTATCCTATGGTACTTGTTTCGAATTTTTTTTTTTTTTTTTTGAAGTCTTATGTCCTTTAACTCTTTACTAAGCCTTTATACACTTGTAAAACATACCAAACTAGTTTATAAACACATATTAAGCATCACCAAGTTCATTTGCTCACATAACTCCATTTTATACATAAATACACAACAAACTTAACCTAAAAACATAATCTTATCATTTATGCTTGTTAACATCTATTATTGCCCTAATCATTCAAAACATCAAAATTCTACTCCCATCTAAAATTAACATCTTTCAAAATCATAATTGAACAACATAAATAAGAAATCAACTTTTACTTACTTTTGGAGCTACTTCTACAAACCAAGTATGTTTTTGTAAACCCCGGGAATTTTCCACATTAGTACCCGACCTTACAATAGAGTGTATAAACTAGATAATAGATTTAGATTCTAATCGAAGTCTAATAATAAATTAATATTTAGATTTTGGATAGATTAAGAATTTAGGAACCGAATAAAGAATTTCTTTAACCCTAGTTAATACCAAAAACGAGATCTTATATCTTGAATAAATAATTCAAGATATGATCTAAAATTTAGACCCGAAACCTGATATACAGATAGATT
Organism: Combretum micranthum; assembly: GCA_024138025.1. Lineage (NCBI taxonomy): Eukaryota > Viridiplantae > Streptophyta > Magnoliopsida > Myrtales > Combretaceae > Combretum > Combretum micranthum. Next base: position 428,016 of record JAMXBD010000914.1, on the reverse strand, counting down.
TAAATAGAAAATATGAATATAGGGATTAAATAATTATTTTTTATCCCGATAATGATTCGAGATTAGAATAACGAGTAGTGATGAGTTTATATTTAGACTTAAACTCTAAATTCAAGATTTCTAGTTAAAATTAAAAGCTACTAATAAGAATTCATGTTCAGTATCAAAACTAAAGATATACATATAGTTTGGTTTCTGTATTAGGTCCAATACTGCATAAATGATTATTTACGCTTATAAACAGGAAATGATGACTCAAAGATAAACCGTTAAGATTTTAAATACACAACGAAAATATAAACTATCAAATAACTCAAAATCTAAACTCCAAACAAATAATCGGATCATGCTATTATTCTAAACCAAGTTTTCTTAAGCTATCGGAGCCTGAAACAAAAATTGACCTAACGAGCTTAAGAAATCCAAATCGCGAGGGATAAAATTATACGAATAAATAACTACGTATATATATAACCTAAATTTGTATTATTTGAAAATCTAAGTATTTTGTGTAACTTTATACACATATTTTTGTACAAAAACTTCCAAATATTAGCTAATTTATACCCGTATAACTTGTTAAATGATCCTAAAATTAAACTAAATAATAAACTAATATATATATATATATATATCTTGGCTGATTTTCGGTGGAAATTTTGGTGGAAAGCTACGTGAGGGAGAGAGGCCGGATTTAAGCAAAATAATGCAACAAAAGTCAACAAAATCAACTCCTACAACCAACCAAAGGATGCCAAATCATTCTCTCATTAATGACTATGAAAGTAATAGATTTAACATAGCCAAATGGAAGAGAAATTCGTATCAAATTCGGAGAAGATATGCAGCCGCAACCTTTCCTTCCTTCCTTCTATATATATGTGATTAATTGCATTAATGAAGAAGCAACCAACATTCATTATTCCTCAACTCTTCCAGAACGAAAATACTCTCAAACAACAACCAAAACAAACAAAAAACAGAAAACAAACCGATCCTAACACCCAAGTTCGGATTAAAAGAAAAACTAAGCTAAAAACCCTAAAAAACGAGCTCAAAGGTAAGTTGATATGATTCAAAGGATTTTCGTCCAAATATATGGATTGTAACTGACTTATAATTATCTTAGGAACTTAATAAACACAATCAGAAGCTTCGGATTACATCAAATGAGCTCCAGCGAGGTAATAATCCAAAACCCTAGCTTTATGTTCTAAGAATCGAGATCTATATATTTATGTTTTTAAACGTGTTCAAACGTGTTTTACATCTTTATATATGATGTATGAACACTTATAAGTAGTTTGAGTATGTTTTTAACGTATAAAAATCAAAGAATATGAATTGAACCGAGGAGGAAGATGATGAACAGTACAACACTGCCTCAAGGTCGGCAGTGTAAACGCTCAACACCGGCGGCTTATATGGATAGGCCGACGGCGTATAGGCAGCTTACACTGATCAGAGGCTACGTAAAATAATTTTTCACGTAAAAATTGAACGTAAGCCGGCTTCCTGGAGATCCACGACGATGGCGTAGGGCCATCGTATGTTGAAAGCCGACAGCTTTCAAAGTCGATGCACTCGATATGAAAATTTCTTCGAAAACAATTTTACACTGGCACCTGGGGATAAAGGCCGGCGGCTTTGAGCAGGCGTACAGCCAAATTTTCTCCAACGCAAGTTTTTCTGACCTAAACAAAAACTATATATATATATATATATGTATATATAATATACTTATTGGATATATATATATATATGTTGTATGAGAATTTATTAAATAATTAAGTAAATACAAGTATTCCAAACATATTTAAACTAATATCTAATATTTATTGCAATCCTAAGCTTAAGAAAGGATATTGAATATTAATTAAAGTTAGTATTAGTCTAATATTTGTTTTAACAAGATAAAATAGGTAAGAATGGAAATTGAAATAAGCTAATTTCTTGAGTAATGTAACTTCTAAAAATAACAAAACAATTATGTGAGATAAAATAGGAGAAACACGACTACACTAAGTAATAATAATTACCAAAATATCGAGTCTAGGACACTAATCACATATAGGAATTTAGTTAATTTGAATTAATGAATACTTTGTCTTAAATAGGTAACTTTGACTCATTAGAGGATCTACCAGCGGATTACTACGACTGAGTCAGTATGAGCAGGTAAGTAATTCAGTTATATTGTACTGGTTGTGATTGTAAATAGTCAAATATATAATGCAAGATAATCAAATGAATGTCTGCTGAAAGTATGATTTGATTTGAGTGTATGATTGTTAAAATATCTTTATAAAAGCGATAATGCAATGATTGATGTTGTGCAGTAGTATAATGGTGATTGTGTGTAATGTATGGTCACTTTGAAATTGATTAAAACTTATTGACTTAACTAAATAATATGAACATGCATTGCACAAATTGCATTATTGCATATATGGTTGTGACAGCCTGCTACGTATTAATATTTCGGATCTCTGTTTTCGCTTGGTTGATCTAATGTGTAAGTTCTTCCAAGGTTCTCTTTGGTCTGGCGGTCCTATGAGGAACTAAAAGGCACCGAAGAACGTCGCCCGTAGAATCGCTTTGAAATGATTAATACTTAGGAGTTTCTAAGGGGATTGCAGGAGATGGTTTGTTCAATCAACTATATTCAAAGTGATAACCTTAAAACGAGAAATTGTTGATTCTCCTGTGTACTTAGTCTCTCCTGGGCAGGTGGGTCATTGAGTACTGATTCTTCAACCCATTAAAAAAAGAGCGTAAATCTTTTTCCTGTTTGGATTCTAGATCATCCAAACTTGTATCTGTGCATATGATTGAGTGCTTGCATTGCATATGATTTGTTAATGACTTGTGTGATGTATGGTATGCATGGTTCTTCACTGAGCTGTGGTTTTGCTCATACTCCTACAATCTTTTCAGGTTCACGTTACTACCCTGGTTAGTTACATCCAGGAATATGGCTCCGGTAAGAGCTTTGAAGCTAGAAGTCTACAGATATATTTTAGTTTGATGGTTATGTACTATTAGATTAGATTATTTAGTTATGTACTACAAGGGAACTATATGGTTTGTAATAGTTTTGTAATGTTTATTCACTAAGTTATTTTTTTCATATATTTGTTATTTCTTATCAAGCAACTAAAAAGATCCTGTTGTTTTGAAAACCTGTCAATCTCTGAAGGTAATCTAGTGATAGTATTCAAGTGTACCTTATTTACTACTACTAGGATACCCTTGGGGCGTGACAGTTTTCCTCACTTCCCTAGCTTGATTTACACTTCTTTTAATCTTATATCTTACTTCCTAGCCTTAGACCTAGTTTGTAATGACTTAGAAGAAATTTTAATAGAGAAGTTTTGGGTTTGTTTGGGCTTGAAATATGGAAGAAATGGACAGAGAGAGTTGATTAAAAATAGGGTTTGCTTTGGATTTGTGACATTTGTCTCCTTTGTTAACTTTTGAGGCATTATGGAACTCTTTAGAAGACATGAGAACATGGGCTCAGACTCAGAGAATGTATGGGCTTAGCTTCGTTAGTTAAATTAGGCTTAAGGTAAATTTTGGGGCTTAAAAATCCGCTATTTTAACACACATACATCAAAATTTAATGCAATTCTACAAGCATATATATTACTAAAATTTTACTACACACATATACCTCAATTACAAGAATTTCTCACACTAAGAATTTATTATATCATGAAATTAAATTATAATAACTTAACTATAATAATTTAAATCACAAATCATCATTTAAACATATACAAGAAAATTAATTTTAGTACTTCATATTTTTTATTATTTCATCATACCTAGTCTTAATCGCAATACGAATAATTAAAAAATAATTCACAAATAAAAATTGCGAAAAAAGAGAAATCAAAGAATACATTCTCTCTGTGAACAAAAAAAAACCTTATAATAGAAAAATATAATCCTCAATTGAAATATTAGTAGATTTTCTTATAAAGATCTTTCTCTTTTTTTTGTTGAAGCTAAAACAAAAAGTAAAAATAAATACTTCACTCTTTTTGACCAAATTCATCATAATAATAACAATAAATAAACCAACAAATGCTCACAAATACTACCTTCAATAACAAAAGATATATATTGCTGTAGAAGAACAATATATTAAATTGAAAATTAAACAAAATATAAGAATTTACAACATTTATTAATAAATAATGAAAATTGAAATTATACATACATAGAATTATCTTAATTTTCTTTCTTCTCTCTTAGCCATCTCTTAAAGCTCTTTTTCACTAACCTAGAAAAACACTTAATAATGCAAAAGATTTCTTTCAACTCTCCTTCTTGTCCAACTTCGCCATTCTCTTTTTATATGCTCTGTTTATATCCTTTCACTTCTCTTTTCTTCAACGTTGTGCTTCGTATACCCATTGCCTTTGTCAATGCAAAATCCTTCCATTTGCTTTCATCATAGGGAAGTTTTCTAATCATAGATTTGTGTAGATTATTTCTCTTGCCAATGAAGGAATTGTCTTGTGTATGAGTTTATATAGATAAAATGTACATGTAATTATTAGGTAATTGCATTTAATATTTGGTTAAATGATTTAGAAAGTATAGATGATTATTGGAAATAATTATGGAAATAATTATCAAGAAAAAGTAATATTAATAAAATGAAGTTATTAAGTTAAATTATTATATAATGCATATTCGTATTGTTAAATTTTACATATTATGGGGCAAATTTGTACTTGAAAAGTGGAGTCCAAAAGTCCCAACTATTTTCTTAATAATATAGAAGATATAAGTGATTAAAATGACTGATAGCATGTTAAAAATTATAAAGTAAAGTTAATTTTGTGATCAAATCACAGAAAATTAAGGGCAAAGGGCTGATAAAGTCGAAACTGTATGATCAATATATGCCTCCATATCCTACAAAGTTTGAGATTGCATGAAAAGGATACGTCCAGAATATATTAAGGAATATTATAGATGCTTCGAAGAGTAAGGAATATTCCACTCTACTTCCATTGGCACCAAAGGATAATCGTATCCCATCTTACTGTATAATAATGTGTTCTTTTATATCAACAATGCTTGGTTGACATGTCACATAGATTCTATGATTCTCACTTGATAGACAAAATAATAATAAATAAAATAGATAATTTGAAGGTGTATGCAATAACCAATATGATTAATTGTCCAAATTTGGTGAAAACATATCGAATTATCTTAGTTTTGATAAATCTTTTACTTTCGTATGTCTCATACTTCGAAAGATTTCTCTCATTATGTTACAACATGGAAGTTTTTACGGTCTCCACGATGGGACCATCCAAATAATTATCCAATCATTAAAACAAGTAATTAAAATATAAAATAATTTACTGCATAATCATGCTTAGATATCAGTCCCTTACTCCCTTAACACATATATCAGTGATTTTCCGTATAGTATAAAAACTTTCAACTTGAACGGCTAATCACCAGAAGACATGAGAAAAATAACAAATATAAAGATCATCATCATTTTGAATTTTGCCAATGCCTTTGTATCCCTACGATGAATATATGAATATGATACGTATGTGGTCCACTGGTCCTCTTTCTATTTAATTTTTGTTAGTATGTGCGGGACTCTTTCTTAGTGCAATGTGAATGATGATATACACATGTTTAACAAACATCATCGGAAACATAGATCTACATGTACCCGATCCCTAACCTGTGGAGTCTAGTTTTTCTATGTTCATATGCATTTCACATTCTTTGGCATTTTGTTAATACGATACGTCTTTTCATAGTCTCGTTTCCTAATAAAACTTCCATCCATTGAGAAAAAAACACATGGCTCCTTGCATTTTGGTTTGATTTTAAGAAAGTTTTTAAATTAAATTAAATTTTCAGTTTGAAAAATCCCAGTAAAAAACAAATCTTCTCAAACCAAAACATTGACAAACCCTCCCCCCCTCTCTCTCTGTATGATGAATTTTACAAATACTATCGTGCACTATCTGTGTATGTTAGGTGCACAGGAATGATTTGAAATAGAATAAATTGGATTGGAATGGAAGGGATTGGAATAAAATGAGTTTGATAATAATAAATATATTCTTATGTTTGTAATGGAATATTACATGGAATGGAATGACTAAAAAGTGTAATTATTGGGAATATCATTAATAATAAATGCAAAATATGAACACATTATGAGATAAAAAATAATTACACTACATATAAGTAATAAGGGTTGAATAAAATCGTGATTTTGTCTTTGGCCTTTAAAGCCAGTATCGTCGATTCCAAATAATTGCGATTCCAGTCGATCATTCCGGCTTCCAAACATTAGGAAAAGGAATGGAAGCCGGAATCGCAATTCCATTCTGATTCATTCCTGTGTACCAAATGTGCCATCAAATTTCGAATTTTTCCTTTCCTATCCTAATACTATATATATAACTACGTAGTAGAAATTGTACACGCTACAAATCATGCCTAGTCAATTTGTATAGCATTGTTCCATCTTATTTAGATAATAAATATTCATGTTTTGTTTTTACTAAGGTGCTTAGATGCTAAACTATAATTCGTAAAGACACAATTTAAACTAAATTTATAGAATAGCAAATTCCCATCTTTCAATTATATCTAATTGTGTATTTATATAGTATATGAAATCTATAATTATTTTATATGTATTATGTATTAAATAGTATCCATGAAATATGTTTGGTTTAGTTTTCTCAATTCAGAAACAAGTCAAATCGTACTCGATTCAAATATTTCATATTATAAATTTGGGTAAATTGTACGAATCTTCGCTGAAAAATTTAGTAATTATATGGACTCTATGTTTTTCAAAAATCAACACTTACACTTCTTATAAATAAGTGAATTGCTAGGATCTTCCGTGAAAACTTTAAAACTTATAGGGAACCTAATTTTTTCAAAGGCAATGTTTACACTCACAAAAACTGACGTGATGATAATATGTAAAATTTGCTTAGTTAGTATTAACATGCCATTACATGTATAATATGTTTAATAAAAAATACTTTTAAAAAACATTTTTTATTTTTTTATCATAGTTTTTACACAATTAATTTTGTTAGGAAATAAAATTTTAATTGTCATTTTTCCTCTTTAGAATTGCACTTTAGCCTAAAACAAATATATTAGAAAAGTTTTTATTATATTAAAACACACCTGGTGACATAGTTTTTTACTAGACTTGCACTTTAAAAAGTATTTTTTAAAAATATTTTAAACTTTTATTATAGTTATTACGGAATTAATTTTGTTAGAAAAAGAAAAAAATAAGCTAATTGTTGTTTTTCTTCTTATAGAAATGTACTTTAACACGAAATAAAGATATTAGAAAAGTTTTTAATTATGTTAAACACATCTTGTGGTATAGTTTTTCACTTAAAAAAATTTTTTTACTAGACTTACACTTTAGATATTAGGTTCGAATGGCAAAAAAGAAATTAAAAAAATTTTCATTCTTTGATATTTAAATTTTTAAATATTTTTTGAAATATTTATTAATTATATATAATGACACCTTACCACCAACTAAGAAAAATTTAAATATTATCATCACATCATTTTTTAGGGGTTCAGTGTTGCTTTTGAAAAATTTGGGATTCATGTAATTCTCAAAATTTCCAGAAGATGTTCGTGTAATTTATTTGTTTAAGTATTGCCTTTTAAAAAATCTAATGGTCCATGGGACTTTTAAAAAATATAAGAGTTTATGTAATTTCTAAAGTTTTAAAGTAGATCAGTCCAATTTACCCTATAATTTTTTTTATCTTTTTCTAAATGAGAAACACATCATAATACGAAACAAACCATCTCTTGGTTTAATTTGATTTTCGGGTTTACATTTTTGTGCTTGCTCCAACTCTCAACCTCTAGGTACAACACAACTAATTCGAATTAAATCAGCAGGAAAAAATTACTTTCCCAAGAGATACCTTAATTAGTAATTAAATATAATTTGGCAATTGATTTTTGTAAAATTTGATTGTGATCGTTAACATATTTAATTTATTAGTAAACCCTAATTAGAGACTATGACAGTCACACCATCCGTATTACTTAAATATAAAAGCAATGACTGCACCATAACATGTAGCCTATAAAGCTTTGAATACTTTGCTTGCATTAAAAATATCAAATTTTATCTGTATTAATCTTATATATATATATATATACGTATATGTGTGTGCGTGTGCCGTGTGGTGTTTAATATTTAATTATCGATCGGTATAGCCTTTTCATGTTACCTTGACAGAGAGGTTCTGGACCACCCTCGAGCAAAAGTAGAGACGAAGATTATTTCAATGAACCAGTGGTCTACCTTGAAAACACCAGGTAGAAAAGGAAAAGATGTATACCGATGTATAGAACTCCACGTCACTTTAGCAATTCGTTCTCTCTAGAAAGACTGAACCATTGAATGACATAAAATTTGGACAATATCACTAGAGATTTCCGCAAGCCCACGCATCCACACCACCAGCCACACCATACTTCTTTCCATTTCCCTCCACAAAATAATTCACATCAAATGTTATAGCCACCAATTCTATTCCCATTCCAATTCAACAACATTATAAATATTGTCTCTTTTCATATATCAATGGTGGTTTAGTCCAAGACGAAAACCCTTTTTACAATACTAATGACGGTACTTTCTTATCAACATAATTTATTTAACCTCCCGAAAACCTATCAAAATGTTCGATCGAATCATCATAGCATTGAACGTGTATATTGCTTAGCCGCCACCACCACCACCACCGCTGTTACCACCAAACCGAAACCAAATGTGATACAAAAAGATGAACTCATCTTAACCCGGCCTCTCCTCAACGATCCATCTCTCCAATCAACGTGGTCACATCGAGCATGGCTTGTATGTGGATGCACCACGGTGCTTATCCCCCTAGCTAAGTCCGTCGTTTTGGCTAATGAATCCCACATTTGGGTTGGACCCATTATTGCAAGTGTAATTGGGTATGTCCTAGCAGATTTGGGTTCCGGGGTCTACCACTGGGGAATCGATAATTATGGTGATGCCTCAACACCAATTTTTGGTGCACAAATAGAAGCATTCCAAGGACATCATAAATGGCCTTGGACAATAACTAGACGTCAATTTGCTAACAATATACATGCCCTAGCTCGTGCTGTGACATTCACGGTCCTTCCTATCGATGTTATTTGCAATGACCCGACCGCACTCAGCTTCGTTGCCTTCTGTTCCGGTTTCATCATGTTTAGCCAACAGTTTCATGCGTGGGCTCATGGTACAAAAAGCAAGCTACCACCACTGGTCGTGGCTTTGCAAGATTTAGGAGTCCTTGTGTCAAGGTCACAGCATGGTGCACATCATCGTCCACCTTATAATAACAATTATTGCATTGTTAGTGGGATTTGGAATGAGTTTTTGGATCACAACAAGGTGTTTGAGGTTTTGGAAATGGTATTGTTCTTTAGATTTGGACTAAGACCACGATCATGGAGTGAGCCAAGCTCTGAATGGACTGAAGAATTGAAGGCATTTGAATGATTTGATACCATACATTCATTTATCTTTTTTGTAATATTCCATTCCATTCTTAGATTTTCGTAACGTGGTTCTTTTCCTTAGCAAGAAGGCCATCTTGGTCCTATATATGTAATTACCTTGTCAATACATTTGGATGAAAATGGGACACGCATAATTTCCCATGCGTAGAAAAAATAGTATTGTCTTTATTGGATCGACGGCCCCAATAGAAGTTGGAATTTGTGGTTCTATCATATTTCAAAGACTTGTATAAGGATGTAGAATGTGGACAGTAGTTTATATAAATAAAATTTTATGCTAATTAATGATCAAATGAATGAATTTTGAGAAAAGTATGATAGAAGCCATATGTTCTGTACCAAGAATCAATTAACTACCCATTTACCTTTTTTTTTTCTTTTCCAAATACCCATTTACTTTACTAAATAAAACAAAAAAAAAAAAAGAAAAAAAAAGAATGCTCCGTTCACAAAATGAGTTTATTACGTATTCATATGTTTAGTGAAAAGTTACACTTTCTTTTCCATTAATACTTATGGGACGCTTAGTTTTCAGCAAGGAATAAGAAGAAAACAAAGAAAAATAATTACAATTCTTAAGAAATAAAATACAAAAATAATAGTTACTCCTTGTAATTCTTTGATTTTCATGGGTAGATTGCTACTTTTAAAATCAAGAAACATCTATTCCTTTGGTCCCGTAAATAATTGCAATTCAATATTTTGCAATAATAATATTCCCATGGAATAACTACTTCACCAACTTAACCTTGTAGGTTTCACCAACTTAGCCTTGTAGGTTAGGCTTGTTAAAGAAAAATAACCAATTTCACTCTCATGAAGTCATTCAGACATATCATTGGTAAATCATTTATCCAATAAATGTTTTATTTTGTCTACTTCTTCATCTACTAGGTCCAAAATTTTTTTTTTTTTTGGTTACTTTTTTTCCCCTTATTGAACTAGATTAGGGAAGAGTCAAGTTAGTCCAAGTAGGTGTTTAATCACCCATAGTATAAAAATCTCAATTTTATCTATGTGATTTTATGAATTTATGATTTTAAGATATACTTCCAAGTTTACTCATGTGTAGAATCATTTTTTGATAGAATCTTATGATTTCAACTAAATCTACACATAAACTCAGTAAAATCCTATGTTTTTAATCAACCGAACTTACTAATTGTATCTATTAAGTCAAATAGGCTAAAATATAAAAATTACAATCACGTTTTTACAAACCCATCAATTATTAACATGATATCATATTTCAAATTTTATTTTCACACACTCTCTTTATCTCTTTCCTTCGTCCCCCTAACTCCCTTATTCTACCTTTATAGAACTCATTTAAGTTGAGTCACATATGTGAAATTCATAAGAAAACTTATTTGTTTTTTATCAAATTAAAATTTTAAGATGAGTTAAAAAGTTAAATTCTCATTCAATTTATTACTTCTTTTAAACAAAAGAATAGAAAAAAAAACTTAATTTTGATCTATTTGACCTCTTTTTATGTATAGTATGGATTAAGAGTTATTATGAGAACTTAGATAATTTGTTGTTATTATTTTTTTATATCCATTATGTATCTCAAGTTTTCTTTGACTTTTGTAAATATATTTATAGTTTGTCAAAGTTATTTTGCATATATTGTTACATTTCAATTCTACGTTTCAATTTTATAAACCGTTTGATAATTCTACATAGAATTATGAGTTGAATGACCTTATAATCACCTATTGCTAATGTACTATATTCTCATTTACTTGCAAATCATTCTCTCATTGTTCTCTTTTTTTAGTGTGTTAAAAAAACTTTATACACAACATAACAGAAGTACAAAAAATAGACAGGATCTCCAAGTCAAGCAAAGCAGCAAAAAAGATAAAAACAATTACCCAACATCTAACTCAACGAAGAACAAAAATGATCACACACCAATTGATCCACTAGGATGGAAGACTCTGAAGAGAAAAGATTAACTGAAGCATTGTCTACCCTAAGAGGCTTCAACAAAAAACCAACCAGCTTCAAAGACGGCTAAGATAATTGCATCAAGTGGTTCTTTCATGAAATTAAAATTGCTGCCACAAGTATTCCCAATAGCCACCAAATCATGTGCCATCCAATCGCTACCTTGATCACTCCATGTTAGAGCTACTTTCCTTTCATTTGTCGTAGCTTCCGCATTATATGCATACAAGAAATAATGATGCCAAGAGCATAAGTTATATCCAAATTCTCATTATTAATTGATAAATGCATATTATAGTCACTTTTTATTGAGCAAATTCTGTTAAATTATTATGGATTTTATAGAAATCATAAGGAAATGTTATTTAAGTATGTTTATTATGATATTTTAGGTCTTGAAGGACTTATATTACAAATACAAGCAATTGAGAGGAGTTTTGTGCAAATATGGAAATGAAAACAATGAAGCTTGGTCATTTCAACATGTGGGTCACCAGCCTTCAACGGGAATTAAGTCAGCCTTCATTAGATAAAATCAATACAGTTGGCCTAGAATCAAACAACACGCTAGCCTTCATTAAATAAAATGAACGTCAGCAAAATTTGCCACCCCAACCTACTTCAAAGCCGCCCCATATGCTACCATCCAATTTGTCTCGGAAATTATTGCAAAACATTCAACGCCGGCAAAATTTGATTTTACATCGCTGGCCTTTGGTCGACCTACATCTAACGCCATGTGAGCACAGCCAGCCAATCTTGCTTCGGAAATGAATCTTAATGGCAATGCTGCTAGCCTATCCTTTGCGTATCTTTTCATATATAAACTCCTCTTGTGGATCTTGTTAAAAGGAGAGAAAAACCTTAGACAAAATAGAACAATAGCAATCAAGCAAAACATGAATGTGTGTATTTCAATCATAGAACACTAAAACTCTATTGTTCTAGCAACTCTTGGAGGTGATTTTGGGGTTTAATGCAATCATGCAATGCCTAGGTTTTATTGGGATTTTGGGCTTTTGAAGACTTTCATGAGAAAATTTCAATTGAGGTGTTTTCTAACCTTTGCTCTATATTGCTATTTGCTTGATTGTGTTATAATAGTGTTGTGATTAATATTTTCATGGGCATTGCAATGATGGATTCGAAATGGATGGTTGAATGACTTTGTTTTTATATTGATTTTTGATAAATTGAATATTTAACCATTGTTAATTGTAGTCTATATTGATTTGTGTTTGGCCAACACTAATTAGATAGGTAGAATTAGAGATACTCAAGAAGGATTCAATAATCCGTATAAGCATAACTTGAGTTTTTGGAAAAGATTTGTCAAGGGATATGCGGGTTTTGACAAAACTCATGAACTCACGTACTTCATACGGTTGAAAATATCGATTGGGTTACTTGGTGTTGCTTGGTCCATAATTTCAACTAGTGTAGTAATTTCGGTGTGGGTGAATTACTATTTACATGATAATTATAGACAAATCACCTTGGCGGGATGATTTATGCTACAATTGAAATTTTGCTATTCTAGGAGGTGGGCAAGTTTCAGTGAGTCTGGTTAACTCCTAATTAATCAATTTCTAATATCAATCCAAGTCATAGTGTTAATTCAAATGAGAATATATTTGCAATTCCCAATCTAGTTTTGGCATCTCTTAGCCTAGAACCCTTAATAATGTTGCTAAGATATTTGGTTTAAAGTGTTCAATTAGTTTATTAGTTTAGTTTTTTGATAAAATCAAATTTGTAATAACTTAGCTTAGGAAGAACTCAAACACTTAGTAATTAGCCATTAGCCATTAGTTCCTTGTGGTTTATCCTAGTCTCGCCAAAATTTTTTTATTGCTACATACGCACCTGGTTTACTGGCTGGTTAATTTTGCGTTTATAAATAGAGTTTCAAAAAAAAGTGTAGTCTAGTTAATTGGTGTCATTGCTGGGGAGCTTCGGTTGCTAATATTAGGTTAGTAGTTAATCCCTTGGACTAAATAAATTTTAAAAAAAATCAAAAAATTCAAAGAAAGAAAAAAAATTCAACTTTGTGTCTTTTGTGTTTTTATGTGTTTGATCTTCTTTTTGTGTCTTTTGCTTTTGTTTTTGTCTTTTTAGTTTAGGATTAGTTAACTTCTTGATTTATAGTCTTTTTAGTTTGTAAAATACTTGTTTGCTTTGTTTTTGTTCAAACCTGAAATTTGAAAATCGCCATAAAAATTTGAAAATTTCTAAAAATTCAAAAAATAGTTTCCTTTTATTGGTTTATTCATGTATGTCAGGTGAAAAAGTCTCAGATTTGACATTGCTTTTTGATCTTGAGATAGATAAGACATTTCGCCAGTAGTTGAGAGAAAGAAGAGCCAATCTTGAGAATTTAAGAACAATGGAAGGAGATGGGAATAGAAATGATCCAAACCAAGATGAGAGAAATAATGGAAATGGAAATGGAAATCATAGACCAATGTAGGAGTACTTTATGCCTACAATTGGTGCAGTTGCACTATCCATAGCATGGCTGGCAACATAAGCAAACAATTTTGAGTTGAAGCCTGCTTTAATTTAAATGGTACAAGTCAATTAATTTGGTGGAGGAACTTTAAAAGACCCACATGATGACATGATGAATTTCCTGCAAATTTTTTCTACCATCAAAAGTAATGGGTTCCCTTTTTCTCTTAGGGATAAGGGAAGGAGTTAGCTAAATTCATTACCCCCACATTTATTGGCAAGTTGAGATCAAGTAGAACAAAAGTTTTTAGAGAAGTTCTTTCCACCCAACAAGACCATTCAGTTGAGAAATGAGATCTTTTTCTTTTGTCAATATGAAGGTAAAGCATTTTATGAAAGTTTAGGAAAGATTCAAGGAACTCCTTAAGCATTGCCCTCACCATGGAATTTTTTTATGTGATCTGCTTAAGACTTTCTATACTTCTCCCGGTGATCAATTGAAAACAATGATTGATGCTGCAACTAATGGCAGCTTAATGAAGAAAAGTGCTCCTGAGGCTTATGAGCTTATTGAAGAAATGGCAAGGAATGCATTTAATTGGCATAGTGAGAGAAATAGACCAAGGCAAGTTGCTGCCATGTATGAGTCAGATATTGTTTCTAAACTGCAAGCACAAGTGGCATCACTTACAGATCAATTGAGTAGAATGAAACCTATATCAAGTGCAGGACCATGTCATATGCCAAGCATGGATGTTTTACCTCATGGTGGTCCTCCTATGAGCTCTTCAGATTATCCAATGTGAGATTCCTATGTTCTTAATGTTAGTTCAAGCATGGAGCAAATGAACTTTGTGAATAAGTTTGATAGAGGAACCGAGAATTACAATCTCTATTTAAACACATACAATTCAAGTAGGAAGGACCACTCAAACATGAGATGGAGAGGTGCAAATGCTCTTAGACCACCACTACATATGATTCAATATCAATCATTCCCGTAAAAAGAGAAGGACAAGAATGATACCACAATTGAGCTGCTACAAACTTTGGTAGCCAATACAAACAACCAAGAAGTCATTATCCATGAATTGCAAAGGCAATTGGCTCAGCTATCCCAATCATCCAGTAGTCACCCTCAGGAAGCACTACCTAGTACTATAGAGAGAAATCCAAGGGATCAAGTTGGATCATCAAATGTGAATATAAAGAAAGTCAATACGGTTGAGAATGAAGAGGATGAGAATCCTAAGATGATCTTTGGGATAGAGCATATGATGAATATGATCTTGACAAAGAGGAGAAACCAACTTATGAGTTTGGTATTAAAATCCAAGTCTTGAATAGCTCAGGTAAGGAGATAAAAAGAAAGTTAGTTGAAGAAGATTTCATCAAAGGAAATACGATAAAAAGTGGCTAGGAAGTAATGAAGGATATTGAACAAATGGTAGGGAATGAAGAAAGAAGTCCGTTAAAAGTTGTAGATAAAGATCGAGGTGAGTTTGAGGAGTTAAGTGGATATGAAAAACTAGTGTTAGCTGATGATTGGAGTGGTGATGAGGATGAACATGATGCGGCACGTGACATTGGAAATGAGCATGAGAAGGTCGATGAGATGGAGAAAATTGAAATCACAAGTAGAAGTAAGATGATGGAGATAACTAAAGAAAATTCAATTGAGATATCAAGTATAAGGACGAATGAGATAGCATAGGAACATAAGAATCCGATGATCTTGCTAGAACCTAAAGAGATGGATGTGAAAATAGAATACATGCCCCCTAAACTAGAAGATCTAGGAAAGATTATGGTTCTATGCACATTGCTGGTAAGTTTATTGAAAATGCTTTATGTGATTTAGATGCTGCAATGAACCTTATATCTTTTAAATTGATGGAGAGATTAAAACTAGGGAGTATCTTGAGGAACACAAATACGACCTTTAAGATGGTAGATCCTACTGCAAAGACTCCTAAAGGTATATGTGAGGATGTGATTATTCAAATTAGTAAATATAATTTTCCCATATATTTTGTGGTGATGGACATGAAAGAAGATGAACAAATGCCTCTCATCCTTGGTCGACTATTCTTGGCCACAGCTAGAGCCCTTATTGATGTGAGAGGACAGAGGATAATGCTAAGTGTCGAAGATGAGGAAATTAAGTTGTGTGTTAGGAAGTATAAAGAACAAGATAAGAAAGATATCTCTAGTGATATCTCATTTGATCAGCTATTGAGAGCACTTAATGGTGAAAATGTTAGAATCTTCTAAAAGAAATTAGAGCTTGATGGAGACCCTGGAGTTGGATATAAGGAATCCCGACTTTTTGAGCCTCCTTGAGCATGAGATGAAAAAGTCTAGCTAAAGACTATAAACCAAGCGCTAGGTAAGAGGCAACCCACCATGAGAGTCTATTTGTATATATTTGTTTTGTTTTGAGTCTTTTTCTTTTAGTCTTTTTATCTTATGCTTACTACTATGATGCCTTTTATTCTTCTCTATGCAAGAATCGTAAGATTGGAGCTTTGATTTAGAGCTTTAAAATAATTTGTAATGTAGCTATGAAGACAATCGTAGTCTTTTGAACTTAACATAATGTCTTCTTTAGCACCATGGGTATAATTAGCTTGCATAAGTAGCAAACATGAGTTATGAGATACCAAGAATAATCTTAGCGCAAGCTCTCCAATATTCCAACCAATAGAAACTCTATAAGGTAGGGAATATAATATCAACAAGATAAGTGAGGGCGTAAGAGAATAGAGTTATCTCAATCATCCGAACCAAAAAGTTTAGTTGATAACTTAAGGAAAAAGATGAGCAAGATGGTGTATTTGAGATGATTGTGAGCTTAGTCCCTGACTCCAGCATGTTGAGGGGTTTATGTAGGGTGGATAGGTTGTCTTTTTGACCATCTAACCTTGGCGGAGTGGTGGGAAGCACGCACTATAGAAGGAAAAGTAATGGAAAGCGACCTCAGCATAGTGTCACCTATTGTGATGATCTATTTTGTCTTTTGGTGAGAGAGATCTCCATGGGCTATTCTTAGCCAAGTAGTTCAGGTTAAGATAACGACATTAACAAAAGGTAAGCGATGCATGCTTGTAACATACAACCTAGATCGTTAAAGAAACAAGTTGTGTGGATTTCAACCTCACAAAAAATCCGACCTATAACATATGTATTATTTAATATGACTTTAAGATTGAGAATCTAACAAACCTTGATATAAATTAATCCATTTGACCCTAATTGTTAATTGATTAAATTTAATAACTTTAATGCATACCTTGTCACCCTTTGAATTATATTAATAAGGAACTCAGTGCAACAAAATGTAACAAGAGTGAAACTTCCTATGAGTTAAAGAAAAACATAGAGAATATATAATCCATTCAAACAGATTCAATCAATTCAATTTAAAGGTATAATGCCCTAATTTAGGATCATTTACAACCCGCCACATATCCATATCAGATACCAACACACAAAGGCTCAAAATATGCTCAAAAGTCACTGATGAATCAATGACTCCAACATTGATAAGATCGATTACTTGTAAGTATAATCAACTAATAAGTATTTACTTATATTCCTCAAGAGTTTAACTATCATTTACTATACTAAAGTTACAAGGATTATAAGTTATCACTATAAGATATTTAATTTAATAAATACTAAGCATCTACTACTCCTCTGACTAACTATTTTATTTTTCCACAATCTCTACTCATTATTTAAAGGGTCTTCATTGCTAGTGATATTCCTAGCCCACTATTCATAAGCGCCTAGCGATATAATGGTTTACACGTTCTTTACCTGTACCTTGAAAAGAAAAGAGTGAATCATATCCTAACACGGTATGTTACAAATGTACACACATGATTTACAAACACACATTCACACATAGATCTAAAACAAATACATCAATGAACATTTTATTATCTTTTATTTAAGCCAAGCAAACAATATAGGGATAACTTAATATCCCACTACAAGTAAATAATAATATATATATGACGTTGGGCACTTCCTAACATTAAAGAGTCCAAAACATTAATATTAGGTACTCTCCAATATTCTTGAAGTCAAAACATCTAAATCTATTTAGATCATTTCTATGCATGACTCCACTTGGGATACCATCACACATGGATCATCAAGATGTTGCCACAGTAGTGTGGAAACTCTCTACCTATTACCAATAGCCACACACAAGACGCAACCACATTTATTTAGCTGAATAGTTAATTAATCCATTTACGATTCTATCATAAACATGCATAAGCATCAAGGAAAGGATGCACATACCTGGAAGTCATTTCGTTCCAAACCAATAGCTACCACCTGAGTTACATACACATAAGTTGTTTAGAAACTCCTAAATATCTAACTTAAACTCTCCTAATATTCCTATCACTCTCGGTCTTACTTCAATACTACCTGTATTTTAAAGTTCTTAGAGTATACTTAAATCATGAAGAAAATAGTTTAAAGAATCTAGTCGTGTTTAGGCTAGAAAAGAGAGGCTTTAGGAGTGTTATAACATGCATAAACTAATATACAAGCGGGTATAGGACGAGTGTCATGTAAGAGGAGAAGATAGGTCACAAAAAGGTCCACGAGGAGGTACACGGGGAGAACACAACCTCGTGTTTCTCTTAAGTTCTTTTATAGCATAGTTTCAAAATTTCACCAAAAGGAACACAAGAAAGAACACGGGGTCATGTATATGCCGAGTTATTTTCGCATTCCTACCTTGTTAAAAGCATAGAGAGAAGCACAACTTGATACATGTAGTTGTGTACTAGCTATGTTTTTCTAGAAAACACAAATTTTTACACTTAGAGAGGTACATGACTTAAAACATGAGACCGTATATAGATTGTGTACTTCTAGAAAATGTCTTATTTCTCAATTTTCCTCTTATTTCCAAACTAACACTTGTTTGAACCCTTTTTTAATCTTGTTTCATTGCCTTAATACCTTTTGCACATGTTTTGATCACTCAAATATCAAACTACACATTGATTACTTAATAATAGCTAAGCCATTATCTAAAAGATTAAGATTTATATGAATAGGCATTACTTTCTTGAAATCCTTTGTTCTTTTCTTCCTATCAACATCCTAAGATCTTTATTCCTTGATATTTTCTCAAGAATCTTCCCCATAACCCATTGTCTTTTACCGTAAAGCACTACTATTAACATTCGAAACATTAAGACTTCATCATCCATGTGATCAAGTTGTTGGAAACATTACGAAATGAAAAGTAGAGTTACTTACTGTAGAATTTTCATTTGGATATCTTTACGAAGTCTTTAAGGGTTATCACTATGGTTTGGAAATTAGGGAAGTTCTAAGATATATGTCAAAGAAAGTAAGTGCAGAAAGTGAAAGCGGTTATCCATTGTGATTCTTTTATACATTAAAGCAACCAACACTTCTTTTTAAACTTCTAAATATATGGACAACTCTATTAAATATTCTAAAATTACTTCATTACCCTTTATTTAATTATTTTATTTCAAGGTATTTCTAAATAATTTATGTTATCATCTATAGCCTTGCTCATGAATTTTTGAATTTAACTTAAACTTTTTTCAGCTCAAGTTCTAATGTTTAATCTTGACATAACATGTAAGTGACTCACCAAATCTGTGGTCTTTTTATTCCCACAAAGCACATGAAACCTAAAGAGAACTCTAAAAGACAATGTTAAGTGCATATTTTTGTTATGTCTTATACCTACCCCTTAAGCTAAAAATGGTCCATTTTATATCAACCATAGGGTTTGGATAGTTACATTGTGTTTGGAAAGGGCAAAATTAATAGAAAGCAAAAGAAGTCAGTAGAAACTTGGTTTTTGGATTCTTAAAATCAAAAAGGGAAAAAAAAAAAAAAGGGAGATCAGAAGAAAGCGGTAGAAGCATGATGCCCATTAATTTCTTTCCAATTTTGGATGGAAAGAGGAGGAAATGAAGAGAAAATGACATAAAGTTATAAAAATACCCTTAGAAATAAAGGTAAAGTTAAAAAGCATTGAATATTTTAGTCTATTTATATGAATGTTTCATCTCATTTCCTTCTATTCATATACTAACAATCCAAACAATCTTTCTTCTCTTTCTTTTATGTTCATGTCTTTTCTTTTGAATTGATTTATACTAATTTCAATGTTGTAGACCATCAAACACAGTCTTAGTTTAGAGGGTTGTTATTTTCACTATGATCTCTCTTAAGCAAAGACAATCATTTGACACTCAAAGGTGTATACTTTAAAATTCAAATCTCAAAGATATGGTGTACAATCTTGAATTGACATGTAATTGTTCAGTATCTATTGATTTGCAGTTGTATCCGACATAGTAGTAGGGATTAAAAGAGTTTAGTCATGTTGGAGAAACCTCGTAGAATGGAAAATATTTTGAAGAGAGAAAGTGGCTATCAAAAAGATAAATAAAAGGAATATTATTAATTTGGTATTCGAAACTTGTAAGAAAAATCAATCTCATACCTAAACTTTAAAGTTGATAAATTTATATCCATTTTATGACTGTTTTTATCACTGACTGACATCATTTGTCATGTTTCCTAACATAAAAGAAGCAACTTAGCAATTTTAAAATTGTTAGAAGAAGCAGTAAAAATTCAATTATATGATAGTTCTTCTATGTCAACAAATAAAGCAAATTGTGTTAAAAAATAATTGCAAAGAGTTTGATGGTATAGCAAATTTGTCACTTTAAAGTTCAAATATCAATTTGAACTTTTGCTCAAAATTCATTACCAAATTCAATATTTATCCTAAATAAAACTATAAATAAATATATGTATATAAAAGAATGGCTTGCATTCTTTTGATAAAATGGATAATACTATTAAATATATCAATTAAATTAATAATATCAAAATTTTAAAAGTTAGAAAATGAGAAAAATAATAACTTCTAAGTACTTAAAACAAAGAGCAGCAAAATTCAAATTGCATATGAATAATAGCTTTACACATGTTCTATATTTTAGAGCCATAGACACAAAAGGTAGCGTGTAATATAAAATTATCAGATAAAATAAGTTAGTCGTACCTTAAATATATGAGCGATACTTGCTTTTCATATTAGTAATTCGTCATAAATAATCCATAAAATACAGGTATTTTATGTAGAATTTAAGGATTATTATTTTACATAAGAGGACATAATACTTTAATTGAATAATAAATTTTGAATGAGTATGGATACAAATGATTAAGTACGCTTTTGATATATAAAAAAGAATATATAGGATAAGAAGACGAATTAAAACAAATGTTTTTTTTAGTTATCATATTATCTTTTTTTTTCCTATTATTGGCTATCTTTGACAATTTGTTTGTTTTCAAATTCAGATAAATTTTTCTCCAACAATTTACTCTACATGAATATGTTTACAATGTACACACAAACCTACTAAAAAAAAATGGTACGCATTTTTCTAATTAAAATTTCAAGGGATTTAATGGTAATTCAATCCACTTTACAAATTTTAAATATTTTTAATATGATGTAATTCAATTCATTTTAAGAACTTTTTAATAGAATAAATAGAAATAAGGAAAAAAATAATAACATTTTAAAAAAAATTACACAATTGTCACAGTGTTAAAATTAATCTTACAAATAGAAAAGTTAACTTATCTCTTAGAGAAACGAGATTATAAGATAAAGGTAAGATCAATCTCGTCTCTTGAAAAGACGAGATTACTCTAACTATAATGATCTTATCTCTTCAAGAGACGGGATTTCTTTATTTACACTAACCTCCTCTCTAAAGAGACGAGGTCAGCCACTTACAATCTCGTCTATTCAAGAGACAAGTTCAACTCGCATAATTTTGAAATTATTTTTTGCTAGTAAGATTTGTGTAATTTTTTTTAGAAAGTAATTATTTTTTTCCTTATCCTGAATAGATAAACAAATCAGTAAACTCCATTTTGACGCAAAATCTCTCAAGTATAAAAGGAAAAGAATAGAAAATATTATAAATAAGATAGTGTTTAAATAAATAAATAATATGAATATTAATATTATTTTAATAAAAAATAAATATATCAAGATTTCATAAATACTTACAGCGACTAGTTCCCGGTCTTAAACCCTACGGGAACTGCACTACACTGGACGGAATTAACCGACGGTGTTCTTCAGTCTCCATTTCTCCCCATCTCCTCCTCTTCTTCGTCGTCGATCGCAACCCCATTTCGAGTCTTTAATTAATACTAAAATCAAAAAATACCCACAAAAGTTAACGAAACATCATTGCCAATTTCAAATGAATAAATACCTAAAAACCATTTTTCTCTCTCCCAAATCCCTCATTCATGGCCGTCTCTCTCCGCTCCAGTCTCTTCTTCTCCAAACTCGAAGAGCACAGTCCTCTCTCGCTAAAGCCACTGCATCGCCTTTCAATTCTAACATCCTTAGGATCCTCAATAATTGCATCGAACTAGAATCAGAATACCCTGTCTCCGAGGTAAAAACTTCCTAAGGCTGCCCCTTTTTTATTTTATTTTCTTTGTTCCTAGTATTGTACTTAGGGTTTTTATTAATTAATCATGAAAGTTTGGGACTTTCATGATATGGGTCTTTGAGTAACCGTTATTTTAGTGGATTGTATCTAAATGTGGTAAGAAAGACCATTTTACTTGCTACAGTAATTGAATATCTGAATCTTTTGAATTACATACGAATGGGAAGCATTATGAGGTCGGAATTTCTTGTTGTGGAAACACAGAAGATTTAATTGAGTTGGATTTTGTGGTTGGATTTTAAGCAATACGGTGCACGACATGCTTAACTGCTCAGGATTTCTGACATGGATTTGACAATGAATATATGTAAATTACCGCTTAGATTAGACTTCTAGCATGGTTGCTATAGCTACAGTAGGATGCAGAATGTGCCTGATTGTGATCTTGATTAAGAATATTATCCGACAGTGATGCTGTATGGACATATGCCAAAATGTCTGATGACGGGACTGTATGATATGGTTGGAAGAAGAAACTAATCTTTTTTTTAACTTTAATTCTCTGAGACAGGGCTTAGGCCATCTTATGGCATATTAGACATAAATTAGGTAGTTCTTTTGCCAACGCATTTGAATTTTAGGAAGCTAGTAGGTTAGATAACAAAAGTGTGTCCTTTATTGTACATAGGAGATACACTTAAACCCGATCAAGATTCAATAGTTCTCTTCTCTGTTAAATTTCCTGTTTTCTTGGAGACCATCTCATTTCAAATGGAGGCCTTTTACATTTTTTATATGACCATCGTTGAACTGGGTTCTGGCAACCTAACATTATCAGGATTTGACATGAAAAAACACATGTTTAAAGGAAAGGCCTAGTACACATGTGTTTCAAAATTTATGATTGCATATCTAATTTAGTAGTGGATTTCTAACTTTCTTGTGGTTAAAAGTGTAAGGAGTTGAATAAAGAAGCATGGAGGCTGTACTTGAAATGCTGCATTTAATGTGTGTTTTTTAATCATGGGTAATTGTTGGTGTCATTGACTTGCAAACTCATCACGTCTTATTCATTCCTTTGGGAATTTTATAGGCCCCTACGGAGTTTAATTCATTTTCAGTTCAAAGTCGACTGGGTACCACGTGGGTCGAAATGATTAGAAGTTTTAGAGATAGAGAGGATATTAAAATTGAAGCTGCCTCTTTTGATGCGGCTGAGATGATTCAGGATAGCTTTGGTCAAGGCATGCGTCTTCACATAAGCTTGCTCATTGATATCCAGAAGAAGGATAATGGTGGTGTAATGAAGCTTTTGTGTTCAGCATGGCCAGACTCTTTAGAGGTTCGGGGTGTCTATATATTTAAGCAAGAGAACTTGAAAGGTGTGCCTTACACGGGACCTAGGTAGTAACCTCTTCCTCTTTTTTTTTCTTCTCTCTCTCTCTCTCCCCCCTCTTTTTTGGAGGCAAATGCCCTCGTTTTATATGTTGAGATGGAAATAAATGCAGCTCATTTGTTGAGTGCTGTAGGATAATGCATAGGACCTTTTTTTTTCCCCTTTGCTCTTGATTTGTATGATTTTTGTGTTGCTTTCAGTTGGTAAAATCAGCAAGTTCATCATGCTTTGATTTCTGAGCTTAGGTGGAATGTTAAGCATTCTTTTGATTATATTTTGATTGCCAAGGTACTAGACGCATGGAATTGAAATTTACTTACTAGACACATGGAGTTGGAATCGACTCCCTAAACACATGTTGAGATTTCTTATTTACATTCTGTAAATCCATTGTTAGGAGGAATAATTAAGTTGGGATGGTTTTGCTCAAATGTATATGATTAATATTAAGCCTACAACTAGGGAAGTTTAACTTCAAGGCTCTCTACTTTCAGCAGTTGTTTAGACGTAGAAATTGAATCAATCTATTTCAGCTGTAGGTCTTTGCTACGTGAAAATATTAGATTTAGATTTTGGATATCTTTGTTCTATTATAAGCCTATTCTTTAATGTTTTTTCCACATAATTTACTTGTACTTCAAATTGGTAGGAGGCACGTATTTCATCTTGGCTAGGAACCTAGGAGTATGTAAGCTCAGAATAAAATTACAGAGTTTAAGTTCTTTTTCATCTTATCAGGGAGTTGGATGCCAAGATGCAGTCAGCATTACATGAGTTCTTAGAAGAAAGGGAAATAGATGGTAAGCTTGCGGGCTTCTTGCATGAATTTATGATGAACCAAGAAAGGATCCAGCACCTATCATGGTTGTCGAAAGTGAAGTTATTTCTTAAAGAATAGAGGTGCATTACCTTTACTGCTTACCAGAATACGACAGTGCACAGAACAGTTTACAATTGAGCATAGGACTATGGGTGCTCCCAAGGCTTACGGGCCTTAAGTCAAGACACAACAAGGTTCTACAGTGGAGGGCTCTTTTTTCCTGTGCCTTCTCCGTACTGATTCAATGTGCAAAATCTGGACATCGTAATAAGGCAGATAGAATTGCTAACCATTTTGGAAGAGAGTGATCGGCTATTTATTGGTCATTGAAGCCTATTACAGCTCCATAATTTTCTCCAGTGTCATGTTGATGACATTCATTGTATCTCAGCCATTTTTTAATTATATATTCCAGAGGCTGTTTTTATTGAACTTATGATACCATTCACATGTCCTAGCCCTGTATGTTGATGGACAAGGATCCAGTTGCCTTGGAAGAGCAGGAAAAGAGTGCATGCTTCTCCCAGGGAAGAACCTGTTTGTGGATCTTTCCTAGAGTAAGCAAAATATAAATCATGTCTTTTGATGGGAATATGAACTTTCTAACAATACGAGTCTATCCACTTGAAGGAAATAACTATTTATTTCATCATAATTTTAGATAAAACTACTATTATAGTATTTAGATGACAATTCATAGTGAATCACTATTATATAAAATAATGAATAGTAATTCATGTTTTTAGTTTTTAATAACACCTGTATCTTAAAAATATCACTTATACAATTATTATCTTTCTATGACAAAAATAAAGAGCATTATAGATATTTATATTTTTACTTTAATAATTATTTGTTTTATTTTTTATAATTTTATTAATTTTTTTATTGAATTAGAATTCTATTCACTGTTAATTTTATATGATGATGTGAATGAGCTGGAGTTTAAAATGGTTGCAACTCACATACCCCTTTCAAAATGTTTTTAAGATAGGAAACTTTTCATTTTGTAAATGGTAAACCCGTCTTTTACATAAATATTTGTGTAATAAATATATTTATCAAACCACCGCAGTAAATCATTGTAATTATTTCTGCCTTTTACTGCAGTAGTTTATATATTTCATTAGCTTCATTTATTTAGCTATAACCGGTGGCAGAAACAATAAAAAACGATAGAAAAACTCAAAATTCCATGTGTTGATAAGATAATATTGATTGCAACAATTGTGCTTTGACCAACATCTAAAGAACAAGTTTCAAGGGGTAACTAAAAAACCAATCACTTAAAGTTGCACCAAATTGCCGAAACTTCCATGTCATATCATAACAATATCAACTGGCCCTTCTGACATACATAGTCCAGGATTTGTTGTGCACTATGTTACCAAGTAAACTAGTCCATAAGACTTGGATCTATCAGGATTTTCAAGCTCCTCCAGGGACATATAGCGCATCTCATTCCGACACTTCGTCGGTGTAAAAACCCCAGACAGTAGCCCATGGGGCCTTGTGGAAAGCCTGCAGGTGCTCCTGCTCTTGTGGAGTGGACTGGACACGTGACCCTTCCTCTGCTTAGTCCTATGAGCAACATTTTCAGGATCAACTTCGGGTTTGCTCTTCTTCCCACATCCCATCCACGAGAATAAAGTAGCTTTCCAGGATTTCTTGCACTTCTTGTCTTTCCTCCAACTCGGGTTTTTAGCAGATCTGGATTTTCTGGGGCAGAAACCCGATTGCTTTTCTTATTGTCTTGCTTGTCTTCATTTAAGAACTGTCAGGCACATTTTGAAACCAATAGTAATCTCAGTATCATAGAATCCCGTTCCAGGAAGAAAACTGGGAAGTGGGAAGGTTGTTGTTGAATCGTGGTTGTCAAAGTCCAATTCCTCTCTCTAGGATTTCATAATTTTACAGTTCTATGGTGTATCTCTTAGGGAAAACTCGTGTAAAATCCTAACACAATCCCAATTTTATCAATAGAACAATAGAATTCGGTTCCATTTTATCTGATAGAGGGACAGACCAAGACAATCCAACCTATTTCACCTATCTGGCATGATATGCTAATAATACAGTATCAAAAGCCTATTGATAAATATTCAAATTTCTCACGGAAGAATTAAAAAATGCTTGTCTAATCCATTTTACCTGAAAAAAGTTTGCTTCAAAATCTAATTTGACAGAGCCATAATCACCCAGCTCATCGAAGTTCGGCCGAACCGGAGACTTCCCCATCTTCACTGAGAGCAGCCAACACCAAAATTCATCAAAAGAACAAAGCAGGGTCTATATAACACTGTATGCCAAAGCATATCTAGTCATGTTTCACTTATTAATGAATCATGTTGTGTAAAGAGGAAAAGATATCATGCCATAAACTGATGATTTTGTGTATTAATTCACTCCCTCCCACTATTTCCTTTCTTTTTTTTTTTTTTCCTTTCCCTTTTTGCATTGGTAAGATATTGCATGAAAGAAGGAAGCACCAACCACCCTGCGTAACATCTTAGAACAACATCATTATGAAGGCCAGACACTATAAAAGGTAATGGTACTTGAATTAATCCTGTATAATGTTTTTAACCCTTTTTTTTTTTAACCGTTGGAAATTTTACATTAATTCATTAACACGGTAATTTTGCATCTATGTATGAAAAAGTAACTGCATGTAATTCTATGTTCACACACGTATAAAAAAAAAATTATTACAAGATATACTATAGTGGATAAGAGAAAAATAATTTACAACGCAATCCTTGCATTAAATGATAAAGATTTAATAATTGCATTAACGTGTTCATTAAGATATAAATATAATGTCTTTGTCGACTGTACCTTGTATCTTCTTACCAAACTGTACTTGATAGTTAAGGTTGATGCTTTTAAAATATTTGAAGAGTTAAAAGAGAATTAAAGGGTAGGTAGGATATTTTTAACAGCACATCCCACTAGGGATGAGCCTTGGAAAATAAGACAGTTGTGCGACCCCGTTCCTAATTGGTGGAGAGTGTTAGCAAATATAGGTAGCTCTAATGGTATTTTCCTTTTTTTTTAAACGAATATGACATCTTTAGGGCACTTCGAAAGGGATGAATCAAAATTATGGAAGAGTCCAATCAAATCCTCTTGAATTTAGGTTGTCGTGTTATACATGATATAAGAGAAAGTAAAAAAGTAAAAATTAGATCAAGATGTAAAATTTCAAATAAAAAGAGATATTTATTTTCTTAAAGTGAGATCAGCATTGAATAGGAAGTTATCGAATTCGATGATGAAAAAGTAGAGTGAAAAAATTATACCAATCATAGATTATACTCGGAATTAATACATATTTCATATAGATTGGAGAGATGAAATCAGAACTTAAAACAAGGAGTGCGCACGAGTAAACCATCTAACCATTAAAATAAATATAGTAATTGGAATATTACCTAGTTTAGTTGTTTAATCATGGTTGGGTATGATGTGAGCCGTTGGATAATCGAATAATCCTAACAAAATTAATGATGGAATCATATAATTTCTTATAGTAATAGAATCTGTAGATGTAGTATTGGCTTTGTCTTAGTTTCATGCTATATCATTTTTTTTTTTCAAACAGCTTCATAGTATTAGATTATGATTATATTAGCAAGTTTTATTTTCCATATTTCCATGGGGAGTCTGGGGTATTTGATAGTAGCAATATTTACGCATAAATTGTGGCACCAGTCTATATGGTTTCCTTTATTCGTAGCATGGATGGGAAAATTCAGAAGGGATAGCATCTGTGATTCCCAGTGTGTCATTTTCTCGGATTATGTTAACATTTAAGCCATGCCTGATGGGTTTTCTGACCTTTTTCTCTCCTGTGCTTTCCTGATATATTTTATTTGGTAAGTTTTTAGAAATCTTTTTAACGCCGTATTAGTATTTAAAAAAAATTATTAGGTATATTTATCTTTGAGATTGGATTTTTAGAATATCACGTCAGTATTTTAGGGTGATAAATATTTATCGTCTCAAATTTCCTTTTTTGAGCGTATTTTAGATTAGGAATTGATATATAACTGCAGAAGTTGGTTTTATTGTTAGTTCTATGTTTGAACTAGTATAAGTTAACTAATAAGGATAAATAGAGTGAAAAAACATTACTTTTTTGTTGTTGGATAATTTTAAGAGAATATCGATATATGTAATCGATTTTTTTTTTTCATTGGGTTATTAAACACTTGAATATAGTATATTAAATTGTTATCATGCTATTGTAATCAGTGTTGTCAGAACCAGACAAAGATTTAATCTAGACATGCCAGGAGATTGAGATCAAAGGATCAAACCGAGTTTAACTAGAAGGTCAATAATAAAGAAAAATATAAGACATATTTTAATTGTGAAAGATAAATATATATGACATCACTCAATTAAATTCATATTTGGATCAAATCCATCAATTAAAAATTAAATCAATATAAAACTTATACCTTAAGAAGAGTGAAAAACAAAATATAACGATTATATTTTTATAAATTTATACCTGAGTATGCATATATTTATGGGCATATAATTTTCCAAAATATAATTATTATGTTAAAAAAAGTAATTAGTTTAATAATTAACTCAAGTATTCATTTTTATGATGTACTAATTTCTTTATACTCTATATTTTCAATAAAATGAGAAAAAATTTAACATAAATATTCTAATAATTTTTTTCTCTTTTTAAATTGCCCTTCAGCCCATTTAACCGAGTCAAATCCGATCCAACCGTCGAGGTTGATTGGGTCAATCTAGGATAAATTCATGGACTAGTCTACTATCATGGCCGTTTCTAGTTGAATTGAGTCGAATCGGTTAGGACAATCCGACAACATTGATTGCAATCCCATATAAGGTCTAGATTACAATACATATCCAATTAAAAATTGTATACCAACCATCGAGGTTGACTGGGTCAATCTAGGATAAATACATGGACTAGTCTACTATCATGGTCGTTTCTAGTTAAACTGAGTCGAATCTGTTAGGACAATCCGACAACATTGATTGCAATCCCATATAAGGATCTAGATTGCAAAACATATCCAATTAAAAATTGTATATCAAACCCGTACACTTAAGATTTTAATACCAATAATGTATTATAATTTCAGGTATATAACATATAATATATATGCAAATACACACACACACATGAAAACATAATTCTCGACAATGATCATATGGTTGTTAAAATTGCAATTTTACTATTCATTCGAGCCTATAAAATTAGAATAATTATATAGAATCATGCAAAACTGATAAAATTATAAACATATAGGATAGCACATCTACATTCTACCTAAAGTCCGCACCTTAATAATTTTTCATCCATTTCAATTAAGAAAAAAATATATAAAATCATAAACTAGTAGAATCGTATATTTGACTCGCTATTTTGACAATCATATGACCACATAAAGATAGGATACGAAAATCATTCACAAAATTCAATATAAGAACATATATGTATAATTAAATATTAAATCTATTTCATACAATATTCCACATGATTAGTCCTACGATACAAGCCTACAATCATATAGAATCATAATAAGCACATTATAATAGGGCTGGTGCACAAGGGTGCGATACAAAAGCCAATATTTTTTTTTCTTTTTTTAACGATGTATAAATTATTATTATTCATCTTACTCTCTATTTTTTCAACCTTTGTAAATAATGTTATAAGCATTTCGTCTTCTTCCTAGATAAATTGAAAGCTTTATTATTAAAAAAAAAAAAGAAGAAATCGAAAAAAGGAGACCGCCAGTGGAGGCCTCGCAACTTGGTACTGAGCTTTGCCCAATTTTAGTTCTTCACACGTGTCATCTATTACAAGTTTTTATCTATATTTTCGTTGATGTGGAATTTTGCTAATTTTTTAATATTTTCATTGCAAATTATTTTAATTTTTAAAATAATTTTTAAATTTATATTAAACCTGTAGCCTAATATTTCTTCTTTAACCTGCCCATTAAACAAGCAAGCCTAAAGTTCTTTAATATGACATTTTCAATGAGGATTTCCAAGTTGTTCATTATAAAAATGAATGTTTGCTAATGGTTTAGTAGTGTGAGACAAGTAAAAACTTCTTTCTTTCTTCATTTTCGAAACTCTCTCTCCTCCCTTTCCCTCTATTAGATCACAAATAAAAGTATTGATCTTTATCATCTTGTTTCACCTTTTTTTTTTCAACTTAATCAACTCATTCTCCTCATGTCATTAGTTTTCTTAAGCTTTTCTACAAATATGATCTCATGTAATATGATTCACAAGCTTGGCGTTAAAAAAGAATGATTGTGACCGACAAAAACATCTTCAAACGAACTTGTAAAGCACCAACCATGGACACTATAACAAGTTGGTCCCCTTCGCGCTATTCAAATTTTATCATTTTCTTTTTTGAACAGATGCCTTTGATCAAAATAATTAATAATAATAAATACATGTCTATTTACTTTCAGGGCGTTAGTAGAGTAGCTTTGGCAAAGATCAACACATTATGCTGCCATATTGTGTTCGTTTTTTCGTTTTATATCTTTGCCTATCCTTTGGTTTTTCCAGCATGCTTGTTGTCCATGTTGTCAATTTCATACTCTGTTTTTTATTCTTAAAACAAAGTACAGCAACATCGGTGTAGTTCCATGGCTGGTGTGACGCGTAAATTATTGATTTCCACATTAACGTAACACCGCATGCGTTGCCAAGATTAGTGGAAAAGATTGAATGTACCATGTGTTGACCTGAGAAAACCAACAAAGAAAAACATCCTAACCAAATCTAACAATGTCGCACCTTGTCTATTTTCCAATTGTCGAATTTTCGATGGCCTACCTTGCTCTCGATGGCCCCATATTTGTTGAACTCAGAAATGCACTAACAAAACAAGCATGAAAAAATGAAAGTTCATAGTCCCATCGCAAGTTGGGTATATGAATTACGCTGATGGAAATTGCAAAACCACTTTGGAAGTTGCAAATTCTCAAAATTAGATAATGAAATTATGATTCTATAAGCAAGTCTTGAATTATGGTTGTTGCTGAATTCATAGCTCAATGATGATAACAAATCATTGTCATTTTCCATTATCTCTACAATTTAGAGGACCTTCCTAACATTTTTTATTATCTTTAATGTTTGTATAAAAACACCATGCTCTATTTCAAAAATATAAAAACAAAGCAACATCTGAAAAGCCAAGCCCAAAAACAGATCAGGCTAGGAGAAAGAGGACGAGCTAGAGAGAGAGAAAGAGAATTGAGTGATTGCTTTGCCGTGTCAAAGTTGCTAAATTCGTATGTATTTTGCTATGGAGGATCATGTTTGGCATTGCCAATACTTTTGTTGGGATCTCTAAAGGGATGACAAAATACAGGTTTCTCGCATATTGTCTCATTGTCTCACATTGCTAGTTCATCAACAAAACATTTTATTTATAATGTATAATTGGATAAACCAATAGCAAAAAGAAGTGAGAAGGCCAAAGAGCGATGAGCTTTTGTGTTGCCTTCAAACGCTTGGGGTTGACATGCTTAAGTGGCCTTTTAAAGTCCAATAAGTTTAAAGGTAAGACAATAAAATAAAATAAATTATAATGATAAAAAAACCAAAATTGAGGTACTAAATTCAACATTGATCCTATTTTAAATTATCAAATTACTATCCCTTATCTCTTTCCATCGATTATTGTTATCTCTATCATCACGAACCACCAATCACAATATTATACTTATAATTTTTTATATTATATTAAATACTGATGTCAAGTCATTTGCTAGATAGAAGAAAAATATATGTCATCAATACAAGTAAAACAAAATAAAGCACATAGTTAAAAAGTAAATTTTTTTAAAAATAAAAATAATTATATAAAATGTGAGGTTGATAAAAAAAAACCATTACTACTAATTCAATAAAAAATATAAAAAAGGTCATAGTCCTAACTTAGAAGAAAAAACAATAATTAAATAAAACAAACATATTTACCTTCACCATCGACATGAATTTTTTTATAACCATTTTATTAACACATTATAAAATGTTTTCTCTTTTTTTCCCCTAAAGTTTACTTTTATACTCTCTGTGTGTGTGTGTGTTTTTTTTTTTTTTATACCTTTTATTGATGACGTAGATTTTTCTTCTCAGTGGCAATCGACAAATGACTTCTTAATATTAGTATTTAATATAATATAATATAATATATTACATGTGTTATATTATCATTGACCCTTTATGATGATAGAGATAATGATAGTAAAAAATAAAAAACGATGTATAAATGGTGATAACTAAATATCTAATTAGATTTTTAATTAAACTTATCAATTATCGGTCATCCTGAAAACCTGAAAAATTGAAGTATAATAAGGAAACAGGACGTCCGCAAAAGATTTGAGGAAAAAGATTGGAACTTTATCATCCTCAATCTACTTCAGCGAATGTGTCATGCTATAACTCGTATTGAAGGTGCAAGGATTTAAATTTGCCCTAAAAAGGAAAAAAATACATTAATCTCGGACAAGATTCAAATATTCAAATTCATAAGTAAGATTCAAAATTTCAAATTCATAAGTCACTTTTTTTTTAAGGAAAATAGTTAATCAATTAGGTTTTCTTTTCAAAAAGAACAACAATAACTTGAAGTACCATCTCAAAGGGATTACAAATTGCTTTGATATCAATTTGAAAAAATTAAAACTAATTATACATAATTATTGAGTCATGTAGCCTGCGTTGAAATATAACCATATATTTTAACATATTAATTCATAAAAATGATATATTAATACATACCTGGTAATGAATACATTGAAACAATCCATAAAATCGATGAAGAATATAATAAAACTAAATTGAACTAGAAATGTGTATAGAAAAGCTTAACTGTTATCTTAGCTATAGTTTGTTGTTGTTGTTGTTGTGTTATTAATGGAGTAAACACAACACAAATGTTGACTCATTTACTTGGAGAAATAGAACAAAAGGGGAATAGAAAAGTTATGTCTTGGGAATGGTATTGCCGGTACTAGACTAGGAATCATATATTACCTTGTTTACTTCTTTCAAAGTTTTATTATCAAAAATATATATTACGCTGTTTACTTTAATTTATTGATTATAGTGTTAAATTGAAAATAAAATTAAAATTAACATCATACCCTTATTTGAATAAAAAAAATAAGAAGCAATATATACCCATTCTCATACACCCATACTCATATACATATGCTTTTCATAACATATACATTATATATAAATATATAAACATATAATTTATATATGATATATATAATACATTCATATATACAAATATATATATAGATTATGTATGCTTCAACATGTAGTCTTTCCTTGTGCCTTTTCTTCTTCTTGTTGAAAATATTTTGCTAGTGCACAACATATTACATATTTAAATTATCTTGATTGACTAATGACCATACCCCATCAATAAGGGCTTGGTGCACTTCATCTTTAACAATTATTAAAGGTGGAATTTCAAACCCTTTAGTTGAGTTACTAGGCAATATAGACAAAGATATAATGTCTTTCGCGACTTGTGGTCCTTCATTATAAGATAACACTGTTCCCTATATATATTGTCCATAACTTGTGATGAGCTTCCTTCTTGACTTAAGTTTAGCCTTTTTTGTGGACTTAAGCTTATTCCTATAATGCTCATTATATTTATTACATAAAGAGAATAATTGTATAAGTGTTATTTTTAAGATAGAGATATTTCTGACGAAGTTAAAGAATAAGGAATGAATAGACATTCATGTCAAGTGAAAGTATTGAATAAATATGTTATCTAGATATATTTTATGATTTATTTTCTTTAAAAGCAAAATTTATATATATTAATTCTATATTTTTTATTAATAATTAATTTTCAAGTGACATGTATATCATCTCTTATGAAATACACTAAATACTCTTAATTATTGTTTGAATGATTTTTTTATGAAGTTTACATTGAAATAATTATGAAATTCTCATAAACGTATAAGATGTAATATAATTGTAATAGCGAATGAATATTAATAAATAATTTTAAAATTAACTTAATTAAGATCTCGATCCCCTAATCATATACTCCTACTTCCGCCCCTAGTTTTTGATGATGATGATGATGAAGAATGAGAAAGAGAAGGAGGAGGAGATGCAAGAGAAGCAGCAACACGTGCACACGTGTGTGTACACACGCAAAAGTAAAAAGAAAAAAAAAGTTTAATTACAAATGATGTGTCATTTCTTACTTATGATGTAGCAACTCATGTTCATTATTATTAATATTTTATTCTTAATTAAATCTACTATTATTATCATTACAATGGACTATCTATTATCATTATAATCATTATTAATTTATTTTTAATTGTTAGTTTTTAAGTTTATGAATAATTTTTAAAAGAATTCAGCCAAATTAAGCAATAAATATAAAGCCTACAAGTGACCCATAACCAACACACTCATTTAGCCCACATTTTCTACAATCTAACATTTTCAACTAGGCTTTCCAGTTAGATCTTACAAGGTTGTCTATCTCTTAAAAAACTACCGATGTTAGACAACTTCAACTATTGGTCTTTACTAGTGGTGCTTGGTGATGATTGACGAATAGAGCTACTCTTCATAGATCATAGTAAATTAGTTTAATACCACGAACAGTAAAATTGAATTCATTTACATTGGATTTGGCACTAATGAAAATTTTGCTCTACTTTGGCAAACTACTAGCCAAGAGAGTTTTCTTGTGCTGCTTCATCTACCGATTGTTGGCTCATTGGTGAAACTTTGGTGGTTTATGCTTATGGGGTTGTTAATTGTGCATGTGTTCCTAGGGAAAGAGATCTCCCAACTCTAACATGTGTGCTACTTATTAATTGTGAGTTTCTAGCCACCCATCTATATTGTTCAAATACTTAACTAAGGCGTCTTTCTATTATTTGTGGACAACAGCAAAATAATAATCCTAGGAAAACGAGTGAGATAACTTTATATTCATAATTGTTATGTTTCACTAGTTCTGCTACTACAAAGGTCTGCTACACTAAGGTGATGCAATTTAGGCTTCTTAGCATCAAACATATATAAAGCAATTCATCCTCTAAAACAAAATCCACATAAGCCTTTAAAATTATAAACCATTACTTCAACACCACATTTCATAAGGTAGTTGACAACTTATAGTGGCAAAGTCTTAAAGGATGATTTTTTTTCAAAAAAAAAAAAAAAAAAAAACTCCAAGCAAGTTTAGAATCTTATACAAATACCAGACATGAAAGACTTAAGACTATATTTTTACCATGACCAGCAAAGGAAAACCATAAAAAGTAATAGTATCTTGCAAGTTTTTATAGTTGATTTCCATCATTAACGTCGTCAATGGGATTTACGACAGATTAGAGTCATGTGCAAGACGAAGTAAAAATCTTCCAACACTTAACACCGAAACAAACGAGTTAGGTCATATACAATTATTTTATTACACATTATAGTCTTTAGTACCAAGGAAATATCAAAAGTTATCAGTGAATGTAAGAACATGTAACTCCTTCCTAACTTCCTCTACATAGTTGGTTTCGTCTTTTCCCTCCCTTGTTTTTACAAAGTGAAACAAAGGGCATTGCAACCAGTAGTGATAACTCTATCAACAGACAACCAATGATTGTTTTTCTATGGCTACCTTGACATTAAGTGCTCTTCCTAATGGCAATGCCCCCACCTTCTAGTTTTAGCAAGAGAAGCCACGTCACCATGACCAAAGGTGGTGGCTTTTAGCAGTGTGCCACCGCATGGTATGTTCTGTGATCTATTATAATTATATAAGTGATATTTCTTTCTCGCACAAACACTATATTTTTGCATGTCTTCAAAATAGTTTCCTTCTTTCTGCTTCAAGGTGGGAGAGGCACAAATGTATTCACCCACTAGTAAAGACCAGTGGCTGAAGTTGTCCTCACACATCGATAGTTTTTTAAGAGATATACCTCTTTATAAGATATGATTAAAAAGCCATAGTTGAAAATGTAACATTGTAAAATAGGTGGCTATATGGACCAAATGATTATAACAATAGATTTAATTAAGAGTAAAATACTAATAACAATGGGCACATGTCACTATCTAATAAGCCGAAAATAGCGCTCTAACGATTACCTAAAGGTAAGGTACCAATCGTGGCATTAGCCCAAATCTTATTAATGATTATATTATGATATTTTCTAACTTCATAAGTATGAAAAAATCATTCAATAAATAATTAAGAATATTTAGTAAACTTTGTAGCATATTATATGTATATTACTTGAAATTTAATTATCAGTTAAAAAAAAGAAGCTAATAGGTTATATAATTAGTGTTATTTAGAAATACTTTTTGTGAATCATAACCTTTGTAATATGGATAATACAATTATTAGTTGTCGAGTACTATGAATAAAAAATAGTTGTTTTCTAAAAATTTATTTAGTTAAATATAATTTTATGATAAATAAATTCATTATATTAATTATTGCGAAAGAAAAAAGTTTTTTGAAAAAAAAAAAAAAAACCAAAGCACTTAAATAAGTCCTACAAACTTTGCATTTTGATGAGCTAAGACCATTGAGATTGAAATTGATCAATTAACCCCCTCAAATCCTAAAATTGGTTCGATTAACCCCATGCCATTAGAAAAGTTAACAAAATAGTTTTGAAATGGTGACAAGACAAGAAAATTATGTACTATATTCTTCACAAAATAAAATAATATATAAAAAGTGAAAATAAGCATTTACGAGAAAAAATATATATATTTTAGATCCTCAAGATCTCTCTCTCGAAACTCATAACCACCACCTCCTACAAAAGTTGCCAAACCTGTCCGCCACATGGACTGAATCGCAAGCCACTATATCCAAGTTGATTCGGTCACACCACATGGTGACGTGCCACTTAATCCACACCAACTTAGACAACTCGGCATCATATAACCACTAAACCACCTCAGACCTAACCCTGACACATACCATAGCCAAGTCGAACTAACCAAACCAACTCACTGTGTCAAGATCTCTATCCTGTCGAACCAACACTATCCCCATTGGCCACCACATACCATTGAGCTGCGACTTCAACCAACCCAAACTCAACTCAAAAGCTTTTTGTCGGGCTCGCAAATTGAAATACCTTAAACTCTTATCTAGTTAATTAGAAATGGTTTAATTGAATTATAGAAACGAAATAGAAAAATTGAGACAATTAAATTAGTAAATAGGTTAAATAGAGATTGGTAATTTTAAATATTCTTTTTCTTTATATTTATTCCTTCTTTAAATCAATTAAATAAATCAATCTATTTAATTTATTTTATAAAATTCTTGTTCTAAATAAACTCCTCTCGTATCTAAGTCAAATTCTTAAATTCCTAAACAAATATTTTTTTAATGTTTAGTAAAGTTCTAAACCTTCAAATTTTAGTTTGACTTTCACATTACTAAATCTTTATAATTTTTGAAATCAAATACTTATTTAAAAATATTAGTTTTAAACTCGAATCCAAATTAAATATCAAATTCTCATTTTTATGCTTTTGAAATGTGTTTTTATAACAAGTCATAAATTTCTAATATATATGTTCTCAAATTATTTTCTAATTATTTATGGTATTAAAAATAATTATAAGAAATATTTAAACTTAAAACCCTATTTTATAAATATCCTTTGAATTTTTCTTTTTATCTTTATCTCTCTCTCTCCTTACAATTATGTGTTGCCCCTTTTTCTCTTTTTCTCCATCGGTTTCCTCTTCTTTTCTTCTTCTTCTTTTTCTTTCACTTTATCTCAAAAATCAAGCCCACAAATCTCCATTAAAACAAGAATTGACAAGGAATCGAGCTAAGAAAGACGAGTCAAGAAAAAAAACAAGCTGAAGTGTAAAGAGAACTCAAGAGTGCATGTGTTCCTAAATGAGATAAGTGTTATTTTTTTATTATCTTTGTTGTTTACTTTTTGTAATTGGTAAATTGATGTTGAAATAATTTAAAAGTGATGTTGATATATGTATTTATTGGATTTATGGTTGATGGGAGTTGGGATTGTGAAGGAGGAAGAAGATGAATAGTAGTTGGGGTTTGAAGAATTAGGTTGTTTAATGTGTTGATTGAAGTGTTTAATATGATATTTGTGAAGAGCATACATGTTTGATGATGTTGAATTCATATATCAAGTGGTAGGAAGTTTAGTAGATGATTTGAAGAAGATGATGAATAGTGAATTGGGTTATGGTTGCTTGAGAATGAGATAAGAAGTTAAAGATGTGAATGTGATGGAGTGAATTTAATTTGATGTTTGATGTATGTGATGAGGGGAATTTGTGCTTTTGATGTTGTTTGAAGTGTATAATATGTTATATGAAGTTTTTATGATGTTAAGTTGAATTAGAACGTGTAAAAGTTGAGATATATTGTGTAAATGAAACATGAAAAATGTGTGGATTGCTATAAAAAAAATTTCCCAGATCAACCATTCCTGGTGCATAGGCGTGCACGAGCTTATGCTGATCAAAATAAGCTCTCAGATCACTTTTTTAACCTTTACCCCACCTTGTACATGGGCGTATATGTAGCTGTGCAGGTCTTAAAACCTTGAAAACCTCCTCTCGAGTCACTTTTTAGTACCCTACATAGCCCCGAGCATAGCCATGTATCAGGTCGTGTACTTTCCCTTGTTTCGTCGCTTTTTAGTAATTTGTCCATAACTTTTTCATCAAACCTCCAATTAAGGTGATTCAAGTTATGTTAGAAATATTAAAGAGAGATCTAAAAATTTCATGTTTTAAGTTTTTACAAATTTGAAAAGTATCGATGCTCAAATTTTAGTTCTTTCTAGCTATTGTGTTTTCCTAAACAGAGTTAAAACTTGTTTTTGCTTTCTAAATGTTTGTTATTAAGTGTAAATAAATATTTTTAAGTTAAAATGAGATAGATAAGTGATATTTGATGTGTTATGTTAATTTATTGATATAATTAAGCATGAATTAAGTAGATTTGTGGATTTAATAAATAGTTGAATTAAATATTGAAGTTAGTTATAAAATGAACTTAGCTAACAAACTTAGGTTCAACTTGATTAAATAAACTTGAATGAGTTAAAATGAATTAGATTGAGTTAATTTAACCATCTTTGACTTAGTTTTTGAATTAAATGATTAAGATTAATTAATTTGGCTATGTTTAAGTTAATGTAAACTCAAGTTGACATAAATCCTAGATGTATAATGAATCAGTAATGAATCTAAGTACAACATGACTTAATGAACTTCACTAAGCTAAAATGAATTAGATCGTTTAAGTTTAATTAACTTGATTTAGTAAATGAATCAAATGACTAACTCTAATCAATTTGGTTATGATTTAGTTAAAAGGAGTTAATAGTTAATAATTGCTTCAAGTTAATAAGATAGAATAATCTTAGATTAACATAGTAAATGTGTTGTTTCAAATGTATATTTGCTTAGGAATTTTATGTTTTTGGAATATGAATGTTTTGTAATAAAATACTATAATGAAAGAGAAAAGAAATACTTTGATAGACAAAGGAAAACTGTCCATATTTTGGCGGGGCGATCTTCACAGCCATAGTGGAGTTCCAAATTAATGTCTGATCAAATAGGATTATAATAAAAGTTTGAGATAATGGCTAATTAATTTAGTTCCTTATATAGCTTAAGTTCTTATATGAGTCTAATTTCTTGAAACAGTGATAGAGATTTGATTTATCTTTTGAGATGGACTTCTAAAATACCTTCTAAGGCTTTGTTTTAATTTCATATTCAAGGTACGCAGTAACTTGCATGTTGGATGTTAGGATATGCATCTAAAAAAGAACTTAAACTCAGCTTAATAACTGATGAGTATTGGCTGTTTATTACGCTGTTAAATCTGGTTTGGGGAGCGTCACCTTGTCATGATGCAATGACACGATAGTTTTAGGTGCTTAGGCTACCCCTGTCATGATGTAATGACTTTCATAAGTGGTACAGTGGGTAATCGATTGGTTATTGGTATTGGTATAACGTTTGCTTATTCTTAAGATAAAATAATTTGATTTGGTTCAATGTTTATGGGAACAATTGAGCTAGGTGATGTTATGGATTAAGTTAAGTGAAGATGAGAAACGGCTGAGAACCGTAGATGAGACTATTTTTCATTTATGGATATATCATCTAGGAGATATAAATCCCCGAACAACTTATATCAACCCTCTAGGCGTTGAGATCGTTATCAGGACCCCCCAGATATCCTTGTTGTTCGAAGTTTGAATACTCCAGTGATGTTTGACTAATTAAAGATTATATAATAACTTGTTGATGTTGCATTGCATTTAGCTAGGCTCGTGTGTCATTCCGTATGTGATTGTGTTATTGTATACTAGGCTTCAACTCATTATTGTTATTGTTGTTCTTTGTACGGGTGTTGCTTTGTTGTTGATGATGTTGAGTTGATGGTGATGTTTGATGATGGGTGATTATGATGACGATGGCGTTGATGTTGTGGTGTTGTCTCTGGTTTGGATGCTTCAGTTGATGTGGGGAGGAATGGTGGATGAGTTTTTGAGTCAGGGGCATGATTTATTTCAGTTGTTTTATTTATTCTTTATGTTTTAAGAGCTGGATTTATATTTTAAGCTGTAATATTTCTTAAAAGAGGCTCGTTGGTGCTCATGTTTTGTAATTAAGCTTTTGTAAAGCTTTGTTTAAGTGAAAGTTCTTCCACTTGAGTGAGTGGAAGTTTTGAAATATTTTTATTTAGAAATTGTTTTATAAAATTGACTTACTGCTGCTAAATCCAGTTATTTGAAAATCTAATTAAACAATTCCATAACCTAAAATTGAATAGCAATGTTCATCATAAACAAAATCTTTTAAATAAAGCCTTAGCATGTAATACTTTAGAGTATTATAAGTGGCGGTAGCGCTTCAAGTTATTTAATTAATTAAATTAAATTTTTGGGGCGTTACACAAATCGATCTACCATGAATTCTCTCTACACTACATTCTTGTAGCTCACATGTGACCCCATGCAAAGAAGGTGAACTCGATCCGTGGAGGAACCCATGACCCGCATTCCTTGGAACCTACGACTTGCGATTGAACTAAACCGATTTGCAGAGGAACTTGCAACCTACATCACGTGAAACTAGTATTTTTTTTTTCTTTTTTTTTAATGTAATTTTTATCTCGAACGACAAAATTTTGTCTTGTCATAACTATGAAATTCCAACAAAATGGGCTATATTGTAGTCGTGGTTTGACAAATTTTCTACTTGTTATAAAATTTATTAAGATGTTAATGAGAGAGATGAAGAGAACGAGACTAGGGAATATGAAGATGTTAAGGTTTCAAAAACAGGATACGAAGATGTAGGATTTTTTTTTCCTCTCAAGTGTTGATTTTAACTTTTCTATATATTATTTTATTATATGAAGAGATGATATGTGATTTTTTTGGCATGTGAGCAACTGTGTTTGTGCATGTCAGTGTTCCATTACTATTCCGCTAAGTTTTCTAATAGTAGAGGGTTAATCGGAACAAGTTTAAGAATTAAAAGGATTAGTTGATTAGATTGAATAGATTGAATCTTAAGGATTTTATTGACTAAAATGCAAGGCTTTAGGAGGTTGTTTGAGTATTTTGGCAATAAATAAATAAATAAATAATAATGGGAGAGAGAAAATAAATAATGTAATATATGAATGTTAAAAAAAAGGGAAAATAGAGTGTAATGATGAAAAGTACACTTATGAGATTTGAACCACATAAATTCAAACACTTAACCACTATATTATTATTTGCTTCTTACAATATGCATATAACACATTGTTACGTAAAAGAATAAAAAAATTGACTTTTTCCAAGTCTAAGAGGTCGGGATCCCTCCCGGCCTCCCTTTAGATCCACCACTGCAAATAGGTGATTTGAGTTTCATGCAAAATTATCACTATTATTAATTTTTATTTTACATATACATGTTAGTGTCTCATTGGTCCAAAAAATCAATAATAAAATTAAATTAATGAAATATTAAAAATTATTTTAAAAATCCCAAAAATTGAAAAATGTAAAATCAATTTTTTAAGGCCGATAAGATATCAACACATATGCTTCTAAAACTACAAAATAATATTGATACTTTTGAATTAAACCTAGTCGAAAAAATTAACACAGAGGTGGGCAAGTAGATTAAACAGGCTAACTCGGTTCAGCTCACTTTGGTCTGTAAGTTGAATGGGCTAAAAAAATTTGACCCGCTTTAAAAAAGAGCCAAAATTTCATAACTTTAACCTAATTTACTTCGACCTGTGACTTAAATGGGTCAACCCACTTTCTAACTTATTTAACCTACCTGTATATCTTTATGGGTTAAACAGGTCACGTTGACCCATTTATGTTAATTGAACAATATAATAAAGAGAAAAAACCCCTTTTGATACTTGAATTTTGACAAAATGAACAACTAGGTATATAAATTTTTAAAAAATCCAATTCCATATTTAATCAAAGTTTTTATGCCCCTTTTCATTGCCTTTCTTAATACTATTAACAAAACACGTGTCTATATAAGAAAAAACAGGTCTCTTTCTTTTTCCCCCTTCCCTTCATGATCCAATTATCTTTTCTCTCTCTACTTTTCCTCTCTTTCTCTAAAAAGTAAAAAAGAATCATAAAAAACCAATGCATAAATGCTCAAAACAACGGATTTTTAACTTTATAATTTCAACACAAAATAAAAAAGTTTGTTTTTCTTTTCCTGGTCTACGGAACTAAAGATTCCTCATAAAAACTTATCATTTTTTAATTACACTCAAAATAATAAATTAACATAAGAAGGGGTCCCAAATGGCATCACCATAATAAATTTATCAAACTATTGCATCCTTTATCAAAGATGAAACCTTGAAACCAATGAGAAAAACAAAGCAGAATATGAAGAAAAAGAAAAAAGGAAAAAAAATCAAAAATTGATTGATTGATCAGTCTTTAGAAACTAAGAGTTATACATGACTTGAACCGAATTATTGCCTTATATCATTAATTACTACAATAAACCCATAAATCTACCCAAATTCTTTTGACAATCAAACTTGGGTCAAGGTCAAATTTTCACTTATTGCTACTAAATAGAAACAGTAAACTTTAGAAAACATTATGGCTAAACAAAAAATTAGAACCAAAAAGGAAAAAAATAGTTATCAAGGAACATAATTTATGTAAG
Source organism: Combretum micranthum (assembly GCA_024138025.1). NCBI lineage: Eukaryota > Viridiplantae > Streptophyta > Magnoliopsida > Myrtales > Combretaceae > Combretum > Combretum micranthum. Next base: position 383,993 of record JAMXBD010000914.1, on the reverse strand, counting down.
AATTAAAACTAAAAGCGAAGTATGGGAGCAGAAGTACATGGTTTAGAGAGAGAAAAATGAGATGAGTGTTGGAGCTTTGAAGGGAAATTAGAGAATTTTTTTAAATTGAGATTACTCAATTCTTGGGTATTGCGTACCCATTCCAAACAACATCCTTTGTAATAGCATGTGTCATTAAGAAAATGGGCAGAGGGGATCATTATATACAACTAGGATTGAGGAGAGAGCAAGTGGAGATTGTCATATCCCAAAGCTTGAATCGATTTGAGTAAATCTAGAATACTATTTTTAGTGAGGGTAGATAAGAATAAGATGGGATATTGTCTGGAAATTTCAATTTCATTTTTTATGCCATTTGAATGTTTGTTTTGCATTTTGTTTCCTGTGTTTTATTTTATTTTTTTTATGGTTTTTTTCCTTTTTAGAGAGAGGGAGAGATAATCAGATGGAGAAGGAAAAGGGGAGAGAGAAAGCGTCCTTTTTTCCATGGACACGTGTCAAACCTCTATTGGTTAAAAAGTCCACCTAAGATAACTTTGGTAACAATATTAAAATGGGCACAAAAAGTTAAATTAGTTATGAAATTTAAATTTTTAAAAATTCATGTATCTAATTGTCTATTTTATCAAACTTTAGGTACCAAAAGGGGTTTCTTCCCTATAATAAAAAGTTAAGTTTTACAGGTTTATATATGTATATTATTGATTAATTCCATTATTATTTTAATTACTTACATATAAGAATGAGTTTACTGACTCGGGTTTTTAGACTTTTCTCTCGGCGCAGGTTAGCTTGCTAATATACGCCGTTTCCCATGGCTCGGAGGAAGAGCAAAAACACGAGTGATTCAACAAAAATTCTTCATGATTTGGAGAAACAAAATACAGATTCGTGCTCAGGTGACGATGACGAATTGATTAAAGGTACTCATGAGGGAGAAGCTTCAAATTTTGAAGAAGAATCAATTTTTGAAGAGAAGAACGAAGAAGCGAACCCTAGAAATTGGTCTGCTCTGTTCAAACAGAATCGGGCCAGATCTGATGATTGTAAACTTAAGTATGTTCCACCAGCGGTCAGCAATGGGGTTAAAGTGGCCAAGATTAGTAACGAAGCAGTAACTAAGGAAATGGACCGATGGAAATATGTTTTATTAGGGCATGTCTATGGAGGAAACCCTCGATTCTACAAACTGGAAAGTTTTCTTAAGAAACGATGGGGGAAAATAGGCCTAACGGAAATAAAGATGGTGAAGCTCAATTTGTTTGCTTTCTTCTTTGATACCGAAGAAGGAAAGATTAAGGCTTTGCAAGATACTCCCATAACCTTTGATAGGAGACCCTTACTGGTGCAAGAATGGAGGCAACGTATGGCTTTTGATTTTACCCATTTGGATGCTGTGCCAATCTGGATTCAATTACCATTCTTACCCTGGGAATTTTGGGGGGCTGAGAGCTTGAGTTCTATAGGGAGTCTTCTCGGAAGACCTCTGTATACTGACAGATGCACCAACCAACGGACTAAACTGGGCTATGCTCGACTACTTGTGGAAATGAGCTTAGCTGATGTATTTCCTAATTCCATCATTCTGGAGTTAGAAAGTGGTGAACAGATCAGTCAAAAGGTTGAATACGAGTGGAGACCACAAAAATGTGATCAATGTCAAAATTACGGCCATGCAACATATAATTGCCCTGTTAAGAAGGTCTGGGTGGTTAAGGGTAGTGTGGCTGAAAATATTCAAATTGCGGAGATCACTACTACGCCAGTGCCGACAGCATCACATTCAAACTCATGAATCTGAGCCAGAGCAAAAAAGCAAAAGCCCTGAGATTTCCAACAATTCAGTGCAAGAAGAAGAAGATCAACAGGAGGGGTTTCAACTTGTTCAGAGTGCCAGTAAGAAAAAGAAGGCAAAACAAGCTTTGAAACAGCAAGAAAACTCAATTACTCACCCGTATAGCACTAGGTTGGTAAGTGGAAGTAAAGTGCATTTTGTATCCTCTAATAGTACTGTTGCTGATGTTGATGAGATTAAAAAGAATGTTCAATCAAAGAGACCTCCCAGGTCTCTTGATAGAGGACCATGCTGTTAACCTGGAATGTGAGAGGGTTCAATGACCCTCTCAAACATGCAGAGGTAAAAGCTCTGCTACGAAAGAATCATATAGTAGGATGTGGTCTGTTGGAAACTAGAGTAAGGAATCATAACAAGCTTGAGACCTGGAATAGGTTGAATTTAGTTGATTGGGATTTTATTACAAATTACAATTGCTCTGATATGGGCAGGATCTGGATAGTTTATAATAAGATTAAAGTGTCTATTTCTGTCATTGAGATACACACTCAGTTTATTTCTTGCCTAGTTACTTTGAATGGTAACAATTTTGTTTGGACTGTGGTCTATGGACTTCACACTACTATGGACAGGAGGGATCTGTGGGATAAACTGAGTGAATTTGGAAATAGTCATAGAGGTCCTTGGCTTGTGCAAGGTGATTTTAACGCTATTCTTGGGGAGCAGGATAGGATAGGAGGAGTACCTTTGGATTCTATTCATAGCAACGAACTTGTTCAGTGTATTAATGCTGCCAATCTTTTTGAGTTAAGAAACTCTGGTATTCATTTCACATGGAATAACAATCAGATGGGAGCTAACAGAATATGGAGGAGATTGGATAGAGCATTCATTAATCCAGATTTTATGGTGGATAATCAAGGGGCTATATCAATTACCTTAGCTCCTGTTTTCTCGGATCATTCTCCAGTTATAGTCCAACTTGTGCACAGTCAACCTTATGGGAAGACAGGTTTTAAATTTTTCAATTTCTGGGCAAATCATCAAGATTTTCAGGGTATTGTACAGCAAGAATGGAATAAGGAAGATCGGGGCTATACTGCTTTTCGCATAATCCAAAAGCTGAGAAGAATTAAAGTGAAACTCCAAGATATTAACCGTACAGTTTTTAGTGACATATCAGCAAAAGTTAAGGCTCAGAGGGACAGAGTTATTATTCTTCAGGAAAATCTTCAAAGTGAGCCCCTCAATGAATGGTTAATCCTAGAAGAAAAAGCTATGATGCAAGAATTAAGAAGGTTAATGCTCTTAGAAGAAAGTTTTTTGCGGCAAAAATCCAGAATGACTTGGGTTAATTTAGGAGATTCAAACTCCAAATTTTTCTTTAATTCTATAAAGAAAAGGAGAGCCCAGAATATAGTGACCCAGATCTTAGATGATGAAAATAGGGTGATAACTGGAGATGCAAATATCCATGAGGCCTTTACTCAATACTTCCAGAGTATAATGGGTACTCAGACCTCTGGAAGGAAACACTGTTGTAGAGAAGTTTTTGAAGCAGGAAAGATTTTAAATGCAACTGATATAGCTAAATTAGCTTCACCAATCTCAGAGCAAGAAGTTTATGAAGGGCTTTTTTCCATTGGTTCAGACAAAGCACCAGGGGTTGATGGCTATAACAGTTATTTCTTTAAGAAATGTTGGACCACAGTGAAAAATGATCTAGTAAGAATGGTTCAGGAAGCTTTTACAGAAGGGCAAATCCTCAAGCAACTGAGTATAACTGCCCTCACACTGGTTCCCAAAACTAACTCTGCAGATAAGGTCTCTGAGTTCAGGCCTATTGCCTGCTGTTCAGTCCTTTACAAAATTATTACCAAGGTCATTACAAACAGACTACGAGCTATTTTGCAGGATGTGGTTGCTCCTACTCAGTCAGCTTTCATTGCTGGAAGAAATATAAGTGATAACATATGCTTAGCACATGAATTAGTACATGGCTATCATCTACAGCATCCTCCTTCTAAATGTTGTCTTAAAATTGATCTTAAGAAGGCCTATGATTCCATAGCTTGGGATTTTATTGAAGAAGTAATGATTGGGTTCCAGTTTCCTAATAAATTTATTAAGTTAGTGATGGCTTGTCTGAGAACAACAATCTACACTGTGAGTTGGAAGGGAACTCAAGGAAGGTTATTTCAAGCTAAGAAGGGGTTGCGACAAGGAGACCCTATGTCCCCCCAATTGTTTGTGTTATGTATGGAATATTTCTCAAGAAGTCTCAAACTGTACTTGACAAATAACTTCAAATTTCACCCTGGTTGTAGACACCTACAGTTGAGTCACATCATCTTTGCAGATGACTTAATGCTTTTCAGTGCAGGGGATGTAAATTCAGTTGCTCAACTCAAAGATGTACTACAACATCTTCAAGAAGTCTCTGGGCTTGAGGTAAATGAAAGGAAAAGCCATATTTTTTTCTCTGGGGTTTCAAATGCAATTAAAAGAAGGATTCTTCAGCTAACTAAATTCCAAGAGGGAATATTACCAGTCAAATACTTGGGATTACCTCTTATCACAAAGAGGCTGAGTGTTGGTGATTGTCAGAGTCTCCTGGGGAAATTATCTAGTAGATTGAACCAATGGAATAATAAATACTTATCCTATGCTGGTAGATACCAACTACTGCAATCTATTTTACTGAGCTTTCATCCTTATTGGGCCTCAGTAGTTCTTCTTCCCAAAGCAGTTACTGCTGCTATTGAAAAAATTTGTAGGAACTATCTTTGGACAGGGACAGCTTCAGATCATGCAAAGAATTTAGTTGCATGGCATGAGGTGTGCAAGACAAAGAAGGAAGGTGGACTTAACATCAGACCTATTGCTATATGGAACAAGGCTGCTTTATGTAAATTAGCCTGGAAGTTAGTTCAAGGTTTTTAATACCCTTGGTGCCAATGGATAAAAACCAATAAACTCAGAAACAATAGTTTTTGGTTTGTGAAGCCAGGTAACGGTTCTAGTTGGATATGGAGAGGTCTTCTTAATATTAGGAAAGATATCCAGAGATGTTTTAACTATCAAGTAGGTAATGGTAATGACTTCTTGTTTTGGCAAGATCCTTGGATCCAAGGAAAAACGTTACTTGAGAAATATCCTAGTATCAATGTTCAGAGTACAGGAATTAGCCTTCACAGTTCGATTGCAGCTCGCTGGAGGGACAGATGGTGTCTACCTGAAGCAAATTCGGAAGAGTTGAGAGGTGCTTGGAGGGATGTTAGGAGATATCAGCTTTCTTCTCAACCAGATGCCATTCTCTGGACAGGTAAATCATTCTCTATAAAGACTGCCTGGGAATTGATTAGGCCTAAATTTCCAACTGTTCAATGGCATGATCTTGTATGGAATTCTAGTTCAATACCAAGAGCTAGATTCATCTTATGGTTAGCCCTCAAGAATAGATTAAGAACTAAAGACAAGCTAGTGAAATGGAAATGTGGTGTAGATGATAAATGTAGTCTATGTGGAGTAAGTAAGGAAACAGTTCCACATGTCTTTTCAGTTGTATAGTGAGTAGACAAATATGGAGGAAACTGGAAGAGATTGATTGTATTGGCAAGAGAATAAATTCCTGGCAGAGATTAATTCAATGGTTCATTAAGAAGACTAAGGGTAAAAGTAAAGTGGCAAAATGCAGAAGAGCAGTATTGGCAGCAACAATTTACCAGATTTGGAAGGCTCGAAATATGAAGCAATTTCAAAATCAGACTCCCAGTATTGTCCAAATATTGAGGAATGTGAAGTCATCAGTAGTGTATAGATTTCAAAATTACAACCACAGAATACTAATGTATATAGAATTCTTAGAGAGTTGGAGAGGCTATAAGTGAGTGCAAGGATATTCCCTTGCAGATTTGTAACCATTCTTTTTATAGTAATGGATTCTTTTTGGTTTTCTTACCAAAAAAAAAAAAAAAGAATGAGTTTTTTCAAAGTAATGTATTGGATATCATAATTCATTTAAAACAATAAATATATACTTAAAAAATTGCCATGTTAGTAGTTATTTTCCAAGGACAATGCTACATTAATAGTTATTTCCCTACATTTTTTTTTTACATAAGTGGGCTGGCAATCAACTCACTTTACCCCAAGTTATGTATTTGCAAATCGATCAAAACATATATAATGTTTTTGTAATTAACAAAAAAAGAAGAAGAAGATAAATATAACAACTAGAAGAAAGAAAATATGTTTTTGTACGATAAATTCTCTTCCACATTGGCTTATCAACGGATGATTAATTCGATTCCAACTACTCAACTAGGGGTATAATCAGTGTAAACTTTGAAAAATTTGGATATTTTTGTGGGCTAAAATTTTATTTAGGTATAATTTCATTATATCAAGAAAGTTTAGGTACCACTAGTGAAACTTACCATATGTTATGCTTATAAAAACTTTTTTTTTCTCTAATTTACATTTTAAATCTTACTATTTACCAATTTAACCAACACATATTATACCAACGATCATGATGTAACTAATTTTGCAATGCATCAATTAAACAAATGTAATAAACATGGTTTGGATAACCGGAATCCAAATCCATGGTGATTGACGCCCTCCCAGGGGGTTGAAGAATTAATTAAGTAATTCATGCCTATAATAATCCCAAAACTAAAGAAAGAGAGTTCTTTCAATTTTTTTTACTTATTTTAAAATACATATAATATACACAGTCTCCACTTCATTTAGAACTCGGAAATTCATACTAAGTAATAATATTCTATACTCCACCCTAACACAGGCGACCTCCTTCGAAGCCTGTTTAGTTCCTGTGAAGCTGACAACTATATGGTAACATTAACCAGATTCACAGGACTCAACAAATATTACAACTGAATCAAAATATTATTACGTGACATAAATACCATGCTAATCTTATTAAGATGTTATGTAATGCATGTCGGTTTGAGTTTAAGGTCCAATATGCTTTAATCGTTGTTATATGATGATCATCTCAATTTTAAACACTCATTAATCCAATCTACACAACTATTATCAACCAATAAGATTATCATTTTGAATATAAGTGTTTATCACTCATTCATACACACATAACAAGCAAAGTTCACAATTCCTCATGCATATTGATGATTTCATTACATTTAAGACGATGTTCATATTCTGTATTACAATCACAACCAAAGTGAAAAGATTCGATTACTAACTCGTGCATGATAGCTAATCGTCGTAATAATCAACTGAAAGGTCAAAGTCTTGGTCATATCCTATAAAATAACAAAAAAAATTACTAAGCATATGTCTATGTAAGACTTCTATTGGTACTTAAGTATTCTAAACTTAAGTTAATATAATTCTAATTCATTACTTGTTAAGGAATAAGGAAATCTTAAACTCAATTACTTTCATGAAATAATAAACAAAACATACATATTAAAACATATATATATATACCATTTAAATAATTAATAAAGAAAAAAATTATATATTTTTAAGCAAAAATAGGGGACGTCAGCTTGACCAGTTGCATGGTCGAACAGAAGGCCATACAGGGCAACATGGACACCTGTACTGCCCATGCACACTGGGTGACCCGCGACCAGAGAGTGCAATACCCTCTCAAACACCCTGTTTCTCCCCCCATTTGAACCCAAACCAAAACCAAATGCCACCATATCCTTCTAAATGCCCCTATGATCCTTTTCATGATTTCTAATTTCTTAAATTTGAAAATTTACTTCGCTAAACATAAGTTTTGACCTCAACTTCATCATATACACTTCATCGTCCATACATAACCCATAAATCCTTCAAGAAACATCACATAAGCATAACACCAACATCAAAACCCAACACCAACCTATTCAACGAACAAAAGGTTATAATATCTAAGAGTTAAGACTCATAACATCAAATATCACTTCTCAACTTCATTTATCCAACTTCAAACTCACCCATAACCTTCCAACCATCAAAACCCATAATAACCATAAATTTCAAATACTCAAATTAACAATAATTAACAAAGCAAAATAAAAAGTTATAACTTACCTTAAGCTAGCCTTAACTTGTTGATGGAATTAACTTGAATTCGTGAGTTTTTGAAAGAGAAAATGAAGAAAATGAAAATGTAGAGGTGAGTGTGTGTGTTTCACATTTTTGGTTACCAGAAGGGAGGAGGAGAGAGGAATTTTTTGCCTAAATGTTTATTAAGTTTGTCTTATATGATTAGGTAAAGTTTGTTGACTTTTTGGGCATTAATGCAAGAATATGTGTATGTGTGTGCATGTTACTTAAGGTAAATTTAGATGAAAAAAAAAAAAAAACCCAGCAAAAATCAACTTGAATTTTGTAATTAAAACATTAACATACTTTCTAATGGAAATCAATACAAAGTTTGAAGAAATTTGGCTTATAGATTATATTTAAAAGGAAATTTTCTTGTAGAAAACTATATAGGAAAACTTTATAATTTAGAGATTAAATATTTGAAATCTAATTTTCTAAAGGAATTTAGAAGGAAAATAATTGACATACCACTTGAAGTGAGTTATTTAAACTATTATATATTCAAAGATCAATCTAATAAATTTTTTGAAATTAATTAAAGTAATAACAACTTTAAAAAGATTTACATGAAATTTTGGATTATTTTCCTTATTTATCTAATTTCACACATGTTGACATACTTAAATCTAACAATTAAAGCATTCAACAAAAATTATATACTAATACTTCATGATTTTTAATTCTATTTCTCAAACTCCAAACTTGAAAAACTTGGGAGTTTACAAATTTATTAAGTCAAAAATTAAAATATATATAAACTATAAAATAGAAATTTCATTCCAAATTTTAACGAATAAAAATAAATAATTTTTTAGGGAAAAAAAACTAAGATTCATATAATGCTGGATGTATTGCACTGTTGAAAATTAGGGAATCAAATAAATGGAGAAGGAGGTAAATCATAGCTGGACCATGACCAGTGTCTGAACTCCCTTTATTCAAAATTAGGGAAGAAACTCGGATTGTAAACCCTAATGCTAAATCTGAGTAATGCTATTATGGCTATGCTTAGCGCTGAGCTGGACTGAGCTCACTCAATCCAACCAGACAAATATATGCCATGCCAACCGGCTTATTTGTCTCTTAATATCGAACCTTCCATTTTCTTTCTCATTTTTTTGCAAAAGCCCACGCCACGCAAGGGTTTTGTTCCGATTTTACGGAGTCCACTCCCTCTCTCTCTCACTACTTTTTTCTTTCTGTGTCTGTTCCAGTTACAGACAACTTGTGCTTCTTTCCAGCTTTGACGTCGTCGTTTGTTATTTTTACTGTTTTTTGGACGGATTTTTGTGTTTTAAGAGGGTTTTTCAAAACGGCTGCTAGTGGAGGTAAACTGGGCAGAGCCATGGAGATAATGGCTTCTATCTCCTCTTCTGCTCATCATCATAATTCCACTTTTGCTTTTTGCCCTTCTTCTTCTTCTTCTTCTTCGTTTCGGTTTTCCCGCCATCACTTCCGTACTCGTTCTTTAACTAAAACCCTTAACAGGTACCCCTTTTTTTTTCCTACTTTTGAATGCTTTGTTTTGTTATATGTTATGTTTTTTCATCTGGGTATTTGGATTTTTTGTGCAAAGATTCTTGCTTTTCTTGGTTGCTATGTTAAAGCTGTGTTTTTTCCTTTAATGTGGTAAGTGAGTGCTCATGTTGAGATATGTGGGGTGTTTTTTTGTTCTTATGTATTAGGGACATTGTGTTGGAATTCATTGGCTTGTGTTTCCTGTGCCTTTGAGGTCCTATTGATTGTGCTGGAGGCTTCTTTTAGTTAATCATAATAAGAGGTCTGTGTAATAGTGTTTTTAAGTGTTCTGACATGACTAATGTGTTTTGTGTTTGGTAGAGTTGGTAATGGAAATAAAAACTGTGTGGTGTGGTTTTTCTTTACTAAGGGTGAAATTTTGAAAGGGTTTAGTTCTATGAGGCCATAGGTTCAGCACAATTCCTCCGCATCCACTCTTTGGGGGCCACCTACCTAGTGCTTGGCTTGTCAGGTTACTCGTGAGGCCGGAGCAAAGTCGTCCAATCTGACCATAGTGGCTCCCTTTGTTTCCAGCTAGGAAGAACATTATTATTTATTTAAAGAACATGGAACAGCATTGAAGATTCATTACAGAGTGCTTTCATGCCATGGTCATTGCTTTTTTTTTTTTTTTTTTTTTGGGCCATGGTCATTGTTAAAGTAACAAAATTTGTGCATTTCTTTTAGTTTGTTTTGCTGATGGAGGGGTATGGCTCTGTAATTGGGTTGGCCATTTTCTGGCATGTGAACAATCTATGCTTAAGTCAAGTCCAGTTTCCGTGCCTGCAAAAGTGGCTCCGATGAGAACTGAAAGGACATGTGCAGTCTGTTACATTAGTTTCTGAGCATTGTGTTTGCTGTGTTTTCCCTTTGCCCACGAGCCAACACAGAGCTAGCCTGTTGCCATTTTGTTTCCCTTGGGTGTTATATATGTCATCTGGAATTCTGGATAGTCCCTCTGAATCGCCATAGCTTGGAGTTTGGACCTAGGATGTGTAAGAAAGACATGTCATTTGAATTCTAGAATGATAAGGGGAAAAGGGATATTTTTGAAGAAAATGGGAGATGGAGTAATTAGCGTCAACAAATACTTCTGCTGGAATATATGCTTGTGTTTGTCATATTCAGGCATGATTAATATTTATTATATTTGTCTTCTCTGGTCTATAATAATTTATACTGTAACAACTTAGTGAACTGCTTATATGATTTTCATGTTTTGATTTATTGTCATTTGAAGGAATGGTAGAGAAGAAATTTGCAGAATACAGAGGTCCAGAGGCACAGTTTCTAGGAGTACCTCAATTAACTATTCCCTTCGCTTCAGGTGCTGCTATTACACCAGCACATCTAATGATAGATATGAAGACAATCTTTATGGGGATCATATACCTTCCCATAATCTCAAACTTCTTACAGAGAACCAGAGGAATGCTTCCTCATCAATGAGGATGGTGACTGGTAGGAAGCTACCTTTCGATGCTTATAGCAAAAAACATGCTCTTGAAACATGGAGCAAAGAGACTGAAACTTTAAGATTAGCTAAACAAAAAATTCATGGAAATGTTGGAGCAAGATGCCAGGTTGATGGTGATGCTAACAATTATTCTGCAAAAGTTTCCGACCATTATTCAAAAATTGGACATGGGATTACTTTCAATACTGATTTTGATGAAAACAAGGCTCCAGCACTGCCCTCAGGTCCTCCTTTTCGAGATCCTTTAGAGCACGGTTGTAAGAATTTGTTTCAGAGCCAACAAATGAATGCAAATGCAGTTGTATCAATTGATAGGACTGAAATAAATAGAGATGTAGCTATAACTCAAGTCAATGGTAACTCCAACGACTCTAAAATACCTGTTGTAGACTATCCTAGGTCTGTGAAGACTAGACCAAATTTTGGCACGTATCCTCGTAATATTAGTATATCAGATCGCACTTCTCGCCTGGAAGACTTTTCTCAAAAACATGTAAAGTCTAACCTCTCATCACCCTCCTTGCAAAATCAAGTGAATGGAGTTAGTGTTTCAGAACTTGAAGCCATTGAAATAGAGCTAGCTGAGACTGTTGTTTCACCTCAAAAGAGTGACACAGAGAATATCATTTATAAGCTAAGGAAGGTACATAATGAAGTTTTGATTGTTGATGACATCTCAGTCGCCAAAGATGTGGTATGGATGCTTACACATGAATACAAACATCTAATTCATGCATGTGATACTGAGGTTTGTTTGCTCTTTCGTATGCCCTACGCTTGTGTCATCTATTACACTTCTCTTTTTATTAATTGAATTGTTAAACTTATATCCAGGTGGCTAAGATTGATGTGAAACAAGAAACACCAGTTGATCATGGTGAACTTACATGCTTCAGCATATATTCAGGACCTAATGCAGATTTTGGTCATGGGAAGTCCTGTATATGGGTAGATGTTCTTGATGGCGGTGGGAAAGACCTTCTGCTTGAGTTTGCTCCTTTTTTTGAAGATCCCTCCATAAAAAAGGTGACTTTTTCCTCCAGGATATGCCTATGATGTGATAGTATGTTCTTTTTTTTTTTTTTTTTTTAATCCTTTATCACTCAGAGAAAATGCTAAGGAACATAGGCTACTCACTTGTCTGAAGATATAGGCTCCGCTTTGTTTCTTTTCTTTATACCTTTTATTTTAATTCTCTTGGTGTGCTTTCTCTATATGATTTTCAGTATGCACGATTTTTTATGCTCAAAAAGGCCAGTGATTTCTGTAGCGCCACACCACCCCCAACAACCCCCCCCAAAACAACACAACAACCCAAGAAAAGAAAAAAAGGGAAAGAAAAAGAAAATAAAAAAAGTCATTTTGTTATGTCCATCCTTCCCAAGTTGCTAGTGCTGCAGATTCAAAATGATGAAATGTCATAGGATGATTTATTATCTTTTCTAGCATTGCGGACAATCTATTGCTTTGAAAGAAAATATAAGCCTTTGTTAGGTTTCTAACTCAAGTGCTAGTTGCACTCCGCCACGAGATATATTAGCCATGTTGAAACAGAAAGGAGGGTGTTGCTTTCATCTTGTTTTATATTTCTAAGTGTGGATATGCATAGATGATGGGTGCTGAAGCCTTTGGCGCAACTGTTTATTTTGTAGGTTTGGCACAATTATAGTTTTGATAACCATGTTATTGAGAACTATGGCATTAAGCTTTCTGGGTTTCATGCGGATACAATGCATATGGCACGGCTATGGGATTCATCAAGGCGAACAGAGGGTGGATATTCCCTTGAGGCACTTACTGGAGATCATAAGGTCATGGCTGGAGCAAAATTAGGCCAGGAAAAAGAAATCTTGGGGAAAATTTCAATGAAAACCATTTTTGGAAAGAAAAAGGTGAAAAAGGATGGGTCTGAAGGTAAAATGATCACACTTGCTCCTGTTGAAGAATTACAAAGGGAAGAGCGGGAGCTATGGATTTGTTACTCTGCTTTGGATGCTATCAGCACTTTAAAACTTTATGAAAGCTTGAGAAACAAATTATTAACTATGGCATGGAAATTTGAGGGCACAGCTCTTCCTGGAAAATCAATGTTTGACTTCTACAGGGAATATTGGCGACCTTTTGGGGAGATTTTAGTTAAAATGGAATCTGAGGGCATGCTTGTTGACCGAGAGTATCTTGCTAAAATAGAGAAGCAGGCCAAGGCAGAGCAAGAAATTGCTGCAAATAGATTTCGGAATTGGGCTTCCAAATATTGTCCTGATGCAAAGTATATGAATGTGGGAAGTGACACTCAACTACGCCAACTACTTTTTGGTGGAACACTGAACAGGTGTTTCTTCCCCCCATCCTACTGTGCAGCAGCTAATTACTTTTTGTTGGTGTGCAAGAAGTGCTACATTTAGTTCTGATGAGATATTAAGAAGTTACATTATTTGCTTATTGATAACTGTGCTATAATTCTTTCTTCTTTAGGTGGGAAAAAATGGAAAGAGATGGTTCTCTTGAGAGTACACTATCAAGCTGATAGAAGCCATTATACTGTATTTGATACAGTGAAAAGGTGCAAAAACTGGGAAATTAACTCAGTTTAGAAAGAGGAAGTTCAATCACTGGCTACATTATGTGTTTTGCTACCAAAAGTCTTCATAAATATAACCAACCAAAAGCAAATCTTCATAAGAATATTGAGAAACTGTGATTCTTTTTCTGAAGAGATATTTTTGCCCATGCATATGATAAGGAATATTGCCTCTGTTATATCTATCAAACCTTATTAGAAGAAAAAAAATTAAGGGTATAAATACTGGATTTGCGACTAAGAGGATAAGACCTCTACCACTAGACCATGTGGCTAATAGCAGCAAGTGATCTGTTTATTTTTCTTGTTTCTTGGTTTGCATTGAGAAAAAAGCTTTGCAGAATAAAGAAAATAGTCTTCCGCTCCACTTCTTGGTTTCAATATTACAAGGGATTAGAAGATTAACTAAAAGCTCCTTTACTCTTTCTCTTGTGATTAAAGGGCTAATACTAAAAACGGGTTAGTATTGCATTAAATTTTTACATAAAAAAGTAAAAAAAAAAAAAACACATAATTTAACTTCATGCTAATGATTACAACTATTTCATTTATTCAATGTAGTCTTTTGATGAGATATATCCCCGTATGAGGATGCTTAAATATGGGCATGCCTGTTAGTCCTGTGAACCATGAAATGAATATGGACTTATTGCATTGTGAAAAAATTTTACTTCCCCATCTCATCAAATCCCAATGAGTCATGGTGTCTTAAAATTTATATTGTTCTTTTTGCCGCAGAAAGGACCATAATGAGAGCCTGCCGGTGAAGAAAGTATTCAAAGTCCCAAACACTGATGGCTTTATTGAAAAAGGCAAAAAGGCTGCCTTGAAATATCGTAATATTACACTACATTGTATAACTGATGTACAGCTACCAACTGAGATGTACACGGCAGCTGGTTGGCCCTCAGTGAGTGGTGATGCATTAAAGATTTTAGCAGGGAAAGTTTCAGCGGAATATGACTTCCAGGATGACTTTCTTAATCCTGATTCAGTGGACAATGATGAGGAAGCTTGTGAATCAAAAATCAAAAAGGTCTCCCAAAGCCCAGAGTCCACGGCTAGTCAAAATGTGGACATTTCTGCTTATGGAACAGCTTACAGAGCATTTAGGAATGAAGAGGCTGGCAGGGAGGCATGCCATGCTATTGCTGCTTTGTGTGAAGTGTGTTCCATTGATTCTCTGATATCCAACTTCATTCTTCCCCTGCAGGTATCTATGCTGCCTCTTTGACTTTTTTTTACTGCAAATTCACAACCAAATTGATTGATGAGGTGCATGGGTAATTGTTAAGCATTATTGGAACTGATTTGCACCATCCTTTTTACATGCTTACATATATTTCAAAACCACATGGGTTCTTTAATCATCAGTTCTAAATTGACATTAAGCCACAAAGTTTTTATGGACTGTCAGGATGAAACACAATTTATTGCTATTACTATTATTACTATTATTGATTGCATGATTTGTTGATATGCGCAAGGGGAAAACCCTGCTCTTGTTATACGTCCAAATGTTGACCAAATATATATATATATATATATATATATATTTATCTCTAAATGGGAGATCTTAAATTAAAGAGCATTTCATATTAGGCATCTAGAACAGCAAAAGCGGAATGGTGCTTCAGCCTTCATGTCTTTTTGATTAAGAGTCCAACTCTTGCTTTTTTCAGAGAATTTTTCTCCTACCTGTGTATTATATGCTGCATCAGGGGTATAATGTGTCAGGTAAGAATGGGCGTGTTCATTGTTCATTGAACATCAACACTGAAACTGGAAGGTTATCTGCTCGAAGGCCAAATCTGCAGGTACAAATCCTCTTTCTATGGAACTTTCTGCATCTCATCTTAATGAATTATCTGCAGTTAGTGCATTTTTCTGTTTTGGATGTCCAGTGAGTGGATTCACATTTCAGCATCATTCACTCATTTTCCCTGCTTCTTGTGGCTGTAATTTCTCCGGCACTAGTTGGACGCATCCCTGATAGTTGTGCTTGCTTCATGAGATGTGATAATGTTACCGGTCTATCCCTGGCTTATAGGCTTTTTTCTTGAGGGATTTGTGTTCACTTTTTTCTAATTTGTCTTCATTGAGGTTGTAAAAAGAAGCAGGTGCACCAGCCTCTTGAATTCAGTTATTCATCGCTGAAGCAGTCATAACATATCAAAGTCTATTTGGTCTTTTCAATTCTGTGTTGTTTGATTATCATTCTAAATTAATTTAATATGTTTGAGAGTCAATAACAATGGTGGCCATAATGCATGGGGACATGCATTGCAACTCCAGTTCATAGCAGTATTTTAAGTTCCCCGATGACTTGTTATTTGTATAACAGAATCAACCTGCCTTGGAGAAGGACCGCTATAAGATCCGCCAGGCATTTATTGCTGCACCGGGGAGTTCACTGATTGTTGCTGACTATGGGCAGGTATGATATAAGAAGCCCCCATATAAAAACTTTCCCCTTTGGCAATTTCCTTCTTGATTCTTCTCGTGTTGCAGCTGGAACTTAGAATTCTTGCACATCTCGCTGATTGTAAGAGTATGTTGGATGCATTTGAAGCTGGTGGAGATTTCCATTCAAGAACCGCTCTAAACATGTATCAAACTATTCAAGATGCTGTTGAAAAGAAAGAAGTTCTTCTTGAATGGCATCCTCTACCTGGTGAAGATAAACCTCCAGTTCCATTAATAAAGGTGAGTGGTAAATTCTTCTGTGATGATGGGAAAGCTTGTTACGATCGACCCTGCTAAAACTAGTCTTCTCATATTTGTCATGGTTGTTTCTTAAACCTTTCTAGTAGGCACTAGTTTAGTGTCTAAATCTACATCATGTACTTAATGGTGAAATCAACATGCCACCTCTCTGGATTAATGGGATGACAGTGGATTAGAGTTTTAATAATTTTTCTCTACACAGCTCCAACCACAACCAACCAACCCCACCCATTCCCACCTCTCAATAAACTTTTCTTAATCAAGTTATAAAAAAAGTCTGTCCTACACTTAAAGCAAACAATCTGTGCTTTCATATCTGATGAAGGGATTAATATGGTTACTAAATCTTTTCAACTTACTTCCTTTCTTTGTTGGCGTTTAATTTCCTATATTTATTGGCAATGAGGTGCATCTATGTTGGGTTCACAACTCTTTAGAGGAGAGCTATTTGAGGCAATGCGCTTTGTTTATCTATGTTTAATACTGCTGCCACTACTTATTATATTAGGTTGTTTGAAGGTGAAATTCAATTAAAGGCCACAGAAGAGCTTCGAAACTACATCGATATTATTGTTAATTGTGTTGTTAAATTCATTCCCAGGATGCTTTTGGCTCTGAGAGAAGGAAGGCTAAAATGCTGAACTTCTCCATTGCATATGGAAAAACACCCATAGGACTTGCTCGAGATTGGAAGGTACTTTGGTTTATTGCACACATGAATCCCTCTTCCTATTCTAGAGAAGCTGACAAGTTCTTGTTACGTTTATTCCCAGGTTTCTGTTGATGAAGCCAAGGAAACAGTTGATCTCTGGTATAAGGAAAGACAAGAGGTGCTAATTTGGCAGGAGAACCGCAAAGCAGAAGCTCGAAGGGATCATCAAGTGCACACTTTACTGGGAAGGGCCCGGAAGTTTCCATCTCTTTCCAGAGCAACCCGTGCCCAGAGATCCCATATTGAGAGGGCTGCTATAAATACACCAGTGCAGGTTCTGCTTTGTTTCTAGAAGTATCACACTGATTCTTTCTTCCTCTCTCTTTCTCTTCCCACATCTTAGTCTTGTCAAATACAACAGGGTAGTGCAGCTGATGTTGCCATGTGTGCCATGTTAGAAATATCAAAGAATCAGCAGTTGAAGGAGATGGGATGGAGGTTGCTGTTACAGGTTAAGCTGGCTATTTGTTTCTTTGATTTTAAGCTTTTCAAGTCTCTGCACAAACCCTTCAGATATATTGTCACAACATTGTTCATGAATTCATGGGATAAAGAATACTATGTGATTTGGGTAATAATGCCCTGAAACAAGGATTATATTTTCTTTTCGTCTTCTGACATCCTCTGGAAACAGGTCCATGATGAGGTGATCCTTGAAGGACCTACGGAGACAGCTGAGATTGCTAAGGCCATAGTTGTTGAGTGCATGTCTAAACCCTTCAATGGCAAGAATATTCTGAAAGTTGATCTTGCTGTTGATGCTAAATGTGCTCAGAATTGGTATGCTGCCAAGTAGATGGGCAAATGCCTTGCCATGGATGGAAATTTGTTCACTGTAAAGCCAGCTGTGTTTTGCCACCGCATTGAGAGTGGCTTGTATCCATCCTGCTGATGAAGGTTGCATCCAGCTGTTTGGCATGGTTATGGCTTCGGTGCTAGGTGCGATTCCAGCAGAGCTGTTGAAGAAGGATACAAGAGATCAATACCTACTCATCAGCATTATGTAATTCTTATGATCAATGCAGAGCGCACTATACTACCAGTCTGTTCTGTACATAGGTTCTCTCTCTCTCTCTCTCTCTCTCTCTAACCCACAATGTAATTTCTTGTAGGAATTGAATCCATCCTCATAAAAAATACAAGAAATGCGAGTCCAATGCCTTAGTATTTATCGCATCATTCCATCACTTTATTTCACTCTTCTACTTAATTCTTAAGGATATGAGCTGCTGAAAGCATCTATGAAGCATTTTGTATTTATAGTGCAAATATTTTCTTTGTGAAATGAACGCTCCTGATACTTAAGCTAGAAAGAGGCCTCGTTCTACAAGAAAGAGAGTGAAGTGAGCCATTAGCAGCTCTTGAATTGGAATAGCCCCAGCTTTTGTACCAAAACCACATTATATCTGCTATATCTATATTTGCCAATCATTTATACGTGATAACCAAGGTTGGTTGGGACTTCTGGTTATGGAATTTCGCATTTCTTAGGTCTCAATTTATCAAATTAATTTCGTCATGGACCCGCGTCCCAACAAAGAATTATTGACAAGGTAACTTAAAGCGAAGGCATCTGCGAAGCCCGTGCATATGTGGAATTATAAGTTCTTTGTAGTATGCAAGCTATGCCACTTGCCAAAGCGTGTAGATACCCGTTCCCGCTACCTAATTTGTTTGAGACAATTTCTCTAGGATTATAATGCAAATATGATTTGTTGCAAAGCAAGTAGTTAGAAGTTGCTGACAATTGAACCACTGTACACTTGATCTTAGCCAAAAGGCCGAGAACGCAGCATGACCATTGACTACTATTTTATTTGAAGGCAGACAATATTTCGTTCATCAATTGATTATCTTCGAAAGCGGCAGCTTCAATGCAGATTTTGGGATGTCACAACCATTTCACGAGGACAATCTTGATCTGAAGGCATTTGAATCTTTTCCAATTTGAGTATCAGATGCCAATGTAAAAATGGTTTCTTATATACATATGTCTGGTACAGTTCCTGAATAATGGTTTTCCCGAACTATGTGGAGTCACTATACGTATCATTAAAGACAAACAAACGAAAAGAAACCACAAGCATACAAGAGGCAGTGACAACTGATTTGTAAGGCAAGGGTTTATCTATACCGACTATATAGATGGTTGAACATTCCGTATGACTGAAAATATTTCATCCACCAGTAAACCGGGCAATAGTTTGGGGGAAAAAAAAAAGTAACACACAAAACAAAATCTCATGATGCACAAATAAATAATGGCCTATTTAACAAGTTGTTGTAAGTCGATATCCCATGCTGCTGCCAGCTGCAATAATAGCTGTTCAGGTGTAGCTCCTTCCCAGTCCTCGGGAGGGTCAATAGTAGAAGAAGTTTCATGCAGGTTAACTAGGAGCTCTTTCTTGACTTCCATGGGAATTTCCACAGCATTTGGCCCATTTTCTAGCACTATCTCTAACAACTGGACAAGACAATTAAGCTCAAAATCAAATTACCGAAATAACTGATAAACAAGAGGAACCCTACTCCATAGCCAATAACATGCTACACAATAAGATTATGCCATCGAGCTTCAGATCACAATTTCTTCTACCATGCTGGCAAGCAAGCCCTACTCTCTGCCTCAAACCAAGAGGTCTAGAAGCTTTACAAGAAAATGAAAGGCAAAAAGAAGCCAAGTTATGAATGGATCAGTGTACCTTGTTCCATTAAACACAGGTGGTAATTTCTGCTTCAATTGGCTTTATTTTTTTCAATTTTTATTTTAGTCTCGGTTGATTTTTACTAGTCACACGGAACGGACAATGTTGATAAAGAATATTTTGCCTTATATTCAATATATAACTCAACGTAAGGGTTTTTCTGACTCAATATAATTTTGTCAAGCTTATATTCCTTTTATTCAAGTCTGATAAAGAATTGAGATTTGCAAACTTCCTCAAAGCATGCTTTCAAGTCATTCTAATGTCTACTACTCTGCTGCTAGAAATTTTTTCTTCCTTGACTAAAAGATTATAAACAGTATGCCAGCCTTCAACCAAAAATAATAAATAAGTATGGTAGCCAATAAAGAACAGTGTACAAGAGGGAAAGAAAAGTACCTGTTGGATCCAAGATAAACTAATGTCCAGCAGATTCTGCTCCAGAAGAAACTGTGCGATGGCATGCAGAACTTCACTTGCCACCTCAATGGTCAGTTGATCAATTGCAGGTCCTGATCTGTCCATCAGCTTCACTAGCAAGAAGTCATCACCAATAGATAGGACCTCAGCATAGGCTGAATCAACATCACCCACTTGAAAAGCATCCACAGCACGAGTCCAAGAGGACCAGACAGGGTCACGTTCACGTCCAACATTATTGTCCTCTATACCCTCAGGAACAGCTACTCTTGCAACCCGTAAATTCCCACCATCCTCTCCAGCAACTCGAATTGCTTCCAAGGTAGCTTCATCTTTTGAAGCTTGCCATACACTCCTGGCAGAAGGACCCTCCCCATGCCTTACTGGTGCAGCACCTTTATCCCAAGCTCTTCTGCCACCTGCATTTTCAGCCTCATCTTCTGATTTCAGTCCTCTTCTTAATCCTGTCTGTCCATCTCTAGAAGTTCCATGTGCAGAATATTCCCAACCCTCTGATGCATCAGATCTCCAAGCTGGATTTCTTGCCCTTAGGATTGAAGGGGTTCCCTCTGGCTGAGCAAATCTTTCCCCTAAAGCAACTCGCCCATCACCTCCTCTTGCAAACCTTGCACTGGAGTAATCAGAGAAGCCATTGTATCTGCTTAGAGGCCGCGCTGGTGCTCCGTCCATCCCTATAGAGAAATTATTAGCTTTTCTACCTGATGAGATTGACAAATCTCGTGCCATATCTTTCACAATTCTTTCAAGATCTTGAACCCTGTTCTCCAAAGTTATCATACTATCATGAGATCCGCCCATAAAATCCTGCAGCATAAATAATCACAAACCATTTAGCAATGAAGGTAATGTAACCTTCATTGTTTATGGAGAAATAAAGGCATACCTGCATCATACCCATTAGATGAGCTTGTTGCCTCTCCAGCAGCAGTAATTGCCTCTGGATGGCCATCAAGTTTCCTCTGTTGCTCACATATGATCCTTCAGTCAATCGATCAGCACATGTAGCTCCTCTGCTGATGTTACGATATCTGCTACTTTCACTGAATTCATCTGCCTGGTTGTGACCCATGTGGTTTAAACTTTTCCTACGATCCGCAGCATTGATCCCTGATTCTTCCTCATTCTTACTGTTTGAACTATTTAGATATTTCCGAGGAACAACTACTTCAACAGGCAAATCACCAGAACCCCTCGTCTCAAGTTTCTGGAAAAATTCTGGATTTAGCTCTTTATCAGTCAGAGCCGGAGCCTTTTTCTTCAATATTACAGCTGCTTTGTCTGGAATATTCACCACTTTTGACTTAGCAGCTGAATCTCCAGTTGGAGAAAAGCTGTCACCAGATCTTTCTGGTCGTTCTCTCTTCTCACTCATGCTCTTCGCATCATCTTTTGAGTGCATTTCATGTTGCTCAGAATTCACACTTTCTGATATATTAGCCAAAGAGATTTTAGTAAGGAAAATAGAGAGCAAATATTGAAACACAGTTAAAAACAAAGTTAACGATGCAAGTACCACGAGAAACACATTTTTCGTCCTCCAGACCTCCATCTCCCTTCCCAGCTAACTTCTTCCAGAGATGCAAAGCTTCCATCACACCATCCCTGACAGGCTTTATCTGTAATCAAGAAATCAATGGTACGATACTCTAGAAAAGCAGACACATATATATATACTTTAACTCAATTTAAGCTGTACATCTTGTTGAACTTGTAAATTCAATATAAATTTTGATAAGGAAATGTATTGCATAATTATATAAAAGTTGTAAAAAAGTTATACTTGATTAGTTAAACATGTTTTGATATGTAATGTGTTGAAAATATGCATATATGTGTGTTTGTGTTTGTATTAGTGTGCCTAGGATGGTGCAAATCTATAGCTAAAGTTGAGATACCAGGATGTGGCATCTGAGTGCCATATGACTTTTACTCTGTTTTATAGGTAACATCCAGACGCTAGGCTTACAACGTCCGGAAGCCAGTTAGCAAAAAAAAAAAAAAAAAAAAAAAAAACAATTAGAGTATTCAATGTTCAACCGATTTTTAGTGTTTTCGGTCAAACGGCTAGGAGGCTTCATGAGGCTATATATATATAAATAGTTTGGAAGTTCTATGAAGTTAGTTGAGCATATTCATTGCTTACAAAATCTTATAAATACTCTCAAAATGATTTCTGTGTAATTTGTATTGTTGTGCAAACTAGGAGAGTTGAGTAGTGCTATAGGTATATATTCTTGCTATCCATTGTAAAGTAGTACTCAATTATATCAGAATGGTTTTCAATACCCTCTCCTTCGGGTTTTCCTTCATTATATAAGAATAGTTACAACAGATTTGCCATTTTTGTAGGCATACAAGATAAGTATTTATCCTTTAGTTATAACAAAAATATCCCTACAAAAATGTAAATGTGATCCTAAACAATCTTCGTGTCATTATCTTCGTGACATCCCCCCTCAAATTGATGCTGGAGATCCAAAAGCATCAATTTGTCAATCAAGAACTGATGTCTATGTCGAGATAGAGCTTTAGTAAAGATGTCTGCAGTTTGATGTTCGGTAGAAATGTGAGGAAGAGTAATCATATGTTTATCAAAAGCTTCGCGTATGGAATGACAATCTACTTCGATATGTTTCGTACGCTCATGGAAAACTGGATTAGCAGCGATCTGAATAGCACTGGTATTATCAGCATGAAGAGGAGTAGAGTGAAGTTGAGGAAAGCCAAGTTCTCCTAATAACCCTCGAAGCCATGTGATCTCAGAGCAAGCGGAAGACATAGCACGATACTCAGACTCAGTGGAGGATTTTGAAACTCTATCTTGCTTCTTACTCTTCCAAGAAATGAGTGCATTGCCCAAGAACATGCACCATCCAGTAACAGAACGACGAGTATCGGCACATCCAGCCCAATCAGCATCACAATATCCCACTAATTTTAAGGAAGAAACCTTTGGAAAGAACAACCCCGTGAAGAGGTGCCCTTCAGATATCGAATAATACGACGGACAGCCGCTAAATGAAGATGTCGAGGGGCTTGCATAAACTGACTGACCTGCTGAACTGCAAAAGAAATGTCAGGTCGAGTAATTGTCAGATAATTCAAACTCCCAACAAGTTGCCGATACAAGGATGGATCTGACAGAAGCGCGCCTTCCTCACGAGAGAGCTTGAGATTAACCTCCAAGGGGGTAAGAGCAGAGTTACCCGATTGGAGACCTGCTAAGGAAATCACTTCTTGGGTGTATTTATGCTGATGTAACAATGTACCAGACGGAGTAATTTGAACCTCAAGACCCAGAAAGTACTGCAAAGGACCAAGATCTTTCATATGAAAGGAGGTCTTGAGATGCTGTTGCAACTGCTGAAGTAATTCAGTATCAGAACCAGTAATCACAATGTCATCGACATATACTAGAAGCAATACAATGCCTGCAGAAGTCTTGCGAAGAAAAAGAGAAGAATCAAACTGACTCTGAGTAAACTGAAAGGCAAGCAAAGTAGAGCGAAATTTATCAAACCATGCACGCGGAGCTTGTTTTAGTCCGTACAAGGACCGGCGCAGCCGACAAACCTCCGAGGAAGATGTAGTAAACATGCCGGGAGGTGGAGACATATAGATCTCTTCCTTTAGGTCTCCATGTAGAAAAGCATTCTTGACGTCCATCTGTCTGAGAGACCACCCCTGAGAAGCAGCAAGTGCTAAAATAATTCGAACGGTAGTCATCTTGGCAACCGGGGCAAATGTTTCATCATAATCAATGCCATACTCTTGACGATTGCCAAGAGCCACAAGACGAGCCTTATATCTGTCGAGTGAGCCATCAGAACGAAGCTTAACTGAATACACCCACTTGCAACCAATCGGTTTGACATGAGAAGGACAAGCCACAATATCCCAAGTGTGATTTTCTTGAAGGGCCTGGATCTCTTCTTGCATGGCCTGCTGCCAACATGCTTGGGAAGCTGCCTGGGCATAAGAATGAGGAACAGAAACAGTATCGAGAGTGGCTATGAGTGAGGTAGGAGAAAAACCATACCTATCAGGTGCATGTTTAACCCGAGTGGAGCGTCGAGGTGTAGGAACCACAGAATCAGGTATCGGATTAGTGTCGGGAAGGAGCGTTGGAGAAGGTGGAAGACGTCGCTGATACACTAGACCCGGTTTAAACCGCTTATCCGAAGGAGGCACATCATCAAAAGGTGGAAGAAGAGCAACAGAGGGAGGGGAAGTATTCTGAGACTGAAAGAAATATTGATTTTCGAAGAAAATCACATTCCGAGAGATGCGAAATTTATTTGCATGAGCATCATAACAAACAAATCCTTTGTGATTAGAGCTATATCCCATAAATGCACACATGACAGACTGGGCAGCAAGCTTGTGACGCTCAACAGGGGGTAAGTGAACAAAACAAACACATCCAAAGGTGTGAAGGGATTGATATTCTGGATAATTGCCAAACAAACGAAAATAGGGAGAATCATAATTGAGAGTGGTAGTAGGCAAACGATTAATCAAGTAGACAGCAGTAGATAAAGCTTCTACCCAGAACTTGGATGGTACAGACGAATCAATCAACAAAGTACGAACAACATCTAATAGATGACGATTCTTACGTTCGGCAACACCATTCTGTTGAGGGGTGTAAGGACAAGAACGTTGAGAAATGATTCCCTTTTTCTGAAGATATGTCTGGAAGGAATGAGACATGTATTCTCCCCCTGAGTCAGAGCGTAAGATACGGATACAAGTACTGAATTGTGTCTCAATAAGTGCAACAAAGTTTTGAAAAACAGAAAAAACGTCACCTTTAGAACGAAGAAAATATACCCAAGTAAAGCGACTAAAATCATCGATAAACGTTACAAAATAACGATACTGACTATGAGAAACAACAGGACTTACACCCCAAACATCAGTATGTATAATCTCAAAGCATTTAGAAGCACGACTACCATGCATAGGAAAAGGTAAAGTTTTACTTTTACCAAGACGACAAGTAGCACAATCAAAAGAAACAGCAGAAGAATGAAATGAGTCTTTATTGCCTAAAAAACCATGTTTCATAAGATGAGTCAAGACAACAGAATTGGGTGACCCAATTTCTTATGCCAGACTTCAGTATTATTGGCAGTAGCCGTACATGCTAAAGAAACGACACTAGGAATAGCAAATTGTAAAGGAAATAGACGTCCCACTTTAGGCCCCTTCGCGATCACCGTCCCTGACACCTGATCCTGCACAAGACAACCACCACGAGAAAAATGAACATCACAATTATGATCCACCAATTGTCCAACAGAAATCAAATTAGTAGATAATCCAGGAGAGACAAAAATGTTTTGGAATGAAGAACCCAAATTACCAACAGCAGTGATAGGAAGAGTACTGCCATCAGCAATCTGAATAGTTTGCGTGCCTTCATATTTACGAACATCATGGAGACCAATCTTACTACCAGTCATATGATTAGAGGCGCCCGAATCAACAATCCAAGAAGAAGTGGAGTTCGGACCTGTACCTTGGAGGCCTAGAGCCGTAAAAGCTGACACAATCATCTGTTGGACCATGGCAGGAGTGAGAGCAGATGAATCAGTGCTTGCCGCGGGAGGCGGAGAAGAAGATGATGGCTGAGCAACAGCTTGAAAGCTTGAGATTGGCGATTCTGAGGCCGCACTCGACATTCTTTAATGATATGACCCTCTTTCTTACAGTAGTTGCAAACTTTCTTAGGACAGTTGCGAGCAATATGACCAAACCCCTTACAACTGAAGCACTGCACTTTGTTCCTTCCTTTTCCTTGTGCTGTATAGGCCACATTCACAGCTTCAGAAACAACCCTCTCAGAGTTCATATTCATCTGAGTAGATAGTCGTTGTTCTTCACGTAGTAATTCTCCCAAACAAATATCCAAAGAGGGAACCGGATTACGGTTTAATAAACTAGCTCTAACAGGCTCAAATTCAGGTCGAAGCTTCATCAAAAATTGGTCACGCTGACTTTCAGCATGAACTGCTTGAAGGGCCGCGAGTGCCATAGCGGGAACCTTAGAATAAATGATAGCAGAATACTCACCCCAAAGATTAATAAAATCGGAATAAAATTGCTCAATAGTTAAGTGACCCTGATTGAAATTACTAATTTCCAATTCCAATTGAAATTTCCGAGCACTATGGTCTTGGTGATAAACACGCTGTAGATGGTTCCATATAGCCTGAGCCGTAGTAAAACATCGAAGATTGGTGACAAGATGAGGCTCAATTGTTCCCAATAGAAAGGAGATCACCTTAGCATCATTGACCTCCCATTGGGCACGTGCTTTTTCATCGGTGGGAATGGGAACAGAGCTATCGATATGAGTTGATAATTCTTTTCCTTTCAAAAACATCTTAAAATGAAATTCCCATGTAGGAAAATTTTTCCCATTGAAGCGAACAATAGTATTCTCAATTGACATCATGGATAAAAAATAACAGCCACGGCAAAGAAAATAAAATCCGGAGATATCAAATTACGGAGAGAAAAACAAGAAAAGCAGCCACAGCAATACGCTACCCAACAACAAAACAAATAACCAGCCACGGCAATACACTACCCACAACAAAACAAAAACGTGTTTATCAAAGCACTCCCACTGCCTCTCTCACCTCACCACAGACACGCAACAACAAGGAAGACAGAGATAGAAACAACCCACCGTCCAATCACCGACGATGAAGATCGGAATGAGAACCCCAGAACCGCCCAGAGCACAGAACCGCCACAGCCACTCACTATAGCCACGACGAGGGAAGCGTCGAGAACCGCCACACCCACCACGGCAACGAAAACCACCCAGAGCCGCCCAGAACACAGAGCCGACAGCCACCCAGAAGCCTCAACCACCTCACCACAGAAGCGAAGACCAGCTAGAGCTTTGAGCCGAAACTTTGACCACCGTACAACCACCACAAAGAAGGCAGTCACCACCAGGACTCAGATCGAGAGAAATCGGTTGAAGAAGAGTCCACGCTCTCCACGCTCACCGCACCAGGACGACCACCACAGAAACGACGGAGCACCACCACAAGAGAGTCGACCACCACCGAGAGACAGGACGACCACCACAGAAACGACGGAGCACCACCACAAGAGAGTCGACCACCACCGAGAGACAGGACGACCACCACAGAAACGACGGAGCACCACCACAAGAGAGTCGTCCACCACCGAGAGAGGCCCAGCCACTGAGAAACACCTAGCCACCGAGAGAGACCTAGTCTCTATCCACGAGAAAAAATTTTGAAGATCAGAGTAGTGGCTCTGATACCATATCAGAATGGTTTTCAATACCCTCTCCTTCGGGTTTTCCTTCATTATATAAGAATAGTTACAACAGATTTGCCATTTTTGTAGGCGTACAAGATAAGTATTTATCCTTTAGTTATAACAAAAATATCCCTACAAAAATGTAAATGTGATCCTAAACAATCTTCGTGTCATTATCTTCGTGACAAATTATTTGTAAGTGAATTAATGAAATCTTAAGTTGTACCTATAGTGCTTGAGAGATTATTGTAAAGGTACAACTCAAGTAATTATGACTGTGGTATTTGTAACTCCGGTGGATCATTGTGTTTATTGATTGTAATAAAGTGTGAAGTCCCCGAGGCGTTGATTGTGGAGCATGAAAATTAGGAATTGAGCTTAACTCTACGTTAAATCCCAAAGTGATCTTCTCCATCCCTATATCTTTGTTATTGCTGTTGTTTATTTGATTGTTTTGCATAATTAGGCATTAGCACTTGAAAAGAGCAAAATTAGTGTACAATCCACATTCTTAAGTGCTACTAGATTTCTTCACATTGAAAGTATAGAACAAATGGGTCACCTGGTGTGGTAAAAGTTGCCCAGGAATTTGCAAAAAATCATGTGAGAGTGGAAGACGATTCATGGTGTTGTAAAGAAAATGGTGATTCAAGGTATCATATAATGCAAGCTTGATTACAAGGAGCAGATCATTGATATCACCCCAGAAATTAAATAAGAATGTCCATCTACAAGCAATGTCAAAGTGTGATTATAAGGAACTAATTAAGGAATGACAACATATACACACACACACACATATTTCCTAATATGAGGAAAGTTGAGAAGTTGTAAAGATTTGTAAGGAACTTTGAAAAGCTACAGAGAGACTACAATGGGCTTACAAGATGATTTCAAAAAGCTACCTTGTCAAAACGGCAATTTTCAAGAACAGTTAGAGTTGAAGCACTTGCATCCACAGTGATTAAGTTGCTTGAATGCAATGCAAGAGCACTTAATGTCTCAGATGCAGCTTTACGTGTTGCCCAATCTGCACTCCCAAGGCACTCGTGTATATTTTGCAGCAGGGAGTCCAAGCTTTGTGGAGCAATTGCTCCTACCTGTAACAATCTCTCAAGCATTAGAATCTCGAAACAGCACCTGACAACTTAACATGTTTTTGAATGGCATCTTGCATATCATATTAAGAGGCTTTATATATAGACACTATATAGCCAAATTTAGAATAGAAAAGACTTGAAACACCAACAATCGGATGTGTATGCATCTCTTTGAAATAAATGCTCAGAGTGAATTGGTGCACAACCTCAGTAAATAGCAGAATACTGACCTAAGAACAAGTCAATAAAATCTCCAGAAACTTGACCACATTGCATGACTCACCAGGTGATCACTAACAAAAGCAACACATAAATCTATAACTAATGAGCTGTGCTGCTGAAAAACAACATACAACATGATACTAACCAGCAAGTTGATTCGATAAGATCTCCAAAAACCAACCACATTGTGCAAATCACACCACTACATTGCAATCAACACAAGAACTATCTTCCTGATAATCAATAACACAACAAACAAACTTCAATCAAAAACAACTTACCACATCAAAACTATTTAAAAAGGACAACTAAACTAACAATCACATTAATATATGAAGCAAAATGCAAGAATTAACAAAAACATCAAAACATCTCCAAAATTCACCACATTGTCCGAATCACAAAATAATCAGCAACACTACAGACAGTATTTGTATAAAACCACCAGTAGCATCAACAATCTATTGATATTAAACAGCTAAATAAAATAGCAGAATATTGATTGATACAACTCAATTGAATCTCCAAAAACTGACCACATTGCATGAATCACCAGGTGATCACTAACACAGGCAACAGAAAAATCTAAAACTCATGAGCTGTGCTGATGAAAAACAACATGCAACACAACAACAACTAGCAAGTTAATATAACATCATCTCTAAAAACCAACTACATTGTGCATATATCAGCACTACATTGCAACAAACATAAGCACTACCATCTATCGTCCTGAATATCACTGACACAACCACATTATCAACGAAGCGGATGCAAATTGATACATGGCACAACACTAACTATAAAAATAACTCCATAACATCTTCAACACCCAGCCAAATTGCATGAATCACCAGGTCATCACAGCTAAAACCAAAAATGTACACCTAAATCCAGTGTTGGCATAAAACATTATACGGTACAGCACTCACTAATCAGTAACATGTTCACACACAGATAGCACTCTAACTAATTTCATAATATTCTTAAACTAAATGACAACAATCAAAACAGGATCACCAGCACAACACTGCAATACAAGAACCATCTCCATCAGATACTCACAAACACAATTTATTCACGCATAAATAAAAGTATCAACTGCATCAAATAAAGAAACATAACCCGAACATTGAGTAAAACATAACTAACTAACAACATTTAACCAACCACATTGCCCCGAACCACCTGTGCTAAGCTTGCGACCACGGGCAAAAGCGCAGCCTTTGCCAAGAAATTGGAATTATTAAGCAACTTAACAATCCTAGAACACATTTTCTGAAAAGCCCCCAAAGGTGGATCTTTAGCAGACTCCACCATTTTCGCCACACACGACGCCGCACCGGATTGAACACCCTTATTCTGTTCCCCCATTGCTTCAAACAACGGCTTAACAAACAACCCAACCACATCACTACTCCCAATGTACAGCCTAGACAGCTCCCCAATCGCATCCCGACACGCGTCCCGGACACCCGAATCGGAGTCCTTGAGGCGTTTGCACACCTGGTTAATAATCCTGGCAAGGTGGTTGAACGTGAATTCGGTGTGAGTGGTAGTTACGACGGTTAGCAACCGAATGCATTCTTTTTTAACGGAAGGTTTGGGGTCGTTGGAGGCATCGAAGAGGCAGTTGAGGAGCATTGGGATGGAGTCGTGGGATAGGGTTTGGATTGTGGTCTCGAGATCGGCGACTGCGATTTGGTACGTGTCGCGATCGGAGAGTTTCGATAGGGAAGTTAGGATCTTTTGCTTGAGCTCCACCATTGCTAAATGCGATGAGATTGAAGAAGAAGAGGAGGAGGAAGAAGAAGATTGTGGTGGTTTTGAGGGTTTAGAGGTGGATTTTGAGTGCGACATTGTTTGCTTATCTTGTCGGTTTTTCTTTTCTCGAGTTTCGAATTCGTAGCAGAACGGCGCACCTGCGATGCGCAGTTCTGGGAATGTAGGTTTGGATTTTTGAATTAGTAGAAGAACAACGCCGCCGTCACGCAAGGTTTTGAGAATGCCGGGGTTTGGGGTTTTTGAACTAAGCAGAACGACACGTACCCGCCATGCGCAGTGAAACGGGGGTTTTTGGGTTTGACTTAACAATGTGGGTGGAAGAGAGAGAGAGAGAGTGAGTGAGTGAGGAGAGGAGAGTAAGAAGGAGAGAAGGAGTTGTTGAGTGAGAGCTAAGAGAGTAGAGAAATGATGGAGAGAGAGAGAGAGGAGGTAGAGGGAAAGGAAAATGGGATCTGTGCGATGTGAGAGAAGAAAGAAGAGAAAGAGAGGTTTTAAATTTTAATTTGGGTTGATTTGAATGCTTGAGATCTGATTAAGGTGGCGATGTAGACGTTGGAAAAGGAGATGGAGAACGAAATAAATGGGCCTGCATGTGTTCGTGCTATTTATAACTTCTAGTCTCCCTTTTCTATCATCAAATAAACAATTGTAACATACATCACTACTTTACTTTTGGATTTATATTAACGGTGCCTGAATTATAAAGTATACAAATAAATATCTGAGTTTTAAAATTGATCAATTTACTACTTATATTTTAAAATTGATCATTTTAGTATCTAAAAAAAATTTGTAATTCTAATAGTATTTCTATCAAGTTTTTCAAGTATTAACTTGTTCAATTTTCAAATTTTTTAAATAATAAATTAATCAATTTTAAAATTCAAGTATCTAGTTGTATATTTTACCGAAGTCTAGGTACCTTCATGACATTATTTCTTACTTTTTTAATCAAATTATAATTTGTTGATAGACCATTTTATATATGATGTTTCTAAACACAAATCGTC
Organism: Combretum micranthum; assembly: GCA_024138025.1. NCBI lineage: Eukaryota > Viridiplantae > Streptophyta > Magnoliopsida > Myrtales > Combretaceae > Combretum > Combretum micranthum. The sequence continues at coordinate 352,513 of JAMXBD010000914.1, read as the reverse complement.
ATGCTAAGATCATTAGCCAAATTGTTTGGGCCTTTCTGATTGATTGTGGGCCATGAACTAACCATGCAAAATTATATCAAGCTACCTCAATCGACATTATCTCGGCACTCCTTACCCACTACAAACTAAATACCATTGGACACATTTTGAAGAACTCTAACCTATTAAGTTGGCCTTACACTAAGTGGGTAATCAACATATGTGTCCAGTTGTCTTTAGCCCACTCCCTAGAATCTGGGAAATTGTTAGAGTGGAAAGATATATATGCTAATATTTTAGCATGCATCTTTTACTATGATTATCTGCTACTCTAATTTGTCATTGTTTCTTCTCTTATAAATAGGCCTCAAGTCAATGCTAATTCATTTATACACATATTAATAAAACCTCATCAACCTTGCCTTGAGACCCATGATAATATATTCATATGCAAACTTTCCTAAATTCCAAAAACTGGTTTAGATCTCCATTTGTAATAGATTACAAATCAAGAATCAATTTTGATAAAACTTTAACTCGTTGGTTATAGAGAATTAAGAGCCAAAAGTATAGGAATATCAACCATTGGTCATCAAAAGCCAAGAATCTCGATATAATTAAAGTCCACAAGAATGTAATCTTGTTAAATTGGCCCATTTATAGGCTCCAATGTTACACTAGAATAAATAAAGAACCCTAAGAAATATAACTATATGATAAAGATAACTTGTTATAGATGTTACACAACTAAATATATGGCACATAAACCTAGAAGCTTCTTAAAATACATATGTAGAAAAGTTAAATATAAACCAATGTGCATGGGCAACTTCAGAAAACCAAGTGACTAGTTAACTTGAGCCAATCGACCACCTTCGACAACCAGCTCCGGTTTATCACCCCTAGCTAACCAATCTTTAACCAATCTAATCCTTTTAAGTTGATTTGGCATCTCCAAGCAAGCCTAGGTTTATTTCCATCTTGACTCGGCCTCTTTTAATCCATTTATTAATTGATTCACTACTTAATTCGAGACTTATTCTCTAATCTATACAAATATGAAAATGATCAATCTTCCATTCAGCTTCTAATGAGTTTTTCAACAACATTTTTAGCTTCATTGATAAATTCAAAGCAACATCCATTAAATATTTCTTGGAATTTCTTAGTTATAGCTCTTGTAAGTAGTCTTGAATGTATCTCTAACTATTTCATTGATTCTTTGGCTAATAGACATCCATCATTCTCATTTTCCTCAGAGTATTCATCCTCGAGTCTTCATCACTTGTATCAAAAAGAGATAAATCATAAACACTTAATGTAGCACTGACATTATACCTACTTGGCTAATCCTAGGTGTTATCATTTATCTTTTCAAGAATTTATCTCCCTTTGAGTTGGAAACCACTCTATTCTAAGGTGTACCCACATTTAATCGCTCGTCCAAAACATTATCTTCTTACGATTCTTGTTTGCTTAAATGGTGCACTGTTTATTCTTCTGTTATGTTGCTTTACTTGCTCGTGATTTCTTCTCACTACTTTAGCTTTCCACCTAAGCTTACACGCTTAAAAATAGATAAAGGAAATAGATCCAATGGGGTTAAAGGGTTGCAACCATAAACAATCTCAAAAGGTGAGATTCTAATAGAAGAATGCACTGAACAATCATATGCAAATTCAACATCTCATGAGCTCAGCCTTTTCTTAATCACAGTTCGTAGCAATGTGGTCAAAGTCCTTTTAACTACCTCAGTTTGGCCATATGTAGACCATTAGTAGGTGATGTGTTGTTATATAGAAAAGTTTAGTTGCTCACTTTCCCCACAACACTTTCCTAAAATAGCTAAAAAAATTGAATTCATAGTCAATGATTATACTTCTAAAAATGCCATGTAGACACACTACCTCATCAAAGAATATGTCAATGATACTAATTTAACTATCAGAGTGACCCTACAAGATAAACCTCTAGCTATTCTACTTATGAGTTCTTTGTTTTGTAAGTTTATAAGGATCCTTTGAAAGGTTTGCAAAACTAAATTTCTACAAGTAAGGATTTAAGGCAACCACAATTTAATCATCTTACTATTCCACACAATGAAATAAGTAGGTTGTTAATCTTTCTATATTTCAACTATTGGTTTTTATTGCATCATTTCTTGATACAAGTAAGCAAAAGACCATAATTCTTATACATTTCTAAATAGGAGACATCAAATTGGCGCACGTTCCCATCAATTGTGCTCCATAATAATTAATAAGAGAAGAAAACATCATCTTCTAGCATGTCCGGCTTGTAAGCCTTATTCTAATTTTTGTCCATCCAATTCTAAAGGTTCTATGGTAATAGCTTCAAAACTCAAGTAAACAAAGAAAAGGTGAATGTCATTGATGATCTAATAGGAAACTTACATGACTTATAAGTTATAATTATGATACTTCATGACTAATTTTGCTCATCTAAGTTTTGCACATTCGTTAGGGATGGTTATGATTTAGTTCAATTTAAACCCCCAATGAATAAAATCACATTTAACGGTTTTAGATTTTAAACCGAACCATTCTCAAATATGTTTGATTTGACCTGAACTGAACCACTTTTAGGGGAAAAAAAACTTGTTTAAGTTGATATAATTGACAATTTTTTAACACTTTTCACTAAATATTGGATCTGTTTGTTTGGCTTTTTTCAGTAGATAGATACACTTTTTTAATTTTTTTCTAACAAATTATTTATCAAGAAATAGATATAGATAAAAAAAAAAAAGGCAATTCTCATCAAAAGATCAAATATAGATAAAATATATATGCAAATCGGACATATTTACATATATCATTTTGAAAAAGATACAAATACATATATAAATGAAAAATAAACCATCCAAACAGACCCATTGATGTTCAACTCAAGGTGTTTTATATAAGATAAAGCCACATAATATTTTTATCATGTTATCATTACATCACAGGTAATAGTAAAGGCATGCAAATCTACTTAGTAGATGAGAGATGGAGATAGAAGGGGAAAAAAAGGAAGAAGATTACGCAGACTAAAAGTGACAAGAAAAAAGGTAGATTAAAAATTCTAAGAGTGACGAGAAAAAAAAAAGGTGAATAGGATATAATGAAATATTTATAAAAGCTATTGTTTATTTTTATTTTTAAATTGAAAATGGTTCGATTTTGGATTTAAACTATTTAGTTCAGCTCGGTTCAACCCTCCAAATTAAACCGCAAACCGTTTGAAACTTCCTTAAAATGAACCAAAAACCAAATTGGGAAAAAGGAAAAAGAAAAAAAAAAGCACAATTTGTGATTTATTTTAATCTGGTTCAATTCGATGAATAATCCTAACATCCATAATTGCAACAACTGTACCAACTAGAATACCTATAGGGTATCAAAACACTAGATGATATAAAGACAAGCTAAGCTAAACAATTAAAGCAAACACACACGACTAGCAAGTTCCTTAAGCCACCCACTAATCCTTCGTCTCAAGCTTGAAGTTGTTTCCTTTGTCTATGCAAATCTTGCTCCGCCAGAAACTTACCCAACACTTCCTTTTCCAACCCTTTGCTTTGTATATATGCTTAACCAAAGTTGACTCAGTTTGACTCATTTGAAACCTACGGTTGGTCACAACATCCCCCACCCACAGACCCATCGAAACTTGCTCTTCGCTAGCTACCCTTCTTCTCTTGTTGGGAGAAGAATGAAGTATAATCGTTCCTACAATAGTTAAATGCACGATCAAATTTTTAAATTCTTTTACCAATGAAAATTTCGCAATGGTTTCAAGTCTAGTCACCACCACATGAGACTATAGATACTCTCCACCATATTTTGCGGTAGAGATCACCCGGACAATATTATACCTAGAATTAGGTGAGATAGATGACTTACTAATAGCATCATAAAACCCAATCTCATGACCCCAAACACAAGGAAGACACTTTTTGTCTATAACAAGAGTCAATCCCATGACCACCCAAGATCATGGGCCAAAATGCACAATCAAGTTTAATAGCATCGAATGCAGAAATTATTAATTGTGAAAGATTTGCATAGTTAACATGCAATAGTAAGGATTAAAAAAAATAAGAAACTTATTAAGAGAGGGGTAAAAATCACCACAAAAAATAATGTCATTGATTTTAATATTATGGATATAAATATGATTATATCTATAACCATGTGTATTCTAAGATATCACGAGTTCTGCATCAGAAAAGTTGAAACACGCTTCACAAACCCGGATCCGATGAATAAAAGGGGTCCACTTCTTATGGACATGTCGAGCATGATTCGGACGTGTTGCTGATGGTGAGGGGATCAAGTATTGGCAACCGTCTAAAAAAAAAAACAGGGAACTTGGTTCCCTAAAAGAACAATCTAATTAATCATCTCACTACTAAAATAAATATAATATTGATACACTAAGTACTTTACTGGTGCAATTCGAGTTCCATATAAATCTGAACCATGAAATAACTATCCAAATTGTTCTAGTTAAGAAAATTACGGAACATAAAATTTTTTAGAGGAATAGTGAGCATGTGATCCTAAGTGTAATAGTTCAACTGGCCATTTCCATTGTGGAAAACTATCAAAGAAGAAAAAGCAGCATAATTTAAGAGAGAGAACAAGCAGTTTCTGGAACCGTTTCCATGAAATAACAGTCTCTCTAAAAAGTCAATTTAAACCTTAGTTAAAATAGAATTTACATCTTATAACTGCTCACAAAAGGATAAAAGCAGGATTATCTGGCAGTCAGGTTGTCATGTCAAGCAAAACAGATGCGTCGAAGTACGCTCTTCAGTTGGCTGAATTCTCATGTAGCAGTACATACTCACGGCTGCAAAGACAACAGTAGCGGGTCAGTGGTTTGACACTTTTGAGTCCACATAAATGCAGCAGATAATATCACCAAAGAAGTGCAAAAGATAGTGAATGAGAGTGAGAAACACTTGTAAAGTGAAGCACTATGTAATCGTGAAACTAAACATTGTATTCCTCCATAATGCAAACTATTCAAAGAGCAGAATCAATATAAATGAAATTAAGGCCTAAAAGATTTAAAGCAGCCAATATCACAGGGACAACTGCCGAGCAGTTTATGGGGACTAAGCTGCTCAACACATTCTTGCTTTTGTTTTGTGGGGTAAGGCAGTAGGTTAGAATAACGTTCATATATCATCTAGATACATCATCTTAGAAAAGAAAAGCCCAGATGGATTTTCAACTCATAAGTTGCACCCAAAATTGAGTATCTTCAACAAAAAGACAGCATTGCTGATTCTCATAGCATTAACGGAAGTAATTCTGGGGGGCAGAAATTCCACTTCTGGAACTCCAGCTTAAAGGATATCAATTGATGACCTACCTACTGTTGCCAAATTTAATTGTGTCTTTCTCGAACAATTCATAATAGCGATGAGGTTCAATTGGATTCTCCTGCAAACAGATAACAAAATATTAAAGAGATCAACAAAAAGAGATCCCAACAGTCCCCACACAAAATGCGTATTGTGCTTCCAAGGAGTCACTAAGTTGCTTACGTTGAGAAAAGTTTTATTTGTGCTCCCAAGATCCATCAAGTGAGGCCTACATGCAATACAAAAAAAGTAACTTAGGAAACATGGATGACATTCTAATGGCTTCCTCCTGTCAGCAATTGCAACGGTAATTAAGCACTACCTGATTTGCTTTGCCATCATGCCATCAGGTTGCTCCTTCTCTACTTGTCTAAGAAAGCAAAAAGAATTTAGAATTGTGTTTAACAGATATATACTTGCAATTAAAAAAAGAGGAGGTAAGATGCAAATGTACCGGAATTGAATGACAGCATGCTGTTTGCTGCAAGAAGGGTGGTCTGTAGGAATATCTGCTACCTCTCTCGACCAAAAAGATAACAACTTTGACGATGTATATAGAGGGGTTCTGCACCATTTCAAGTACTCATTAGAAATAAACAGCAGAAGTTAAGAACTTAGAAGGCATTATATGATCAAGATATGCTATGTTTGTGCTTCTTGTCTCAAGACGATATATCCTAAAATAACAACTATTAACACTACCTCCCAAAATAGATCTGTAAGTTCACATATCACTGGGAATGGGGACCGTGGTCAAGTCATTCAAAGTGATTTTTGACTAATAGGATACATAACACGACATATGCAATCCCAAGGGCTTGATGTGGATAAAGGGTAGAAACTTTCCTGCTATATGTACAAGCTTTAATATGCAAATTTCACCAGATTCACTTTTGGGGGGTTACCAAGTGCAAAGAAGCTGCTCCCTTTTAATTTCTACCCGTACTGAATCATCAAACATGTAGTAAAAGAATAGCTCTAGGAGGTCAAACCTCTTTCATAATTCGATTTCTTAGCCCACCTTGTTTCAAGAAAATAATTACTCAAAAAAGATCCCATATTTCCTTTTGTTTGTTAGGCTAAATGTCCTTTCAAGTAAAAAACATTTTCCCTAAAAATCCCAACAAATTTCCTGGAAAACAGTTTATTTCTTTTGAAAGGGAAAATAACTATTCAGGTTAGTAATTAAAAAATGAAAAGGAAAATAATTAAAATTTATATATATATATATATATATATCATATTGTTGAAGTTTTCTTTTTCTTTTCTCTCTATTATCTTTCTTTCTTTCTTTCTTTGTCTCCTTCCTCCTCCTCCTCTTCTTCTTCTTTTTTGTGGATTGGGGATAACAATTAGCGAAGGGACATTAGGCCTTGTTTGTTTCACGGAAAATGACTTATATTTAGGAAAGTGTTTTACATAAAAATGTTTTCCAAAAATAATATGTTTTCATATGTTTGGTTGCTCTTACAAAAATATGTCCAAAAAATTTTCCAATGTTTGGCCTACCAATATTATTTAACATGTCATCATATGTAAATAATTTAATATTAGCAAGTTATTATATAAGTACATTATGCAAAATAAATATTATAAATAATATTTATTTATCAACTATCAGTTGATATTTATAATTTTTAATGATTTTTCATTTTTTATTTCTGCATTAAATTATTTTTATGTTTAGAGTATAATTTATTGGTTGATTACAATAAAAATTAAATAAATATCATATCTTTAGAGTTAGAATACTTGCAAAGATTAATTGAAAAATGACTTTCCATTTTGAAAAGTAAGTTGTTTCTTAAAAGAATAGAATTTTCTCTTTAGTGGAAATTATTTTCCTTTGTAAGGGCTTAAAGTGTCTTTTTCCGAGTAACAATTTTTCCAAGTAACAAACAAGGGAAAATAAAGGAAATCGTTTTCCGGAAAGTATTTGTCTTAAAACAAATGGGGCCTAAGGTGCTTGTGATTTTGGTAATTAAAAGCTGAGGAGGATAGTATACTAAATATTAAAAATTAGTCAACAGATTGTACTTTTTATAATTACATAAAAAGTTTGTCATGCATTTATGTAGTAACTGATGATACTTTAACTAAGTACACTACACTCCAAATAAAATTTAAAGTCAAACACTGAAAAATTCCTTTCAGCACGTCATATAAAGACAACCAGACAGTAAAAATTTCCATTTCTTAAGAAAGTCTTTTTTGTTAGCAACAGGCTAACAGGTCCTCAAATTAAGATATATTGAAATTTAGGCTATTTATCAAAATTATAAGGGTTGAAGCTAACTTGATTTTCAAATATTGCTACAGCTAAGTCACTTCTACAACCATTAAAACTATATGCTTTTTCAGGTAGTCACCAGATAGGGATTCCCTCCACAAACTAAAATGCCATCATCAGTAACTTAAAGAATATATATACCCTTCACAACTGGATATTAAACAGCCAGGCAAAGCCTAGATGTAGAAGTTTCCAAAATATGCAGATGAATAAACTTCTTTTAATTTAATAAATTTTATCTAAGAGCAAAGGCACTTATATTGCTATAACTAAGTCACTTCAACAACATATAAAAATCTGTGCTTTTAGTCACCTAATAAGGATTCCCTCCGCAAACTATAACTGTATTCATCAGCAAATTAAGGAACATATATACCCTTCACAACTGGAAATTCAACAGCCCAGTAAAGCCTAGATGTAAAAGTTTCCAAAATAAGCAGATGAATCAACTTCTTTTTATAGGATTTTATCAAGAGCAAAAGCACTCGTATTTATCGTATGTAACAGGAGCTTGAACAAGAATGATATGAAAATGATGTGAGCAACAATAATCCTAAGAAACTTTCTTCGATGTAAAATCCAAAACTTTATAGATGGAAAAAGAGGAGAAGAAAAGCCTGACCATTAAGCACTTCACCGGCCTTGAAGACATATAGACGCCATCTGACATCAGGTTTACGAGCATCAGGAGGTTCAGTAAAAAGCAGCGTTACACCTATGAAGGCAATTTGCACATGAGAAGACAAAGATAAAGATATTCAAGAGGAAAGAAAGACAAAAATATGTTGTTAATCTTATGCAAGACCTCTCTCTTAATTGCAAAAAGTAGGAAACATAGAAAGGGCACCAAATGAGCCACTGGGATAAGATGGCCCAACAATTACATGTTCCACGTCATCTAGGCAATGAGGCATAATTTCAATTTATCATTATAAGTTTCCTTGGGTATCTTTTGACCAGATGATTAGGGCCTCATTATTTTGTAGCCAGCAAAAATAAAATAGCCAGCAAGACCTAAGATCAACAAGGAAAAAAATCCAAAACAAAAATCCAAATTCTTCATTTAATATTGTACAAATCAATAGACACAAACCAGACCAAAACATGGCTATTTACAAGTGCAAACCACTAAAATCGACAAAAAATATGAAGGTACAACAATTTATAATGATAAATGGACAAGAGGTGACTCTTTAAACCTAACTCAGGCTTTGGGGGGGGTGTTGGGTGCAGGAGCATAAACCTCACCTCTCACTCTATTGGTTTCAGCAGCAAGCTTTCCAGATAGCTCAAATGAAGGTTTTTGCTGCATATTATGAAAAAACAAAAGACGGAATGCAATTCATATGTGCACATTAAGACATTAAGGATGTAAAAGACCATACTTCAAAATAGAGTAAAACCAATATTTCAATGTTATTAACAATACCAACAAATAGACGAGCAAAAAAAAATAGCCAACATATAACACAGGTAGCACACCTTTTGCTTTTTCCAGGGCTTTCTCAGCTGCTTCCATCTTTGCCACTGAATCATCTTCATCATCTCTGTCAGTTCAATATATGTCCTTAGATAAGAAATCAATTATGACAGGATGGCAAAAAAGTATCTACATCTTCCCATGTTGCTAAATAAGGTCGAAAAAGCATCTACTAAGAAAAAATTAAATAACAAAAAAGCATTCCGGTACTTAGAGCATCCATTCTGTTTTATAGAACAAAAATTATCTTTACCTTGTGACCTTATTCTCGAATGTTGCACAATAAGTTGAATATGACACTTTGTTTTCTTTTTTTTCATAGTAACCTATTCTCTAAGACAAAATCTTGCATTCAATCACTTAATCAAGGAATAAGCAAAACTAGCTTGGTTTTAGGAGCATAATCTTTTCCTATAGCCTATTGCAAATAGTGTAAGCCACTCTAGAATGTTCTAAAAAAAGGGCCAACTGACAATTGGGTCTATTTGGATTGTAATTTTGGAATCTTTTTTAAACCGAAAAAATTAGATATGATACCAATGAAAAACCGACAGTTTAATTTATAAACTGACCAAATGGAACCGATGTTAAACTGATACCAATACTAAACCGATACTGATTTGATATAGATCCGATAGAGATAAAAATCTGACAATCCAAACAAGCCAAAGCTTCTAAAAAAGATGGACCATTATCTCTCTATTTTTGTCAAACGAAGTCCTTCAAAAACCAAGAGCTGCTTTTTTTATTTCGGTTAAATATAACCAAGCTTGCAATATCTGCCCATCCAAGATGCAGCTTTTCCAGGTTATTGCAATCATCTTATGTCTATCAATTATATACGTATGCATAAGTTTACTGAATGGCATATCCAGAAGTAGCACCATAAAGTTAGTGCAGACGTCTATGCTTGAATATGTGCAGCAAAACTAATACCAAGCAATAATAATAGCAGAATTAAAATTTTTCAGTACAGAAAGCAGCATACCGCTCATCAACTCCTCGAGTGTTTAACCCCTGAAAAACAAGAAGAAAGTTCATTTAAAAGATAGCATAGAAAAAGCATCACATTGCACTACAAAAAAAAATCCAGAGTTGATCAATTATTTATTTTATTTAAAAAAAAAAAACAAGAAAAGCAAAAGAGAAAAAGATGAAGGTAATAATTGATATCCCCTAATCTGCAAAACTATTTTGAAGTATCTAGGACAACTCCGATTTCTCAAAAAGAGGTGCTGGTGTCTACACATCCAACATTTCTCCAGCTGTGGAAAATGCCAATTAGAGTACGTACTTTTTCTTAAGGTATTAGTGTTTATAATTAAGATTGCTTCATAACAACATTTAAACAGCAAAGTTCCTCCTTCCCACCCTCCATGGGAATTCTCAAAATGCCTTCTAAAATACTACCATAATGCGCTACCTTCCAATTCATAAATATTTATTTCTATAGCTACAAAACTAAATATAAAATATCAATTTTGAAAATAAAATGAGACAACTAGAATAAAAGGAGAGGTTTTGGATATCACCAGACACCTCGTCACGCAATCTAGCATCTGCAGGAGGTTGTGGCGAGCGGGAACGGTGCCTACTCCGATGACGATGCTCTGATGGAGATGGAGACCTCGCGTGCCTTGACCTAGAAGACTTGCCATTAGTATCATCCCTTCCGGAGTTCTTCTCTCTTCTCTCATTTCCTGTATCTCTATCTGAATCCCTTTCCCTATAAGCAGAACCCTTCTCACTCCTCCTTCCATTACTCCGCTCGTAATCTCTCTCGCTAGCTTTCTCAGGGTCTCTTTCAGTTTGAGCCCTCTTTAACCGCTTTGTTCTGGGAGAAGGGGAACGAGGAGCAGGAGAGGAGGATTTCCTGCTCCTTGGAGATCTGGCACGAGTTGAATGCTTCTCTCTTGTAGGGGAACTGCCTCGGTGAGAGCTTCTGTGTCTCCCTGGTGATCTTTCCCTCCGTGAAGGGCTTCTCCTAGATGGAGGAGGAGAACCCCGTCGTCGTACAGGGGAAACTGAATGATCTGAGACGTTACGTGCCATTTTCTCCAATGCACCAGTAAAATCAACTGAAAAATAAATAAAGAACAAGAAAAATAAACCTCACACTGATTCAATTTCAAAAACAGAACAAAAATCATATTGACAAAATACTGAGGTAAGTTTCTTTGCTTTTTCTGCTTTGGCCATCACGAAATTCTTTCCGTACACACAGTTAAATCAACTGGAGAGAAACAAAAGTAAGGAAATAACAATCAGCAAACAGCACAAAGCTATAGTAACATTTCTAATAATAAAACACCAACATATTTCCCCTTGTACAATGATGACAACGAATTAGAAATGAGGCATAAAGAATTGCATGTGACACAAGATAAGGAATTACAATTATTCGTATCTTAGATCGGTTCAAATACTCACCGCCCCAACATCAGAAGAGTTTAACTATTGTCTTCATAAGTCTAAAAATTTTGTTTCAAACTTTCTCTACTTTCGTAGTTCCATCCTGCCTACTTTTATAATTAAAATCTACAACTTGCTCTCACTCTAACAAACCGCACCTCCCGCATTGCAGTAAGGTCTTGTCAGGTGAATATGATCAAACCTTTTTCACTTGGAACCCAGTTACATTACCTATTAGTTCTGAACCCCATCATATTCGATAAGTCCGGTTTCAATTTTCCAACACTCATTAAGCATGCAACAGTTTAAATAAAAAAAAAAAAAATGCAATTCCAACAGATAAGAATTTCAATAAACCAGAAGTAAATTCAACATTTTAAAGGAATAAGATTGATAAGCAAATTCATCTTATACAAAACTGCGGTTAGATGCCTAAATTTACATTAGATAAAGGTGCTCGAACTTGTACTACCTACGTACGTACATACATACATACATACATATATATATTGCCTCAGCATCTTATCACTGCCATATTCAGGAACTCAAATTAGAAAAACTGCACTTAAGCGTACTATAATTAAATTTAATTGCTCATCATAAGAGAAAAGGAAAAACAAATAAACCCTAGAACACGATATATAAAAACAGTGCTAAACTACTAGTAAAAATCTACTTTTACGAGGTAAGTGGCTCAAAATGACTAACAGCAAACTAAAGCCAGATTAACATTGACTGCAAAAGAAAGCAATCGACATTTAAGGAATATGTTAAGGCACTAATAGAGTTAAAAACTGATCATACTCTAAATGAAAAGACAACGGTAGAGAAAATGTAGAGAGAGAGAGAGAGAGGAGAGAGGCTACGGCCTTACGGGTTGCGAGATGAAGAAGAAGGAGTAGAGGAGATGCAGAGAAGAATTGAGAGCGGAGAAGACAGTGGGAGATTCCGTCAGTGCAATTCCCGATAGGGTTTCAGATGGAAGGTTTGGCTTTAGAAATTTCTCGTTAAAGTGGAATTTTTTTTAAATCACATTTATTTGAAATAATTCTTTTTTGATAAATTGCAGATGCCTCTCCGGAAGCGAGTGCTTGCATGATACGGCTCCATACGGTTCGCTTCTTAAAATCATATTTTACGGTTTATTTTTTTTAAAATTTAAATCTAATCATTCTGCTCGATTTATAATTTTTTCAAACAAAAAAAATTATTTGTGATTCGAACCATTTTATATTTATAAAATAAAAAATATATCCTACCTAAAAACTTTTATTATATATTTTTATTAATAATACAAATATAAATAACAATATTTAAAATTAATCATCCATTAAATAAATATGTAAAACTTATAGAAAGAAAAAAATTCCATCCAAAATAAAATTATAATTGTGATTATTCTATTTTTTTTAATTATCTTGAACTATAATGGTATACTAAACTTTATCCTAATATAAAACAAAAAATTTAATTCGTTGTATACTTCTAACTAACATATTATCAATTGTATAAATCATTAAGTAATTAAATAATAGAAGTAGATTAAATAGTAAGAAAAAGGAAAAAAAATATCTAGGAATTGGAATACTGTGAGCTTCGAAAATTTCCGATTTCTGATTCACTAAATTGTCTTGATAACTTTAATTATTATTTTGATTATTTTATTTTATTTATTAAATTGATTATAAATTTCTTAATAAATTGAGTTTTCTTTATTCAACTATGAATATACTCTAAACAGTATTAATTAAAGATTTTATTTATAAATTTTTCGTCCGAAAATTGTCTGAGTATTTGATCTTATACAATAAAAATATTATTCGATTTACTATTATAATTTTAAACCGTGCTATTTTGTTTAATTTGGATATTTCTTATTTTTGATTAAATTTTTTTCGAGACAATTAGTCAACAAATAATTTAGCAAGATCCATGTTGTGATCAAATTATTATATATATATATATAAGATGAATTTTCGGAATGGATGTGTCTGACATTTTTGTGTTTTGTTTGACTTTAAGTTGTCTTTGCTGGGAGATATATATATATATATATATATATATACATACAAAGCTGCGGTTCCTTCTTCTTCCTTTTCTTTTGGTTTGTTCGTTTCTTTCTCTGTTTCGTTTTCCTTCTTCTTCTTTCTTTTCTTTTTCTTTTCTTCTTCTTCGGTTCATCTGGCCGAAGATCCATGAAGTAAGTTCTTCTTCCCTTTTTCTTTCTTTCTTTTTTTCCTGCTGTTCTTCTTGTTCTCCTTTTCTTCTTCTTCTTCTTCTGTTTCTTCTTCTTCTTCGTTACACAGCACACCACTGCACGCCACAATACACCACCGCACCACCACAGCACACCACAGCACCACACACAGCCACACACACACATCACCGCGCACAGACAGAGCACCCCTACTCTGTCTTCACCGAGCACACGCGCACGCGTGAGGCTGGTTGGGTGCTCGGAGCAGCGCTCAACGAGCGCCCAGCCTAGCGCTCCAGCAGCGCTAGCGAGCACTCGAGCTAGCGCTCGGGTAGCGCTCAGCGAGCACTCATGGAGCACGCAGCGAGCGCTCAGCAGCGCTCGAGCAAGCGCTCCAGGCGAGCGCTCCACGCAGCAGCAGCCGCGCTGCTCCTCCTTCATGCAGCAGCCCTGCTGCTTCTTCTAAGTATATATATATACGTATATGTTATATATATATAGTTAGTATATGTATATATGTATATGTATAAGCTCTTGTATGTTATATATTTATATATATTTATACATATATATACTATATGATATATTATATTTCTTGCTATATATATATAATATATTTATGCTTCATATATATATAAGAATTAAATTATTAATATAATATAAGTATGTTGATTTATTTGTTCTATAATATGCTTATATATACATAGACTTAAATATGGTATATATTATTATTATTATTATTCATGCTTATTAAATCATTTCCTTCAACTTTTCAATACGTACTTATATATATACGTATCTATATGTTTAGTTACTTATGTTACTTGATTAAAATTTTCCTTATCTTTAATAATAATAATTTTTATTACTATTATTTATTATTATTATTTTGTTTATATTTCAAAATAACTCTAAAATAGTATTAAATCACCTTTGTACGTAAAAATCTAAGTTAAGTCGAATTAAATTAGTCACATAAGGTTTTAGTGTTAGATTACAGAAATATAGAAAGTCTGTAGCATAGATATATATATATATATATATATATTAGATGTTTTTAGTCAATTCTTATAGTATATTTCTATCTTTAATTATATTCAGGTGATTCTGACTCTGAGCTTGACCTGCCTGTTGACTATTACGACTGACAAGAAATATGGACAGGTGAGTATATTCCTATGATCTCTATACTTGATTGTGGTTGTAGAATAGAATTAATCAAGTAATAAAACATTAAGGGGTTGGGAAATAAATTGTGGTTGTTGTTACTCGATTTGGTTGATAAAATATTGTATTTATATTCTAACCCATTGGTTGTTGTAGAATAGAAATGAAAGTGTATGAAAATTGTTTGCACGCCAAATAAATGAATATAAAACAATATGACATAATTATTGAATACATTCATGCATAGCATTTATGCACGTAGAAGGCCATCACCACTACACCTTGACCCGAATGGGCCACACTGTCCCGTGAGGATGGTAAACATGGAGGACCGAAGTGGTATATACCTAGTGTGTACCATGGGCCTTGTTCTAAGGGAATGGGAACTAAGTCGTCCTGTGGAGACGGCCCTTCTCTTAGAATCGCGCCGGTCATTGTTTCGGATTTATTACTTCAATGGGATGTTGTTATATGTATATTATTTTATATAAAAAGTTTTCTTGAGAAATTTGATTCCCGAAGTATATTAATCTGGGTGCCGATGAGTGGATGTACCCCAACCCCAAATTCGGAGGGCGTAAATCTGAATATGTATATGGTTACCGGTTGGCTATATATATTTGTCCACTTGTTTGTTTGCATTACATATGTTTGAATTAATAACTTGCTTGAATGGTATAGAGTGAGGGGTATAACTCGCTGAGCCTGTGGATCGCTCACTCCCTTACAGTTATTGTCACAGGACTATATTTGGTACCAGTCAGGACGAGGCTACCCTCAGGTTAGCTCCTCTTTGGATTCAGGGTTTTGAGGGAAGGATACGAGGGTTGAAGAGAGTTCCTTCTTCTTTTCCTGGGAGGGGTTTCTAAAAAGTCTTTGAAACAGGATTGTAATATTTATAGGATCAGTAATCTAACTGCTTTGTTATATACACTCTTAAACTACTTTTCTTTTAATGTTATATTTCTGCAGTAGTTATTAGTTAGTTTTGAGGCTATTAGTTGTATTATTATAGCTAATCTGATACTATCAAACCCATTGGTTATCATTCAGGATACGCTTCTGCACAATATTTATGGTTTTAAGAGATTTATGATTTAATCTTAAGCCGGTATTGTGTATGGCGGAACTGTCCTGTCTAAGATACCCTCGGGGCGTGACAAATACTATAGGCTAAATCTAAAATCTATTTTATTTGTAAACAACATAACAATTAAAACATAATATGAAAAATCTAATTTTATTATCATGAATGTATATCTAAGTCACAAATTTTAAAAATAATTAATTTGGTTAACGAAACTATTAAGAGTAAAAATAATATATTTAATTTTTTAAAAATATGTAGGAAGGGTTCGATTCAAGTCCCAAACCGAGCTGCAAATTAGTTGCTTTTTACCGAACCGAACCATTCAAAAAAAGAACCAAAATTTCGATTCAGTCCGGTTCAGTTCACAATTCGATTGGTTTTTTACACAGACTTACCCTAAATACTTTAAAAATTGCATTAAGTCACAAATTTTAAAAATAATTAATTTGTTTAATGAAACAATTAAGAGTAAAAATAATATATTTAATTTTTTTTAAATATCTAAAACGGTTCAATTCAAGTCCCAAACCGAACCTCAAACTAGTTGCTCTTCACCGAACCGAACCATTTGAAAAAAGAATCAAAATTTCGATTCAGTTCGGTTCAGTTCACAATTCGGTCCGATTTTTTACATAGTTTTACCCTAAATACTTTAAAAATTGCATGGATCCCTGACTCTTTTAAAAATTAGTACTTGTACCCCTCAAAAGTTTAGTTGACAAATAACATAGAAATCCAATTAATTCAAAAGATGAGTTGGCAAATAAAATAGAAATTTAATTAATTTGGTATTGGTGTGTTATTTATTATAACATTTTTATTTAAAAAAATAGAAAAGAATCTAAAAAAAATGAATAGTCACCACTTTCGTCGTGCTGCTAACCAATAGAAGTCAAATGACATTGATCCTGCAACAACTAGACTAAATTCAAAAGGTAAAGCTGATGAAAAACCAAACATAAATGATGTCCTAATAGAAGAAGGTGAGGTGAAAACAAAATACTTTTGGTCATCATTTAAGTATGGACTTGAATAGAATTATTAGGATCAAGAGAATTTTTTCCATTCATGGGATGCCATTATTGATTTTGGTGCTTATTTTCATTTTCTGATGTATGTGTGCTAGGAGAAACCAAGGAATGGGGCAAGATCTGAATAAAAGCACTCTAGATCTGAGCCTAGTTTGAACGGTGAGCATGATTCAAATTCAAAATAGACCCAAAATTAGATGTCTGACCCGAAGATAGTTAAATATTTGCAATTTCTTGGATTTTTCTCCATCATTATGCATGGATTTACAAAATATAAACTTCTACTTTGCAAGTATCCTTAGTGTGACAATCTATTGTATATTAGGAATATATGGGGGAATTATTATTAATATATATATATATATATATATATTGGTATTGTCTCCTCATCAAATGTAATGTCTCCTCATGCCGAAACCACAAAGCTAATAAAGCTCTTGTAGATTGAAGCTCTTACTCATCGGTTGATTGCTCACAATCAATGATATCTCATTTTACACAAACTTCTATACACACTTTACTGTTGTCTGTACACAAAGTATTAATAAAGTACAATACTTTTCAGATTGATTCTTGCTCGCATCCCTTTTTACCTACTGTTGGTTATTTACTGTTGTCTACTTGTGTTGCTTACAAATATTAAAGCCTGATCATTAATCGTTAATCGAATAGTATTGTGTTAGGCTTGCTTACTGCTACTAAGGTAGGACAGTAAGCATCGCACAATTCTATTGTACTAGTAAAAAGCTTCAACCGTGACACTTAGGCCCTCATGCATATTGTATTAGCTTTCTTCAAGGATTTCTTTTATTTATTTATTTATTTGAATTGGTGGTGTCAGTAGCACCGAAAGTAGCAACTTTTCATTTTTTTTTTAATTTTTAGATTCTTTTCTAATTTTTAAAAAGTAAAAAAATTATAATAAATGATATGTTAGCACCGAATTAATTGACTTTCTTTTATTTGTCAACTCAGCTTTTAAGGGGATGTAATTGCTGGCTTTTAAAATAGTTAACGGCCTATGCAATTTTTAAAGTATGCAGGAGAAATCCACGCAATTTATCATTTTTTTAATATAATATGGGATAAGGAAAAATAATAATATTAAAAATTAAATCACTTTTTTTAAATAATTCTTTTTAAAAATATAATATGGGATAAGGGAAAAAAATAATAACATTTTCAATAAAAAAACACACAAATGCCACTAGAGTAAAAATAATCCAAAAAATAAGCAAGTTGAATTCGTCTCTTTAAGAGACGGGTTTAAAAGTGACCAACTTTGTCTCTTTAAGATAAGAGTTTAGTTGGGTCTGTTCAAATTGTTAGATTTTTATCCGTATCGAATTAACGTCTGTAACTTATTTGTATCATATCAATATTGGTTCTGTTTGATCAGTTTATTAGTAAAACTATTGGTTTTTCATCAGTATTAGTTTATTGACAAACATCAGTTTGAAAACGATAGAAAAATGATACCAAAATGATCCATAAATAATGAAACAAATAGACAGGTCTATAGCTATAGTCACCTCGTCTCTTGAAGATATAGGGTTGAAAAACAAGGCCGGTCACTTACAATCCCGTATCTTCAAAAGACAAGTCAAAGTTGTCTATTTTTATGATTATTTTTGCTCTAATGGAATTTATGTAATTAATTTTAGATGTTATTATTAATTTCCTTTTCCTAATATAAGCTATTCCCCATAACAGTATTAATACTATTGAACAATTAACACTCATAAGTAAGAGATTAGCTATTAGAAAATGGGTTAACCTCACAAATAACACGTGAAATATGCAATCACTTACTTGACCTAAAATTCATTATTTTATTATCTAAAAAATTTTTGTGCAGCTAACAGTACTTACGAAATATTGATTAGTGTACACAAAAAATAATATAAGTATTAAATTAATTAATTTCAGAATTCAAGTATTAAATTAATCAATTTTTGTCCAAATAACAAATTATATATTTTAGTAAATTTAAAGTATTATTCTCGATGTTTACCATTAAAAAATCATAATCATGTTGAACTTTAATATCATTAAATCATAAAACGTAATTAAAAAATTAATAATATTTTTATCATTAATATTAAAATATTCTGAAAGAAAAAGACTATATAGTTTTGATTTATATAGAAAGCTCATTTCTACATTAGAAGTGTAAATTATTGTGCCCTTTAATTATATCTTAATAAAATGTATATGACAACAATTATTTTGTACAAACATATATTTTTTATGACACGTTTAATTTATAATGAGGAGAAGTGAAGACCAACTTATCGTAGGTTTTTTTTTTTTGGCCAAACAACTTATCTTGGATTTGCATGGACAAAAATTCAATTTCTGCACAAAAAACATAAACATGACGAATATAAATGACGGAAAAGGAAAAAATGAAAAAAAAAATTCCAAAATCCGATCATGGTTCATAACTAATACCGAACTAGCAATCATAGATTAGAATAAAAAAATTATGAGTTGGATTCACGATTTCTTGCCATGCCAAGGGATACTCGTATATCACATTTGTTATGCAAGAATTGTTTGGTACACAAAAATCATTTTGAATGGAATAAATTGGGGTGGAGTGGAATGGATTGGATTGGAATAAAATGAGTTATGGAATGATAAATCAATTCCTATGTTTGAATGGTTACATGGAATGGAAAAAAAGTGAATGGCTATAAATGTCAAAATTTCCCTACTAATAAATGCAAATACAAATTTGTGATAAGATCAAAAGATAATTACACTTTGCACAATTAATAAAGCTGGAATAGAATCATGACTCTACTTTTGAGAAGACGGAATCGAATTCTCCCTTGAAGCTGGAATCATTGATTCTAAGGAATCACAATTCTAGCTTCTAAAAATGCATCCAAACACAAGAAATGGAATGAAACCTAGGATCGTAATTCTATTATGAGTCCATTCCGGTGTACTAAACACAATAGTAATTCTTTTGCAAAACATTATAAATGGTGAGTTAAACTCAAGATTTTACACTATGTTGATTTCTTTGTATGGTCAAACTCTTAACGTACACACTTATACAAAGCTCAAACAAAGTATACATAACTTAGTTCAAATGCCTTACTCCCGACCAAACCCGCACCATACCAATTTCTACAATATCTCAATCTCGTACTTCACGAAAAATGAAAAAAACAGCTCCACAATTCATCAACAGTCATACATTAGGAGCATAACGAATAAAATAGTAAATAGATGTAGTAATATTTACTTTACATAGTCAATTTCTTTTATAAAGAATGAAAATAAATAATACAAATTAGATACAAACTAAATACTGATGCCACTTACTCCTCCTCTCCTATCTTCGTGGTCGCAATTATGAACCTAGTTGTGGCTATAGTTTGCTATGCAATTGAGTGATATGCGTGCTACTCTAATATTCTCCAAGTGGTCCGAAGTAAGGACTCTAATGCATGGGGATTAAAGTAGGTTTAACGTGTCTAGGACCCTTACCCATGTCATTAGGAATAGCTGATGCATGGTTAATTTTCTATAGAGTTGGTGGAGTTTGTCACAGTTACTAGAAGCTCTCACTAGGCAGTGTCTCATAGCCTATAGAGATGAACCAGGAAGGTCTCGCTTCTTTGAATTGAATATCAGGTGAACCCTCATCCTTAGTATCTGCTTGAGCTGCTCTTATGGGCTCCTCTCCTACCTTAGCACTCTCCATGTGCCCAACGATGACTTTTCTGAGCTTGCTGGGGTAGGAAAAGGTTGTCCCTATCGTTTGGTGTAGTTGTGGGCTTTAATGGGTCATCTAGTACTTGCATGAAGTGACCTACCATCTTATCAACCTTTGGCTCCTCAATGTGGATATCTATATATGACATGCAAGGCAACTAATGGATGAAGCCAATGTGCAATACATAAAATGCATTCAATTAGGAAGAGACTACACATGAACAAGCAAATCAAATATAATATCTAGCTCGTTACTTACCTTGAGCATCAATATAGCCCCAATATGGCTCACATGCGTTCGAGTAATATGGGCATACCACAAGATATATTTAGGCGTTGCTCCATTATCTGCTAAGATTTTTATAAAATCAACAATGATTAAGTACCATTCGATCAATGAAAGTGAGTATATTGCGGCTTTATCACTTCATCACTTAATGTATATAAATTGAGGGTCTTTCAATAGTTCTCATTCTATCACATGTCAAGTAGTTCATGATGAGAAGGTTTCATTTCTAAGTTATTTGAAAAGATAAATCAGGGTGTGTGTGTGTGCATGTGCGTGCACGTGTCCGTGCGCACTTACTTGACGTTGCTTGATGAGTTAAACATCAAAGGAGAAGGAGCATAGGTCACTTACTTATGATTTACTTGTGGCTCTTGGAAAAATGTCTCTCCCTTCCTTTTTTCTTAGTGTGGCATGGAGTAATAGTCAAATGGGGGAAGGCTTCCCAATTGATTTTTTTTTATCTGCAAATGAAAGGGAGGTGACCACAGTTGAGTTCCCGGGCATGAACTATTAAGAGGAGAGGTTAGTTTTTGGCTGTGTTTAACAGAAATGGATTGGTCGAAATATGATAAAAATAACAGAAAATGAAAAGAATAAATTCGGATGTGCATAAGGGGATTAACCAATCAATAGTAGATCTCCGGAGGATTACAAGAACTATTGTTAGCTTATATTAGGCTGTCCTTTTGGGATTTGTTTATTTATTCTCCTTGCACTTTAAGCAGCTTCCTCGAGGGATATCTAAATTTAATTATATATTTAAAAAAAATTGGGAAGAACATCTGGCCAAGTTGTGGACAATTGGAATGGTAAATTTTGTTCCATTCCATTTAGGTAGTTTCCATGCAATTAGATTATTTAACATGGAACTTTGGGTTTGTAGCATGTTTTGGCACGTGACTTGGGGAAAAGGAAATTAATATTGCTTTTTAAAAAAAATTATAAAAATATCATTAAGATAAAAATAATCTCAAAAATAAACAAGTTAAACTTGTCCTTTTAAGAGACGAGATCATTAGTGGCTGATTCCGTCTCTTTAAGAGACGAGGTCAGTGTATTTGCAGTGATCTCGTCTCTTGAAGAGACGAGATTGAATCAAGTCATCTTCAACTTCATCTCTTGAAGAGACGAGATTGGTCACTAATGATCTTGTCTCTTGAAGAGACGAGGTCAATTTGTCTATTTTTGGAATTATTTTTTCATTTGATGGATTTGTGTAATTTTTTTAAAAAGATGGTTATCTTTTTCCTTAATCCCCATCACTTTGATAGTTTGAGTCAAATTAGATTCAATTTTATTTTCTTTAATTAAATTGGGTATATTGGACTCGAATGAAATAGTTTTCACTTGGTACGGTTCAATAATCGGGCAAGTTTCTTATGCGATAGTATTTATTTTACGTGATTAAAGTTTATAGGGTATATTTTATAAGTTTTAGTTGTCGATCTAAGCAATTGGGTGATTTATTAATTATTTACAATTATTTCAATTACATAATCAACCATAGAAATAAAAAAAAAAATCCATAATTTGAGAGTTGCACGCATGAAGGTTACCTTAGCTGCCTGTGTTGAATGATTTAGATCAAATTTATTCAAATTGGCTTTCTAATATTTAATTGAGGTACCAGGGTTTTAATTGAACTAATTTTACCCGATATGAAATCACTACCAGTTTATTCACTTCGTTAAATGGAATAAGGAGGGAATGGAAATCCAATTCAAAGGGAATGTATTTAAGTTGTAATGGTTATTACAATATTCACTCGATATACAAAGCAAAATAAGTAATTATTGAAGTAAAAAGTAAAATATCTATAACGCCCCTGTATTTATTATAGAGAGAGGATAATTGTATAGGTGTTATTTTCAAGATAGGAGTATTTATGACAAAGTTAAAAAATAGACCATTAAATGACAATTCATGACTCATGAGTTAGAGACATACATTGCTAGCAATTCATTATGAATTGCCATTCATTTCAAGTGAACACCGTAATATCAGCTTTAAGTCGAACGAGAAAGGAATGAATAGCTATTCAAGTCAAATAAACGGATTGTACGTAGATAGGATTTGATTCTGATAAATTTTATTTTATACGGTTAGAAGTTATGCATGCTTTTCCCATAAATTTATTATTATTTGTTTTTTAATTATTCTCTAAATTTGCAATTTTATTGATTTTATCAAGCTTGCATTTGGGGTTTAAGATTTGGCAATCTTTATTGATCCTTTGGGGTTATAGGACTATCACAGTTATTTTTCAAGGGTTTGGAGCATTTAAATGGGTTTTGACTTGTTCCTTTGATTGAAATTTATCTATTAGAGATCAATCGAGATAATTTTACTTGATATAGAATCATTGCTTGTATAAAGTTCATATGCGATTAATTTCATTTTATAAGATCAAGGTTTTCTTGACATATTATGCGATTTTCATTACTTGTTTAACTAAAAGCATAATTTCTATTTTATTTTTTAGATTTGAATCATTATTACATTTTTTGATTTATCATCTAGGATTTAGAATTTATAAGTTGCTTCTTGAATTGGCAATCGTGATTTGAGGTTTTGAAGTGATTGGGGTTGGCTATCTTAGGATTTCAAGTATTCGATTACTGTTCATTAGGGTTTTCAATTTATCTCTAAGGTTCTCATAAACTCTTTTAGAGTTTGGAATTTCTTGATTAGGCTTTGGTTTTAACAATTAAGGTTTCAAACATATTGATTCGAGTTTAGAGCTTAAAATTTGAATTATGATCAAGTTGATTCACTAAATCGACAATTGAAATTCTTAGGGCTTTACAGTAAGTTGGCTCGTTTAACCCACGGGCCAAAGAGGGTTAGGTCAGAGTCAATAAATAATGGTTCATTTTTAGAGTGGGTTAGGTTGAGTTGGCTCGTTTAACCCACTTGTACGCCTAGTTTATCCCGTGCAATTTCTAACTCGTGTCCATGAGCTTCGAGATGCATTGCAACCCATCGAACTAATCCTTGTACTCATATGCTATAAATGCATAAAATTAACCAACTACACTTAGTTACAATATTACTGTTCTAAGTGAATTATGGTTGGTATACTGTGAATCACTTAAAGCAGTGGTTCTCTCCATTTCGAACTAGTCAAGCTTGCAAGACTAGTAGTCTTTGGACTTACAAAATAAAAACAAGTTAGTAGGTGTCAACAATATGCTCTACATGTTCACTCCCATGTTTAAGTTAGTACATAAGTTAGGGTGCGCAATACCAGGATAATGTGAATAAGAGTCGAAGGAGTGAATCTGGTGGGAGTCTAATTGGACTTTGCTTATACAGGGCAATACGAGTCATTATAGGAAAGTTACCTTTGCTTATTTTATGTAAGTTTCTCCACTTTATTTTAGATAGGTGTAAACTATTTATATTGGGAGCGTATCCCCTGTTTGGGAAAGCCACAAGCCCCTTCCCTTTCCGATAGTTAAAGGGTCAAATCAAGTGGTTTCCTCTTTTGGTTGTGTGGAGCAACAATTGATTCCTCATAGGACTCTATAGCTCTATTGAGCCCATTATCTTCCGGGCTAGGAAGGTCAGCCTATACGATTACGAGGCTGGATTAGGCTTATGGGCCCTTGAAAAAAATAGCCATCAACAATTATGATGCAAGGTCATTAAAAATTTTAGTAAAAATATCATAAGCTTAAGTTTGTAAAGACCATCACATAGAACTTCTAAACCGTATTATTTATTGCCCTTTTATAGATTTAAATCTAAAATTGAATGAAAAAAAAAAGAAAACTTGATAAATCAAGTATTGATAAAAAATAAATAACTTATGATAAAATGAGATAACATAAAGACTTTAGAACAAATAGAAATGATATTCAGTTTCTGAGATCAAGTTATATGTGTTAATTCCTTTAATTAGAGCTTTGTTTCTATTCTCTATAAACACGAAGTTTTCATTTGATTTTATAGTTTAAATTGTAAGTAATTCCATTATTTCCTAACCAAGCCTTAAGTTTCAAGTAATTTTTCTTCAAGTGTTCCTTTTTTCTCAAAAACGACACTTGATATTCCTTTTTGTAGATTTGTATAGCTTTACAATTTTCATTGAAGTTTTATAGATCTTTTTTCTTGCCTATTTTAGGCATTCCCTTTGAAGTCGATACAACTTCCTAATGACTTGTAAAATAAATTGAACGAATTTTTTTGGTTCTTTACTTTTGTTTTCTCCTAAATTAGTATATCGATTAATTAATTGACATTCTACTCATCCTTTACAGTACTATAATGCATTTGACGTGGCTTACATTGTTCCAAAGATAAGGATTCAATAACTCCTTAATGTTATTGTTATGTTTGCTATTTTAGGGACATGCTCATATATAATACAAGATCCGTCAAATTTCATGTTGATCAAAGTACATATAAACACATTAATAATAGACCTATTAGTAATTTGAGAACACTCATCCATAAACTTGATGACCTCTTTAAAATTGTCAATTACGGGAAGAAAAGCTTTGATGTTGCTTGCTACTATCATTTTTACAAACATTAAACTCAATTTGTTTGATCTCCTCCAAAGTTTACATAGACATATTTCTTTTTTACTAATTTTATAAGTAATAGTAGCAGGTTTCTTAACCTCAAGGGAAAAGTTAAGATTCAAAACACCTAACGAAAGTGGACTTACTTATACCAATATGAGAAATTAAAATCATTAAACACAAGAATAGATAAAGTATGAGAATGCGGAGAAACATGAACAAATACTGTAATAATTAAACACATAAATGCCTTCAATAAATATACAAATTTTGATTCCAGCAATTCATGGTATTACCATAATCATTTGTGGAAGTATACCTTTGGGTACTAGGAAGATATATAAACATTAATCATAATGAACAAACGAAAACTTCTATGATTCTGTCGATGGAACCATTTCGCCATTAATCTAACAGCTAAAATAAATATAGTAAATAGAATATTAACTATTTTAATGATTCGATAACAGTTGACTATGGTGTGAGCCGTTTGATGGTGATGGGACCGGTCATGTCAAAATTAATGGCGGGACCATAGAATTTTCCTTGACAAACTTATATATATAGTTTGATATATTTATCCTCTTTGGAGATATAAATAAATTAAATGAAACTTTTTTCATTATAAATATTCATGGCATGTATCATAAGAACAACAAATCATCTTTATATGAATTATGATTTTTCATGATAACAAAATTTCAATTTACCCTACCATCATTTATTATATCAATTGCAAATAAAATATATTGAAAAATTAAAATTTAAAAGTATAATGAAATTAATAAATTTAATGGTTTGTCCATTTTGTTGATAACAAATCATTCGATATCTAAATTTTATATAGTAGTTGTAGCAGCAGTAATGTATGCATGCATGCATTTTCCATTTATTTTGATAAAATTCAAAGGAAATTATATAAATGCATATAATTTCATTTATAAGAGTAGAGTTACATGAAACGAATTTATCAAAATTCACAAGCATTAAGGCTTAACGGTTTGAAAAATTTCTTTCTTTTAAGTCGATAACATGCTAGGAGGCCAAAAAGAAACAGGAAGTCGATGGCATGCCAAACAGCTTCAGGTATTTCATTAAAAGCCACAACCACCAAGGATGATAAACATAAGGTGAAATAAATATGATGAAAGTGCTGACATCGATATTGTATTTTCACGTCATAATGAAGATTTATGTTGTTAACACGTGCATATAAAGAGGTCATTCACCACTTTTAGTATAAACTAGAATCCATGCTGTTTCCCGAATCAGCTGGAATTTGTAACCGGCAGCATAGTCATGTTTAAGTTTAACTTCTGCTCACATTCAATAAGATGGAAAATTGTATAGTACGTGGTGATTATAACGAACCGGCTTGGTTGTATCATTGAACCAGTGAGATCAATTTATGAAAATCTTTCAATTTTTTTATACTAATTTTTTTATAATCAATTTAATAAAAATATTATTAGTAGTACAGTCCAATGATAAAATTGTTGATTACATAGCATGCTAAAATAATATTGGCAACTTAAAAAAGCGATGAGTGGTCTTTTAACACGGAGCCATTTCCATGCACAATACTTGTTCTTGTGTGTTTGGTTTGTTGGTTTCTGGTTGTTTTGTTTTTGTTTTCTTTTTATCGTTTTCAAAGAGATTGTTCGTCAAAAAATATATACAAATAAAAAATAGATATTTTTACTTATAAACAAATGAAAGGGAACAAATATAAATTAGATATAGATACAAATACATATGAAAATTAGTTAAACCAACTACTCCCGGTGTTTAGATTGATATTACGGGCATGGCATTATCACAAATTTCATGTCATTTAATCATTTATTTACTCCTTCGACATGGACATTCACAAGAATTGTCAAACTATCAATCTTGAATAATGGATGTTGATTATTCTATTATTCGATTATTAAATATTTTATAATTTTATTGGAAAATCATAAGTTCTTTAGCCATATTTTGGCATCACATATAAGTAATCTATAATTACATAACTCAATCATTTCATCAAATCAATTTCAACATCTTTAAACCTATGAATAAGTTAAGAATTTTTATTTATAATGATGATAAGAAACCCATTTCAATTCGAAAGAGTGAAAATGCTTTTATTTTTCAAGATTTGTTATTCCTTCTTAATTTTTAGAATGGTTTACCTCTCTTAATATTTTAAATGACGGAGTAATTAAGAAAAGAATTTTATCTTTCTTTTAATTTTGGCACACACACGTATTAAGGTAAATGAGAGGTCATATCACTTAAACTAAAACTCATGACCCATCTCGATAAAACTTGCTATTTATGGAAACTTCTATAGTCTCGTCACGATATCATCCCACTTGTAACATTATTATCAAATTAACTATAAAAAAAGTAATGCAAAAATATTTTAAGAGTTTTCATTATAGTTGTAATAGACTTAAATTGTTCAATGATGTAACAGGACTTATTCCATCATAACCACCACAAAACCATAGAATTTCCCCTAGATATATTAACTCGGTTTCCTTTAATTCATTTTCTTTTTCCTAGTGTTAGTCTGAATAGGGTAATCTCATGTGTTGTTTCGTTAATTCTATTAGTAAGGTGAATTAGACTTGAACCTATCTATAATCGAGCCTACAAAATGATAAAGGGCTGTTGAACACTACACAATTGTTTGGTACAACCAATAAGATAATCAAGTCCGTAATGTATAATAGATTGATGACCAAGTAAATTGAGAAAGTTCTAGACTAAGTATTAGCAAATGATTCGTGGATGAAATCTGAAAGGGTATTTATATAAAAATGATGGTAAGTGGTTAACAGAAGTGGTGATGCTTCATGAAGATCACAAGATGCATGGTAGTTACAAAGGGAGAGGATGCCAAACCACCAACTCACTTCCTGAGATTGTCGGGGATGTAGTTTTACTAGTTTAAGTCCAACTGAATTATGTGACAAGATTCTAAGCAAGATAATCATGCTCAAGCAGACTAGATGACTTGATACACGATTTCAATAAAATATTCTAAAATCCTGTGTTGAAGACATGATTTTAATAGGATTAGAATACAGCACATATAACAATTATTTAGTTGTTGTGCAATGGTTAGACTATCTTTGTGTAACATAAGTAGAATTGCAACAAACCAAGTTGTTTGTGCACTACTCAAGCTCAACTTGGCTTGAGTTCAATAAGTAAACAAATTGAGCTCAAGCTTAAAATGAAGTTTATTTAAATGAGATGAGCTTGAATTTTGATTGAGTGTCACAAGTTAGCTCGGGGAACATATTCGTTTAAGTTTTGTGGATAGGTTCGTGAGCAGGCTCATTAATAAGCTTGCGAGTAAGTTCATTGGAAAATTTGTGAGTTTTATATTTATGATATATTAATATATATGATTAAAACAACAAAAATTAATTTATATTTATATATATTTAGTGACTCCTATATTTTGTTTTAGGTTTGGAAAAAAAATGGAAAATATGCTATCTAAATTAGTTGAGTTTGAGCTTAAATTTCACACAATACAAAGGCCAGTAGGCTACATAAAAATTTGGTTCAACTCGAGCTCGAGCCTAGATTCCATGCTTAATAAAATGCTCAACACAAGCTTGTGCTTAACAATTTTTAAACGAGTTGAGCTTGAGCCTGAGCCTAAACCTTTAAAAGATTATCTCGGCTCGACTCGGCTCTGCTCGTTATAGCTCTAATCGTAGAAGATCAAACTTTGATTCTTTGTATACACATATACATTTTTTTTCATAAAAAACTATTTATCCTTACACTATATAACCTTATATGTTACTATTTCTATAATATTCTATTTAACTCTTTTAAAGTCATGTTTTCAAGACATGATTACAAATACCCTATTTTTGGGTTTTTTCTCAAAAAATGTTTTCTATTTCCTTTGCCCAAATAAAAAACTAAAATAAATAGTTTTATAATATCTATTAGATTAAATCGGTTAAACATGCTTTTGTGTTGTTTTTTTTGGAATTTTTTAAGTTATATGTAAGATATGCTTTATCTATATGCATATATTTCCATCCACTATTTCTCCACTTATCTTCTAACTTTCTAGGTGCATTCCAAGAAAATACAAGGTTAAAAAGGGAAAAAAAATGTGATTTTTAAGAGAAAAAAATCAAAGGAAAAAAAAAAAAGAAAAAAATCCAAAAACCAAAATTTAAGGGGGGAAAAAAATAAAAATACAATACTTAAAAAGTTAAAATCAAGACATTGCTTAATACACTACTTTAAAAATCTTTTTTGAAAAATTTTGGCTTTTGAATTTCTTTTATAATTGCAATTTTTATCTTCCTTACATACGAAAACACTACCCTTGAATTGAATACACTCACAAGTCACAACATGTGCAAGATAACTACTATTTCTTTTTTAACCCCTAAGATCTCATAAAAACCTACTGTCATTCTTTCTTTTTCTTATGTTGTTGTATGGATATTGTAATTGAAGGAGAACCGTTAAAGCTAGACATCGTCACGATCCGGTTCGGGTCTGGAACCGGATCCGAACCGCCGGTTCCCGGTTCCAAAAGTGGTGGAACCGGAACCGGACCCGTGGGAGCCGGTCCGGTTCCCGGTTTTAGGAACCGCCGGTTCTTACGGTTCAGTTCCGGTTCTAGAGGAACCGGGAACCATGAAAAAAAAATAAAAAATCAATTAAATAATTTACTTAATTTAACTAAGAAAAATACAAAATAAATTTTTAACTTGAAATAACATTGAGCCTAACAATAATTGTTCATGACATTAGTTAAAAGAAATTTTATAATTATGTATTTATTTATATACAATCACTTGCACTTTTTTAGTTGTTTATAGCAATGTGACACTATAAAATATTCAAGATATAAATAATTCTCAATAACAAAAAATGAATCACACATTGTTAAGAAAGAAAATCTACTTTGATTAGAAGTCTACGTAAATTTAACAATATATGATTTCAAATGTGATTATTACTTATGTTGTTAATAATAACACATTAAATATTGTGAATAGGAAATAAATTTTTTATTATTTATGCAAAAATAGTTTTAAATATTTATTTTATAATTACAATTTTTTATAATTTTCTTTTATTTTTTTCTTACTTTTTTTTTATAATTTCTATGGTGTAGAACCGCCGGTTCTGCCGATTCTTGAATCGACGGTTCCAAAACCGCCGGGTTATGCGGTTTTTAGGGATGAAACCGTAAGGACCCGTCAGAACCGACGGGTCCTTTACCGATTTAGACCCGCCATTGCCGGGCCGGTTCCCGGTTCAGAAACCGCCGGTGATGGGTCAGGTCGGTTCCTGGTTCGGAACCGACCCATGATGATGTCTAGTTAAAGCCATCGCTACTGGCTGAACTAGTGACAATTTTATGTCCTGACCACCTCGTCCTTTATGGATCTCCTTACAGTGACCTTATAAGGGGGCCTAGTATAATTTACCCTAAATCATCATATCACATGTGCATCCGCAATATGAAAATTACCTCACAAGTCAAAGTTTGCAAGACTGTAATTAATTATCCTCTCATTATATTTTATACATATATTTTAATTATTATGAAAAAATAATTTTTTCAATATCAAAACTTTCACAGATCATAAGGACTGCAGATAATAGGATGTCCTATCAAATGACAATATGAGATAAACCTACTTTTTAGAAAATATTAACTAGGTTTGGTTAAGAAAGAAGACTACATTCTTGAGTTTTATCTCAACTAGGTTTACTCTCCAAAATTTCAAATCATTTATTTATCTTGTTAAACTCGATCCTTGGTGCTCTCTGCACTCAGATACTATCCTTTCCCAGTTTTCAGTTTACCTGTAAAAATAAACTATTGGAGAATCAGCTACATTCAACCGAGTGAAATATATCCTCACTCCATACCATTCAAGTAATAACAAAAAAGTTATTAAGCTCAAGCATATGCAATGCAAACAAGTAAATGAACAATTATATAGCAATCGGTAGCCATATATAGATCGGATTTTCACCTTTTAAATTAAGGACTGGGGTATATCCACACATCAGCACTCGAAAAATCTACTACTTTAAGACTCAAAATAACTTGATCAAAACACGTTTTTCTTTTCGTATACAAAAAATAATATATAACCACGTCCTTGATGCAAGACTTTCCATAACAATGACCCCATCACGACCCTGGAAGATGGGCTATCTCTCTAAGATGATTCAGCCCCATCCCCTGGAACAGGACCTGTGATACACATTAGGTTACTCTACTCTGGTCCTCATGCTCATATTACATCCATGTCACTATGTAACCTATTCGTGTCACTATGTAGTTATGATGACATTCAACAATGCAATCGTGTGATGCATGCTTAATTTTTAATTATCAACTCAATATTTATTAAGTCTATTTATTTAGCAATCAACCAAATATCAGGCACTCGCAAATATCAGAATAATCAAGAAACACCCAATTCTTAATGTTTAGTACAATTTATAGTATTTTCAATACAAATAATAAACATAAGAAACCATAACCATAAACTTCCTAATCCATACATGAATAATTTAATTTATATTATCGAAATATTGTACTCTAAACCTATAAGCAAAAGCAGATATGAAGGTCACAAGAATATACTCACCGGTCCATTCCGTTTATCGGTCGTAGTAGTTAACAAGTGTGTTAGAATTAGAGTTAAAATCACCTGAATGCAGTAAGAAATAGGAATAAATTATAAGAATTAGATACACGTGTTCAATAGGCAACCTATACTATAGTAGTTCTAATACTTTTGTAGTTTCGGTACTAAATTTTCAATCACCTAGAAGAAATTCGTTTTGACTCCATTTTTAACGTATAAATAGTCAATTTGATAATGTTATCTTTTCTAAACGAAAGCTTTAAAGTCATGGTAGTAGACTCACAAATTCAAAATTTGCTAATTCCTTAACAAATTTCTATATCTCTAATTCCAAGTCAATATTTCTTATTCATATTAGTTATTAAATTCTTATAATTGAATTTATGAATACTTACATTATATATATAAATATAATAAGCATTCACATATATATTATTTATTCTAAATTAAGTTATTGGTATATGTAATGCGTGTTGTCTTTATGTCTTTGAGAATAAAGTAAATAAAGAAGTAAATTAAAACTACTATTATGTATAGATATACATATACATGTATATTATGATACACACATACATATATATATATATATAACATCAAAAAATATGTTATAAACCTATGGGGTTGAAATAGAGTGCTCATAGAGTGCCTCTGGAGCAGCCTTCGTGTCATTGTTTGAAAGTTGAGGGTCTTGTCATAGTGATTAACTCAAGCATAGGGTGTTGTAAGTGGCATCAACAAAGATTTTGTTCATGATGTGGGTTAATTCTGAAGGCCGGTCTTACCTCCCATGAATAAACTGGTGGGGAGCTTATGCCGCTGTCCTAATGAGGCCAAGGCAAGTCAAAACTAGTTGGAATAATTGAAACTCTTAGACATATGGAGGACTGTGGCAAAACCAAAATGATGCTCCTTATGAGAATGTTAGGCTCGGAACAAACCTGAGAAATCAAGAAAGATAAGGCTGGCTTGCCATTCAAATTAGTAACAAATGATGATATGAGGGACGGTTAGACATTGCATGGGAACTTTTTGAGAGGTAAAAGTCCCGTCCCATGATAATTGGTATCAAAGCTAAGTTCCCAACTCCATGAGACCGCTTAAATGCTATCTAGTGTGCTTAATGAGTGGGTAATTCTTATTGTGGATGTGGTTCGTGTAGGTAAAGCTCAAGAGGAGCAACCACCAGAAAGGAGGCATTGTTGCCGGAGAGTAGTTGTGTTGCTAGTTATGGAGATAGGATTTTTACCTTAATCTTCTTGTCAATTCCGCTCTCGTGGATGAAGCTTAGGCACAGCGGCCACCAGAGAAAGACATCATTGCGAAAATGGTAGTTGTGTCGGGAGTTGAGGTTGAAGTAATAATATATACTTAAACCCGATCGTTGGGCAACTTAACAAAAGGCGATCTCTGAGGATGGAGAAAGGGGTGACGACGAGGGCGAAGGCAAAGGCAAGAGGAAGCTTATGGAAGCCGGAAGACTTGGTGAGATGATCTTGGGTGGTTGACAATGGATGTGGAGATGGGACGGAGTTCTTGAGAGAGTGGGTAGTGGTAGTGGATTTGTCTCATTACGATGACGTCATGAATTTAAGTGGGGGAAAATATCACGGTCCAAGAGTTAAGGATCTTGTGGGAGTATTTAACTCATGCATATAGAATTGTGAGTGGTATCAATAAAGGGTTTATTTGAGGTGTGTGTTAACTCTAAAGGCGGGTCTAACCTCTCATGAAAAAACTGGTTGAGAGCTGATGTATCTCTCTTGATGAGGCTAAGGCAAGACAAAACTAGTTGGAATAGTTGAACCTTCTAAACATATAGAGGACTGTGGTAAAGCTAAGACGACACTCCTTATGAGAATGTTAGATTTAAAATAAACCTAGGAAATCAAGGAAACTAAGGTTGGCCGTCTGGCTGGCCATCGAGATTAGTAATAAATAATGATATGAGGAATGATCGAGCACCACACGGGAACTCTTTGAGGGGTGAAACTCCTGTCCCTTGACACTTGGAGCCGCCATGAGGCGCTTACAGAGTGCCCTTGGAGTGCTATGATGAGTGCTCATCGTGGGTGATCGTGGGCATGATGTGAACCGACTACGAGCGTGGTTGTGAGTATGGGTTGTGTGAGATCAGAGCACCCATGGGGTTAGTGTGAGATCAGAGCTCCCACGAGTGTCGCTACTGTTTATAGAAATTTGTTTTTGTGATATCCAGATCATTTCTAATTCGATGTCGATGAATGAGTAGTCGTTTTCATAAGATTTTTTGAGTATAATCCATTGATAATGGTGTTTTCACTAAAAAAAAAAGTCTCTAAGGTAGTGAAAAAGTTAAAAACAGTCTGCAATTGGTGAAAAATCTGACAACAAATAATGGATTTTTTGTTTTCGCAACATTTAGTTCGTTTCTAATTCGTTTTCAACAAGTGAGTAGTTGATTTCATGCCATTTTCACGTACTTTCTGATGGTGGTGTTGGTTTGGGCATTTGAGTTATGTATCAATATAGTTTAATAATTTTATTCAAATCCTTAATCATTCTTTTCTCTTTTCTCCCAATAAATATGTTGTATTCTTCGATATGTCTTATAATACACGGCTATTTACGTACTCTTGTAAAATCATAATATAATATTATATATTTATATAAGTATATTTGTATAAGCGTATTATTAAAATATAGACGATCTATTATATTTCTTGCACCAACTATAAAAATATTCTCATTGTGTTTTCGTAATATATATTACATATATAATTTTTATCTAGTCTGAAAATTGCTCAACTGATCCTTATATAAGCTTTTTAGGATTTTGCTTGCTTTAAGTCTTTCAAAACTTAATTTCTAAAGATTATAGTGATGTAAACTTATAAAGTGATTATTTAACAACTTGCATGTTAGATTAACATCTATAATTTCAATTGTTGCTTTTTCAATAAAATATTGAAAACATAGAGTAGAGATCTATACTATCCAATTATTATTCATCTAAGACTCTCTATGATTTGTAAATGTTATAATAATCATTTATTAAATTTCTTGAAGTTCTATAGAGTTATATGATTCCTATTTCTCAAAGATGCCAGTACTAATAGGAAAATATTTAGAAATTATTAAACTTAATATTCATGTTAACTAAAGAAGTGAGAGGGGTTTACTAAGTTTTGTTTATTATAAAATATATATATATATATATATATAATTTTTATCAAGCACACATAACCAAAGAAGTAAATTATTGAATCATCCCACTTTACCTTGGCTTTATTTAATCGAAATAATTACACGGTTGATTTGAAAAATTAAACTTTCACCTAAGACATGAAAGCGATATTTGTCTGTATATCTACATCTAAAAATATAACTAGTAATGTAAAATATAGTATTTGATATTTCTAGTAATGAGATTTTTAAGATGAATAAAATTTTATCATGTTTATTCTTATTTTGAAAAGTACCACTGTATGATGCTAATGTGGTTTTCAGAATCAAAAGTAGTTAATAAAGGTATGAGTTTTGGATTTTAGAAGTTCTGATAAAGTTCTTCTATTAGAGAAGCTGGACCCACTCTTTTGGATGGTCGTTTTTTATCTGTATTTATATCTTTTTTAAGATGATATGTGTAAATATATCCGATTTGTACATATATTTTTATCTATATTTGATCTATTTGATTTTTTGATGAGAATTGCCAACTTTTTTCTATCTATATTTTTTTTTTGATAAATAATTTATTAGAAAAAAGTTTAAAAAAAGTGTCTTATCTGCCAGAAAAACCAAACAAACAGACCGTAATATACATATACATCTGTTTGTTTGGCTTTTTTCGACAGATATAGACACTTTTTTTAAATTTTTTTCTAATAAAACGTTTATCAAGAAATAGATATAGATAAAAAAATTGACAGTTCTCATCAAAAAAGCAAATAGATCAAATATAGATAAAATATAGATACAAATCGACTATATTTATATATATCATTTTGAAAAAGATACAAATACAGATAATAAAACAGACCATCCAAACAGAAATATTACGTTAAGAAGATTGCCCGGAGGAAATCCAAACTTGGAAACAAAGGTTTTGAGTTGTGAAGACTTTAGCTGTGGGGGACAGATTGACCTTGGCTTTTATATTTTTTTTTTCCAATTCCGTAGCCTCAAGTTTGCGCAGATGAGAACATACATTTGCAAGTATATTCGATACACGTAATTATGAGCTTTTATAAATATGTGTTTTTATTATTTTATAAAAAATTTACATATATACTATATTAAATATTCTAAAAACTATAGCATACATAAAATATTTAATATCTTTCAGCTTTAATATTTATTATCATAAGTTATAATTTATTCGTTAAAAATTTAAGTTAATAATGTTTTGATATTTTGTGATTTAATTAATAATTAATTTTTCCTTAATTTAACTTTATTTATATTTTATTATTATAAATTTATTGGGTTTCACAATCAATATATATTATATATATAGTCTAATGTTATATATGCAAATAATATCGATGATTGCGATATGTTGTTACTATTACTACTATTATTATGGTTGTATCATTATTATTATTTATCATTTGAACCTTTAGTTTATGATTGAAGTTTATATTTTGTTCGTACCTTTTGAATTATTTTTGAGTTTTAGTTCACTATTATACTTATTGCTTATAGTCTTTAGTTTGCATATTAACTATATTGTTATATCTAATTGAAAATATTTTTTGATATATATCTTGTATATGTATATATATTTTTATTTTTTATTACGTCTTTCATTAATTATATTAATAATTACCAATATTTAAATTAGACAAAAATAGAGAGGATTTTCTTCGAATATTTCCTAAAATTTTCGCGAGACATTATCATTCATTTAACAATTGTAAAAAGTTTAAAAGTACCATCCACGTATAATTAAAGGTATTACACTCCCTGAGTCCAAATGTCTTCACGCAGCCACCTCTTTATCCTAATTACAGATGGTAGGCAGTAAGTTCTACTTATGGCTGAGCAACTGAGCATGTTTGTTTGACCTCTCCATTTCCATTTATAGTTATCTAGTGGCTTTTGCTGATCTATATAACTTGAATTTTTCTTGCGATATACACTTATATAGCAGCAACAACAATGTTCTCTAGTTTTCGTGTCATGTTTTTAAACCGTGATTTTAGTGTTGTATTGTAATAATCAATTTTCATATGAGATTATTTAAGTAATTAATTTTACTTAGAATCTTAAACTGAAAATAATTTCCATCTTTCTAAGAGATAAGCTTCATGCAAGGACATTAAAAATAAGATCATGATAAAGACGGGTTCAATATATAAAAAACTCAAGACTTTTCTTTTTAATCTCCATTGATCAACCTTCAAGTTCCAAGTCAAAATAAGAAACAAAAATATAAAAAAAAAAAACAAAATTACAAACTCCCAAAATACAAATTTGTTACAAGCTTAAACAATGTTTTTGAAAATCAAAATGGCCTTAATTGGATAATCTCTAATTTTTTCGCTAAGGAACTCAAAACTAATAAAATCAATCTTCTGTTCGGATTGTCTGAATTTTATCTGTGTCAAATTTATATTTGTATATGATTTTTATTTTACTGTATTTAATCTATTTATGAATAAAAAATCTATTTTTTTATCTATATCGATTTCTTAATAAATATCTCTTTAAAAATGATGAAAATAAGATACTAAAAAAAAAAAAAAAAAGAGATGAAACAAGCAAGCCTAGACTTGCTTATCTATTTTTGAGATGATTTTTAATATCGATATTTTTATAAATTTTTATTAAAATATATATATATATATATTTCCTTTTCCCACGTTAAATATGCACACAGCCTTAAACATTGTCCCCAGAGGATCCCCACCAACACTCTGCCCCCCCTCTCCAATGGCAGCTTCTGCTTCCACAACCTCGCCTTCTTCTTCTTCTTCTTCCTCCACCACAACTTTCCGTAGCCTCACTTCTCTGAGCTACCCTCCCTCTATCTTCAACCTTAAAACAGCCACAATCCCCATTTTCAATCGCGGACCTCCCTCCTTCTCCTGCACCATTGCGATAGAGCCCCCAGTCATCTCAATGGGGAAGGAGAGCTCCGACCCCACCCGGTTATCGAGACCCGACTCGCTTGGAAGGTTCGGGAAATTTGGCGGCATATATGTTCCGGAGACTCTTATATATGCTTTGTCGGAGCTTGAATCAGCATTCAATGCTCTATTTAAAGATGAGGAGTTTTAGGTATGTATGGGGTTTGATTGGATTTTTTCTTGACTTAATTTGTGGTAAAAAGATTCATTATTGGAACTAATGCGCCACATGTCTCGACGAGTGGTGTGAAAGTTGGAAAATTTTGATTGATATTTATATGCCGTAATCAATTTACATGGTGCGTTAGTAAGCCTTTCTCTAATTTATGTAGATGAAATTGTTAATAAATTCAGGTCTTTCAGTGTAAAGATTGAATCTTTGATTAGGACAGTAACCGTTCCGGCAACTTGTCAGTGGCTTAAGTAAAATTTGTACCTTTCCTAAACTTTCTTTCTTGTAAATCGTATAATCAACCGTTTTATTTTATTTTATTTTTTGGCCGAATACAATCAGAGGAATAGTAAAATGTTAATGCTTTTAGCTTTTAACATGTACTAGGAATGAGTGCTGGGTAAGCAACAATGTTAATAATTGTATTTTGATTTTTGTTTCTTATTTTGATTTGACTCTGTATAGGTTTTACGCACAGGCACATGTCGGAATTTGACTGTGTATGGTATCATTAGTCTTAAGCCTTCAAGTTTTGTTCTAATCTGGGGACGTGATCCAAACTATTAGATTTTATACAATTAAATCGTGGCCATCGAATTTTAATAGGCTAAAAACATTATATTTTTAGGATGGTAAGTTATTATATTTTGGTAAGTTCATCCGATTATGATAAAAGATAAATTTATTAGATTCCTGAAAGTTTTTCTACTAGTTTTATCTTTCAGTACTAACTATTAAGTGGTAGTTTTATCCGATAAAGATGTAAACCGGTGGATCGTTATAGGGTATCCGATCCGTCCAATCTACTAAAAACCTTATAGGATTTGACTTTATAAGGTTTCAAGATGGGTTTTAAGCATCATACTAAAACTCTATAAGGTTTCGGATCGGGTTTTTGGGTCATATATATAATCCAATAGGAAAGCCCAACTCAACATAAATATATAATAAAATTTCAAAAAATTAATAATAATATGTATACACATAATTGATTACAAATTTCGTAATTTCATTTTCATATTAAATGAAATTTATATCTAATTTTTTAAATTTCTTATATAGATTATAATGTATTATATAATTTATGTTTTATTGTTGAAATTACATCATTGTAATAAAAGAAAAATAATAATAATCTAATCGGATCGGGAATCAGGTTTGCAAAAACCTTGTAGGGTCAGGTTTTGGGTGATCCTATAACTAATAGGATTGGATTTTACATGACCTGTCCTTAAACCCAATCCGGTTGCATCCTTAATATTCGATTATGGTAAGGTTATTCTATTTTAGTAGATTGATTTTACACTAACTTTTGGAAATGGTAATTTTGTTATATTCTTGTAAGTTTGTCTGATTATAGTATCTGTTATTTTTGTTGGATTTTGATAACTGATCGCATGGTGGTAATTTTGTCTGATTTTGATATGTAGTAGATTTATCATATTTTGGTATGTTCGTCGCATTCTGATAGTTTACTGGTAGTTTTGTCTTTTAGTATTAAGTTGTAGATTTATCATACTTTGGTACATTTGTTGCATTTTAGTAGTTTGTCTTTTAATACTAACAAATGGTAGATTTATCATAATTTGATAAGTTTATTGCATTTTGGTAGTTTGTCTTTTATGAGTAAGTGGCAAGTTTATCATACTTTGGTAAGTTTGTTGCATTTTGATAGTTTATCTTGTAGTTTTATCTTTTAGTACTAATTGGTATATTTGTCTTATTATGATAAGGTTGTTGTATTTTAATAAGTCGATTTTATGCAAACTTTTTGAAGTGGTAAGTTCGTTACATTCTAGTAAATTTGTTTAATTGTGGTATGTGCTATTTTTGTCAGATTTTGATAACTCTGTTGCATTGTGGTAAATTTATTTGGTTTTGGTATGTAGTAGATTTGTTATATTTTGATAAGTTCATTGTATTACGGTGGTTTGTTTGTTAGTGCCAAGTGGTAAATTTGTTAGATTTTGGTAAGTTTAATGTATTGTGGTAAGTACATACTGCTCATAACATTTATATATTATACATTTATCATTGCATTATGGTATAATTACCACATTGTGGTAACTTTGTCCGATTTTGATATATCATAAATTTGTTGTATTTTGATAATTTTTTTGTTCGATTATGGCAACATTGTACGGATATGACTGGTTTACCTAGTCACATCGTAAAATTAGGTCGCAAGTACACAATTTAAGCCGAGTTTTTCCCATTATTGAAACCCATCTAATGTACTTAGGGCTGTGTTGGGAAGGGGTGATTTCTGAAAAAGTTTGTGGGTTTGGGTATAATGTAGCAAAAATTTTCGGGGAATGTCGTTCGCTTCCGACTGCAGGATGAATTTTGGGTAAAGAATTAAGGTTCAGTTCAACTCTATTTAATGATATGAGGATTCAATGGTAATGTAGTATAGGCATATTTAATATTGCAAGCTTTTAATGAAGAATGCAACTTATAAACCTTGAAACAATCATCTCAAACCTTTTGTATTCAGCTTAATTTGCAGAACAATTGAGTTGAAAGTGTGTTCAATCCAAATATGGCTTATTTTGCGGATTTAGTTCTTTTATTTGACATAGAGTTAGATGGGGTTATCTGAATATATTAATCTAGAAGTGGTTTCTCATATGAAATGATCTGTGAATTGAAATTTAACCTGAGTCTGTGAGGTTTGGGTTCTGAACATTTGGTTCTAATACAACACTCAGTTCTGAAGGTCAACAACTGGAACGCTTCTATTGTTTTGTCTATCCAGTTTTACTCCAAGTAATTGCAATGTATGAGATTAAGAAGGGTTCTGAGCCTATGGTGGGCAATGCGTTTCCTCGCTCATCTTATGATTGTTATAATCAACTTTCCATCAAACTTTACTCGTGGTCACCAAATGGTATTGTCATATTATTAGGAGTAGGATAGTACTCTGAAGACTGCAGAAACTAGAGAGTACCTTACGACAGTCTTTGATATTGCTATTCTGAGCTTATTAGCTTTGCTCGTGTAAATTGCAAAAAGAACTCAATGGCATTTTGAAAGACTATGTTGGAAGAGAGAGTCCCTTATTCTTCGCTGAGCGGCTCACTGAGCATTATAAGCGTCCTAATGGTGAAGGGCCGGAGATCTTATTAAAAAGAGAGGATCTTAATCATACTGGAGCACTCAAAATCAACAACGCAGTGGCCCAAGCTTCACTTGCTAAAACGTTTAGGGAAAAACCGTATTATTGCTGAAACAGGAGCTGGTCAGCATGGCGTTGCAACTGCTTCTGTGTGTGCATGCTTTGGTTTGCAGTGCATCATCTACATGTGTGCACAAGAAATGGAAAGACAAGCATTCAGTGTCTTCAGAATGCGGCTTCTTGGTGCCGAGATTTGTTTTCAATATATGATAATTTGAAATGATGTGTGGATTAGTGAATGGTTATATTATAGCTGGCAGAATTTTCTTTATGTCATAAGTTAAAACCCAGGTCTGCATATTGAGTTATTTTTTGGATGTTTCTGGCAACATAATTATAAAAAATCTGCTCCTAGGAATGTTATCTAGCAGTAATTTCTTAGCTTCAGCTCTATGAGGATGAATTGAATCTCGTGATATATGCAATACGGAAAACAAATGTGTGTATCTTGTCTATGTTTTCACCTTTAATATGGACTCCAAGTTCATATATTGCCTTCTCTGTGAATTCCTTACCATGCGCCAACCAATAGTCATTTCATCAGCCAAAAAAAAAAAAAAAGGAGGTTTGTAGTTGTAATAGCTAGGGACTTCTTTCTGTGATGACCATCCTGATCCAACTTCTTATTACTTTAAATGGTTCCTTGTCAAAGTTTGCCAGTTTGTAAGGTTTCTTTTGCTTGCCAATTTATTTAGGTGAACATTAAGTCTATTAAAGGGCACCTGGGTCATTTATATGTTTGAACTGACTCTAGTCTTATATTTCTCATCTGTAGGAATTAGAATTCGACTCACAATCAGAATAGATGCATGTATAGCTTATCTTTCTTATCTCTTATCCTTAAAGTACTTAGTACCTAGATCAGTTGTCTACCTTGAATGGACATTTGTTATAATAAGCACCCCGTAGCTATTGCATAAACTGCAGACAAACCATATAGCACAAAGGAAATCCAAACATTCAGACTTTCAATGGGCTGTCTGACCATCCATGCTATTATCATGAGCAAATGTGAATAGCGGGTGTTATTTCTTTCTTATCTGGTACAAGTTTATCATATGCTCACCCATTTATTCAATACAGAAATGAGTTTGACAATTTATGTATTTAACTATTCTATTTTTTCTTTATATAACCATTCAGGCTACATTTGCTTTGTGATGATGCAATTTTTTCTTCTTTTGTCCTGTCTGACACAGGTTAGATCCGTCCGTTCGGGGACAGCTACATTAAAAGATGCCACCTTAGAGGCAAGACGAGACTGGTTGACTAATATGGAGACAACTCATTATATCTTAGGGTCTGTTGCCGGGCCCCATCCATATCTAATGATGGTCAGGGACTTCCATGCAGTGATTGGAAAAGAAACACGAAGACAGGCATTAGAAAAATGGGGTGGTAAACCGGATGTGCTTGTCGCTTGTGTTGGTGGAGGATCAAATGCCATTGGACTATTTCATGGATTTGTTGATGACAAAGATGTTAGATTGATTGGTGTAGAGACTGCAGGTTTTGGATTGGATAGTGGTAAACATGTTGCCACTTTGACCAAAGGAGATGTTGGTGTCTTGCATGGAGCCATGAGCTATTTGTTACAGGATGACGATGGGCAAATTATTGAGCCTCATTCAATTAGTGTTGCGTAAGTGAATCTTCCCTCTTTTTTTTTTTAAAAAAAACTTTCCTTTTCTTTTTATACATTTTACATATTGAATCCTAAACATGGAGAATTCTGGTGCAGTTTAGATTATCCTGGAGTGGGACTCGAGCACAGTTTCTTGAAAGATATTGGGCGTGCTGAGTACCATAGTGTGACAGATGAAGAAGCATTAGAAGGTAGGAAGTTTTTACCCTCCTGGCCTCCTTACTTTTGCTGTATACTGCTGCTTTCTTTTGTTACTGCCTATACTAAGTGTTGGCAAATGCTTGGATGGTTACTAATAAGTGAAAGCTGAATATCCATCTAAACACACCAAAATGTTAGGGAAGCCTTCTGAGACAGTTTTTAAGGCAATGTGCATGCGAGATGCGATAAATTTTTATCATGAATAAAACTATCAAAGTACCATCCAATTCACTAGCTTAAGAGATTGTGAGGTTTCTTTCTTAATGAAGTGCCAAGGGATTAGAGAGTTTGTTATTTCAGGCCCTCAAAACCCAATCACCGTGGATTGATTCAACCATAAAGGAAGAAACTTTAGTAAAACAAATGGCACTCCGAGCTAAGTGTTAATTTTGTGGTTAATCTCCCTTGACTAGATCTGTAACCCCTGTGCAAAACAGAAAATATGATGCCTGATAGACTTGTCTATAAAATGAAGGAATATGTAGCAACTCTAAAATACATCTATAGTCAAGAATATAATTCATAACTGGGGAAACTGAAACATTCTCCTAGACAATGGAAATGATCTCTACTACCTTTGATATTTATAAACTCCACTTCATTTACATAGATTTTTGTTCTTAGATTTGTTAATTAGTAGGTGGGCAAGAACATTTTCTTGTAATACTATAAAGGTGGGAAATTTGTGAGATTGACTCTAGATATATGTCTAGCATAAGTGTTTTCGTTTACTCTTCACCATTATGGAGGCTATTTTC
Organism: Combretum micranthum; assembly: GCA_024138025.1. Taxonomy (NCBI): domain Eukaryota; kingdom Viridiplantae; phylum Streptophyta; class Magnoliopsida; order Myrtales; family Combretaceae; genus Combretum; species Combretum micranthum. The sequence goes on along the minus strand of JAMXBD010000914.1, from coordinate 308,223 downwards.
CTTTGAACTTGGTGGAAGAATTTTATGCTAAACTAAGCTCACTAGTCACTGCATTTGGCTTTCCCTCTGGGAAGATTGTACTATTTTTCTTAATTCTTTGGGCTCTTAAATTGTCAAGTGCTTTGACTCTAAGCTAAGATTTGGATTATGATAGGAGTAACCAAATCTACTATGAAATCCAATCCCTTACATAGTGCTAAACTGAGAAGATTCTTAGAAAGATATCAAAAGATTCACATACCTTAAGTATATCATCAATCTTTAATATTTCCCAACTATTTTGTGTAGCCAAAATAATGGATTCAATCCTATGAGTTGATGTTCCAGAAACTAAGGACATCATACGATCCTTCCTATCATCTCCCCCGTAATATGATCGCTCCTTCAAGATGCATCTCTTGACAATGAGTAGTTACTCTATCGTTCAAAGGTCTCTGGATTCTTAGGATTAATCACCTCATTTCAAAAGAAAGATAATTAAATCAGTCCATATAATTGCTATGCTAGATAGATTAATAATTTAAGTGGAATTGTAAATTATCATGATAGTATACTTGCTATACTAGATAGGTAAAAAACATTAGGAAAAAAAAAGTGAAATTACAAACTCTTAAAATATAAATCTGTTACAAGGTTAATTGGAGATCGATAATCTTCTTGCTATGGAACTTGAAACTTAGAAAATCAACCTTTGGATTTATTTGGATTGTCTGATTTTTACCTGTATCTGATCTATATTTGTGTATTATCTTTATCTTATCTATGTCTGATATGTTTATGAGTAAAAATACCTATTTTTCATCTATTTTTGTTTGTTAACAAATATTTATTTGAAAACGATGAAAAATAAAACAAATAGACCAAGATGAGATTACCTATTTTTAATATGACTTTTAATAGGGCATTTTTATAAATTTTTATTAAAATATATTTTTTTTTCTGTCTCCCACATTAAAATTGTACTAGCGGACGACGCACTCGCGATGTATTTGCAAAAATAATAATCTCTACAGCATGGTAACTAAAGAAAAAATAGAACAAACAATTAATTAAAAGTATAAGAAGAAAAAATGGGCTTGGAGGCAAAAAAAAAAAAAAAAATAATAACACTGAAGTTGACGAAAAATATCAATGGTTGATAACTACATAAATATTTACTGCTCTAGAAATAATGTTAAAAATAATCCTAATTATCATGGATCTGCTTCATCGCCAAAGTTGCCATATACTTGTCTTAATATGAAAAATAAAAGATACTATGATGATGTTTTGTATTAGAAATTAAGGTATATAAAGAATTATATGTGGACATATGTAACTTGGTGATTAAATCACAAAGATCATCGTACATGAAGGTGTTAATGTTTTTTGATGTTCCAAATAACTTTATAAATAGAGTAATTTTGTAAGGTATTGCAAAGACATCCAATTCTGTAAATAATATAATGAAAACAAAAAATGATTAAACCTTAATGCGACGGCAATCTATGGATATGTAGCCGATAACTCTATAAAATAGATTTGAAAAAATGAGGTGCACATTAATAATGCAATAGTAATAAATCAAAAGTAGAACATAATTTCATTTACAATGATGCTAAATGGTGTTGGCGTTGCTGGTATGATCTTCAATTGCAATATCTCCATTTATGTGCTCGTATGTGGTAGTTGAGGAAATATAACTAAAATAAAGCATGACTATTTGAAAAAAAATCTTTTTACCTAATTGATTGTTAAGAACTTATAAAGTTTGTTGGGGTAAGAAGCGATCATGGTACCTTTCGGATTGCATTTTTTCAATCTCATGTTTAATGAATGACACATAAGTTCATCTATCCATTTGAACGGAAAATCACCACCCAAAGTTGTACACCGTAAGATAATTTCTCTACGATAAAATATTAAAATTATATGATTTTCTATAATAAGGAATAAATAAAAGATGAAAATCATTTCAAATTTTGAGCCCATAGGGTTAACCAATCGTAGGAGGAGCACATCCGGGAGTAATTGTGGATATTTCTAAATTAGATAGCCAAGCATCCCTTGGATCAATTTTAATTGAAGAAGAATCATAAATGTCAATTTGAATGTTAGAATTTTTAGTGTATAATAAATAGTAATTGAATGAAACCATATAATTTTGTATGTATAGGACAGAAGTTAATAAAGAAATATTACATGATAGAGTCCAAGACGTCTCATCTTAAATTCATTTGCAAGAGCATAGTAACAATGATTACTTGCTAATAATATGATGATCAAAAGAAGTTATAACTTTAGAATTAGCTATGGGCATATATGGTATTGTACATTGTTAAAATCAATATGGCATATTGATCGTATGAGTACCTTCAAGACAATAAAACATCTTTATAAACTGCATTCCGTGTGTATGTTCCGTCCTCCCCACGTATTTTTCCCTTCCTCACCAAAACCTTTGTCAATGCCATTGACCCACCACGACCACGTGATGAGGCCGCATAAAGTTTCCCATGACTAAACACGTGCTTAGATAGGTAATTATCTACGGTATGTATTGTTTGACCTTGTGCTTTATTAATTGTCAGAGCAAAACTCAAATGCACAGGAAATTGCTTTTTTGTCATTTCAAACGAGAGATTTAAACTTTCAGATGTTTTTAAAGATATCCTTAGAATGAAAACTCTTAACCCTCTTCTATTACCAATCAAGACCTCAGCATGTATTACATTTGGCAAGAAATCGACACATAGTAACCTCGTACCATTACAGAGACCTGCCTTTGGGTTTATGTTTCTTAAGAGCATAATTGGTGCTCCTTTCTTTAGTGTCAAAATATGAGGAGGCATTCTACCTGAGGATATAGAGTTCAAGTATTCTTGATGGTACATATTTCCATGATCATCAGTAACAACATCAAGAGAATAATGTGTGTTCTTCACCCGGAAAATATCAAATGATTTCACTATTTAACTTGTTAACCTCAATATTTGTTGGGGCTAAAAGTGCATGATTGATGAAATAAGATACTTCATTTGTATGTTTAGACAAATTTGGGAAGGTTGCATTGATCAAATGATGAATTAACGTATCATCCTGCCATTATATGGTCATGGATAGAGGTATTTTTATGCTCTCATCATATATGATTGGTTCGATTCCGGGAAAAGGAAAAAAATATTTGTGTTTTTGAAACAAATTACAAAATTACCATCAGGATCAAAATAATCCCGATTTTGAGGCAAGTTAACCTCGTCTCAACAGACGAGGTCACCCTCATAAACACCTTGTCTCTTCAAGAGACGAGTTTTGGCCTTATATGAACATCTCTTGCAGAGACAAGGTCAGGCAAAGTTATTTTACTCCTCTTTTGTGCCTTGAAAAATAGATTAATTTTTACATTTGGAACAAAACCTGTAAAAATAAGATAAAAATAGCTATATAAGCAATTAGCCATCATCCCCCAAGGCTAAACAACTTCCAAACTTCAGTAGTATTTCGAAACTTAATCCAACCAAACGCAGTTCCCATCCCAAATCATTAAACCACAAATGTATTGTCAAACTTCATCACAAACATAAAATAAAACTCAAAGAAACTAAAATATGAAATCAATGACTGATTGTTTGTTTTCATCAAATGTACACAAGAGAAGGAATACAGTAATCGTAAAAAACTAAGAATCTGTATCCAACAATTATAAAAATTGAGGTCTCCTATCTACTATTGCTAGTCTTTGCCCTGCCTCCTTCGTCCTCGTCTAACAAAGGTACGGGCGAATGGTGTACGCTGATGAGGATGCTGTGTGGATGGATCAATCTGTATAACTGTGCCATCCTCATCTAAACTAGCACCACTGAATGGATGAAATGGGACTGGGTCTGGCTCCACCTGTGTGAGTCCTTCACCCATATTATGTGATGGCGATAGTCGCCTCTTTTGTGGAGCTAGGGGGTTATGAAACTCACTATATGACGGGTCTGGCATGGGGGTTGTCGAGCCTGGATTTTGAAAAATCATCCGGTTCATTTCTCCTAACCCGATTCATATTAAACCCTAACCCATTTAACATGAATCCTCGACTAGGGTTAAAAGAAATTTAATTTTGAAAATATTTTGGAGTCGCCACCCGATATAAATCGGGAAAAAATGAAAGCTAGGATTAATGGGTCGGTTAATCCTAACTTAGCCACTAGTCTGCGAAAAGTTTGATTTAAAAATCAAATTTTTTAAAAAATACCAGATATCTGAGTTCGGGGGCTAACCTATTAAAACCTAAGCGGTTACCACTTTAAATTTAAAATTTAGAATTTATCCTTTTCTATACTAAAAAATTCAAACATTTATAAAACAAATATCTACAAGTTTAATTCATTTTTATTTTTATGTATTTTTTTTAGGATTTAAATATCAACAAACATTTGTATTTTCCTTTTTAAAAAAAAACTTATAATATGTACAAAATGATTATTTCAAACTATCAAAACAAAATATATTTTTTCTAATTTTATTGTCGCCCCGTAGGTGCCTACGTACTCGCTAATCGAGATCAGACAAAACGTAGTTCTTTTATAAAGAACTTAGTTTGTTGATCAATTTTATATTTTTAAAATATTCTCACTTTAAGTTTATTAAATTTTGAATTTTCATGAAAACCAATTTTGATGATCCTATGATCTAATCAATTGAATTTTATTCATAAAAAATATATTTTTCTAAGTCCAAAAATCATTTTTTCTAAAGAAAAAACCAATTTATGATAATTCATGGCTAATTTAATGCTACATGAAAATCAATTTTGAAAACTTTGAGTATTATCTTTATAGCAAATTTATAAAGATAATTTTGATAAAAACTTAATTAATATCATGATTTAAAAAAAAACAATTTTTATCTTTATTATTCAACAACAATTTTGGTTTAAAAAATCTATTAACAATTATTTTTCAAAATTCAATAATCATCACATATGTTCAGAACATATTCAAAATATATCATAACAAAATTAAAATACAAAAACAAAACATCTCATGCATCAAATATATATTTAAAGATCAATCTATATGCAAATACATATTAAAAAATCCAAAAATATCAAAAATTGCTAAAACATGTAAATTTATATTAAAAATAATTATTCTAATTTTTCTGGATTTTTCTGAATTTTTCTGGATTTTTTACGAATTTTTATTAATTTTTTCTATTTTTTCCTATTTTCCGAAATTAAATATATAATAAATAATTTAATATTGCGACTAAACCTGGACCGTTGGATCTTCTCGGATCAGATCTGGAGCGTCTGATCTGTAGACTGAATCTGGACCGCAGGATCTGATGACTTTTGATCTGGAGCGTTGATTGCTTTGATCGAATCTGGACGTCTGATCCTCTGATCAAATCTGAACCGTCTGATCCTCTGATCAAATCTGAACCGTAGGATCCTCTGATCAAATCTGGACACAGGATCTTCTGATCAAATCTGGACCACAGGATCTGCTGACTTTTGACCGACGACCGTTGACCGATCACCGTTGACCGACCGACCGGGTTGGATTCGGATTTCGGGTCGGATTTCGGTGCTCCGTCGGGTGAAGAAGACGATGACGGTGGTTTTCGAGCGTTCGTCGGCCGTTCCTGGTGGTTTTCGAAGGCTACAACCTTGTCGGCCCGACGTGGATTGGGTTGCTGCAGCGGCTGGTGGTGGTGGTTCACTCCCCAGGAACCACCAGAAGTGGCGGTTCGTGTGGTGGTGCTCGGCGGCGAGGGTTAAAAAAAATCAAAAAATTTGCAGAACTTCCAAATGCAAATTCGAGCAAATCTAAACACTATAATCAATCAAGAACACTTCCTAGATGACCTAACACTCTTTAATTGGATCGAAATCCTCTCAATCACTTCGAATTTGCAAATTTGCAATTCGAACACTTTCTCTCTATTTTCAGATCTCGATCGTGTAGTGCGTGTTTCGTGAAATTGAATTGTGCTTTTCTGGGGGGTGATCCTATTTATAGATTTCGAAACAATTGTCATTTCGAAGCTTCGTACTTGTTCAATTTTACATCACGAATCGTTACATTTTTTCGAATAAAAACGATTCAAAATTGGGACTCGATTCGTGATTGTTGGTTCAAATTGATCACGAATATTATGTTTACAGGTCATGACTCCTTGATTAAGTGTGTTTAATTTGATTAAAGAACACAATTCGGCCAATTTTAAGATTGAAAATCATGTCCATTCGAATTTTTTCCCAATTTTCATGCCTTAATTAATGTGTCTTTTGGAATGAAATAGTGCACGAATTGTGTGTAATGTGATGTATCCCATGCCTAGTTCGTGTCTGTACAATCAATTTCGAAAAAACAAAGATCGTTGCTCAAATGAGGTCTCAAAGTGGATGAACCGATGTGTCTTTTGGGAAAAAAATGAACAAAAAAGAGGCAAAATCTGCCTTAGGCTAGATTCGAACTTGGGTCCCCTTGCTTTGGTCCATGGTCTGATCCGTTAGGCCGTTGGCCTGTGCCTTGGTCATATGCTAATCACTAATACTTAAGATAATAATATATATTATATTAAGCTTAAATAATTATTTATTTAATTTTCTTACATATTTTATTTATATTACTATTATCATTTAATTTTTATTATACATTTTTTATTGCTTATTTTTTTTTTTCTCTTTTTTTATACTATTGTTTTTTTATATTTTTAATGAACTCAATCATGACATTAATTTAATCTAAATTTGAGCCTAATTTTTAATTTGGGCAAAAAATGGGTGTCTACAGCTGCCCCTCTTTGTGGTAAAGTTTGAACAAAACTTTTGCCACAAAGACAAAAGGATAGCCAATTTTTGCTTAATTTCTCCTGTCAAATAAAGAGATTTTTATCTGTACTAAACTATCTGTCGAGTTTAGACGTTAAGATTTGCTAGGTCAACTGTAGGGCCTAGGCTCTGGAAAATGATAGGCCATCTATCGGGCCTAGACTAATAAACTGATAGACCGTCTGTCGGGTCTAGATTTAGAAAATGATAGGCCATCTGTCGGGCCTAGACTTGGGAAATGATAGGCCATCTGTCGGGCCTAGATTTGGAAAATGATAGGCCATGTGGCCCTAAACTATAAAAACTGATAGACCGTCTGTCGGGTCTAGATTTAGAAAATGATAGGCCATCTGTCGGGCCTAGACTAAAAACTGATAGACCGTCTGTCGGGTCTAGATTTAGAAAATGATAGGCCATCGTCGGGCCTAGACTTGGAAAATGATAGGCCATCTGTCGGGCCTATGGGCTTTGGTTTGGTCATTTGCTGGACCTATGGGCTTTGGTTTGGTCACTTGCCGGACCTATGGGCTTTGGTTTGGTCACTTGCCGGACCTATGGGCTTTGGTTTACTGGGATTTTTGAAACCTTAAAGATTTGGTTTCTTGATCCATTTGGGAGTTCTTGATCTTCCGGGAAACTTGATCTTCTAGGAAAACTTGATTTCTGATCCACTTGGGGATTTTTTTTTCTTGGAAACTTGACTTGTTGATTCATTTGGGAAAACTTGATCTTCTAGGAAAACTTGATCTTCTGATCCACTTGGGGATTTTTATTTTCTTGGAATCTTGACTTGTTGATTCATTTGGGAAAACTTGATCTTTTTTGATTCACTTAAGGAAAATTGATCTATCTTGATTCATTTGAGGAAAATTGATCTATCTTGATTCATTTGAGGGAATCTTGATTTTCTTGGAAACTTAACTTGCTGATCCATTTTGAGGAAACTTGATCTATCTTGATCCATTTGAGGAAACTTGATCTATCTTGATTTTCTCAAAAACTTGAATTATTGATTCATTTGGGAAAACTTAATCTTTCTTGATCCACTTGGGGACTTTAAACTTCTTGATCTATTTGAAGAATCTTGATCTTACGTCGGTTAATGTGTTTAGGGCTTTTCCGTTGTCCACATAACCGTGTTCAAAAACTAGTTACCTTGTGCAATATAATTACCAGATAAAATTGCATATATGCATTTTAAGGCCATATGAGATGCTCAAATTACTTTCTAACAGTTTTAGTTTGGGTTTGGGAATTTGTTTAAGTGATAGGTTGAGATTTGATCTGGTTTGAGAATTTATGGTTATTTGGTGATGAATGGGATGAGATTTGGTCTGATTTGAGAATTTTTGGTTATTTGGTGAATGATTTAATTAACGGGTTGAGATTTGACTTCAGTTCAAAGTTTTTGGAATATCAACTTTGCTTGTAAAAACTAAAAATGAAATCAATCTGAACACAGAAAATGACAAATTTTATTGATCATTCATAATACATCTTTACAGCATCTGAGTTTACAGGATCCTTTAAATCAGGTCCATCCATTTGGGAAAGAATCAATGCTCCTCCCGACAATACTTTTCTAAACATATGGTCCTTCATATTTGGTGTGAACTTTCCTCTGGAGTCTTGTACATTTGGCAGCATCTTTCTCAAAACCAAATCACCTTCTTGGAAGCTTCTTGGCTTGACCTTCTTGTTGAATGCTTTAGCCATTCTTTGCTGATATAACTGGCCGTGACACATTGCAGTCAGCCTCTTTTCATCTAACAGATTCAACTGTTCAAATCTTTGTTTTATCCACTCAGCTTCATCGAGTTTGGTTTCTACTAATATACGAAGTGATGGAATTTCAACTTCTACAGGTAAAACAGCTTCAGTTCCGTATACCAAGGAATATGGTGTTGCCCCAGTTGATGTTCTTACAGATGTTCGATACGCCATTAATGCGAGCGGTAACATTTCATGCCAATCTTTATAGACAATGGTCATCTTCTCAATAATTCTCTTGATGTTCTTATTGGCGGCTTCAACTGCCCCATTCATCTGTGGCCGATACGGAGTAGAATTCCGATGCTTGATCTTGAATTGCTGACAAATTTGTTACTTCTTTGTTGTTCAAATTCGTACCATTATCAGTGATGATACTTTCCGGAGTTCCATATCTAGTGATGATGTCTCTTTTGATAAACCGCACAACCACGGACTTCGTTACACTTGCATAGGAAGCGGCTTCTACCCATTTAGTGAAGTAATCGATTGCAACCAATATGAACCGATGACCGTTTGAAGCTTTAGGTGAAATTGGCCCAATAACATCTATCCCCCATGTTGAGAAAGGCCATGGGGTTGACATTAACTGTAATTCTTTTGGAGGGGCACTTATCTTGTTTGCATAGATCTGGCATAAATGACAAGATCTCACATGTTTGATACAGTCTGATTCCATAGTTAACCAAAAGTATCCTAATCTCATAATCTTTTTGGCTAACATGTACCACTCATATGAGGACCACAAATTCCTTCGTGAACTTCTTCCATGAGCTTCTGGGCCTCTTTTTCATCTACACATTAACAAAGTCGTGTCGAATGATCTTCTGTATAACGTATTTCCACTTAGTAAAAAATGACTGGCCAAACGCCTCAGTGACTTCTGATCTTTCTTGTACCTTCAGGATAATTACCCGTTTGCAAAAGAACTTTAATATCTTGGAACCAGGGTTCATCTGATTCAATCATGGTGCAGAATGCGGGTTCACTTCTCACCCGGACTTGCAAAGGTTGGATTCTTGCTCCTTCAGTAAACTGAATTAATGAGGCCAAAGTGGCCAGAGCATCAGCAAACTGATTTTGAGTTCTTGGCACATATACAAAGGAGATTTCCCTGAATCTTTCTATCAATTCTGCCAAGTGATTATGATAAGGAATCAACTTGGGATCCTTTGTTTTAAAATCTCCTCGAGTTTGAAAAATAATAAGTGATGAATCTCCAAAAACTTCGAGCTCTTGAATTTCCATTTGGATTGCCATCTCTAAACCCAAAATGCATGCTTCATATTCTGCTATATTATTGTATAAGGGAACATTAATCTGGCCGCTGTTGGGTATTGGTTTCCTTCAGGTGAAATTAGGACTGCCCCTATTCCACATCCATATACATTAGCTGCTCCATCAAAATACAATTTCCAATTCGGCATTCTTTCATCTTCCGTTTGTGTTACCCGAATCCCTTCATCGGGGAATTGATCTTGTTCCTTTAGTTCCTCATCAACCGGGCTTTCAGCGAGTTGATCAGCCAAGGCTTGTCCTTTAATTGAATTTTGTCTAACATAGGTAATATCAAACTCAGACAGCAACATTTGCCATTTTGAAATTCGACCGACCAAGGCGGGCTTATTTGCCAGATACCTCAAAGGATCATGCTTTGTAATTAACTCGATTGAGTAGAAGAGCGTGTATTGCCTGAGTCTATGCATAGTCCATACTAATGCACAGCAAGTTCTTTCTATCTCTGAGTACTTTTGCTCTCCATTTGAGAATTTTTTGCTCAAGTAATAAATAGCTCTTTCTTTTCCATTTTCATCTTTTTGCCCGAGTACACAACCCATGGATTCCGAAAAAATTGTCAAGTATAAGAACAAAGGCTTTTCGGGTACTGGAGTGATAAAACTGGGGGATTTGTCAGATACTGTTTAATTCGGTTAAAGGCTTCTTCACATTCTTCATTCCATTCAATTTGGGCATTTTTTCTCAATAATTTAAATAGTGGTTGACATTTATCCGTCAACTGGGAAATGAATCGAGCAATGTAATTTAGTCTCCCCAAAAGACCTCTAATTTCTTTCAAAGTTGTTGGGGGAGGTAATTCTGAATTGCTTTGACCTTATCAGGATCAATTTCTATTCCTCTTTGACTGATCACAAATCCCAATAGTTTCCCAGAAGTTACTCCAAAAATGCATTTTTCTGGGTTTAATTTTAATTGAAACTTTCTCAATCTTTCAAAAAGTTTCCTTAATACTTCTACATGATCTTCTCCTTCTTTTGATTTGGCAATCATGTCATCAACATATACTTCCACCTCTCTATGCATCATGTCATGCAATATGGTCTGCATTGCTCGCTGATAAGTTGCTCCGGCATTCTTGAGACCAAATGGCATGACCTTATAGCAAAAAGTTCCCCAGGCTGTGACAAATGTGGTTTTGACTTTGTCCTCTTCGGCCATCAATATTTGATTGTATCCCGAAAATCCATCCATAAATGAGAATAGATGGTTTCCAGCTGTATTGTCTACCAAGACATCAATATGTGGCAACGGGAAATTATCTTTTGGGGTCGCTTGATTCAAGTCTCTAAAGTCCACACAGATTCTAAGTTTCCCATTTTTCTTAAGTACTGGTACTATGTTTGATACCCAATCTGAGTAATCCGAAACTTCAATGAATCCAACTTCGAGTAACTTGACCTCATCTTTAATTTTAAGTAGCAAATCGGGTCTAAATCGCCTTAGTTTTTGCTTCTTAGGCTTAATGCCTTCTTTGGTTGGCAATTTATGGACCACAATTGACGGATCTAAACCGGGCATATCACTATATGACCATGCAAAAACATCCAAATACTCTGCTAGTAACTTAATCAAGCCCTGTTGTGTCTTCTGCAATTTACCCCCAATTCTCAAATTCCTAGGATCTTCACTTGTTCCCAATTAACCAATTTAGTGGGTTCAGGGGTTTCAATCCTTTCATGATCAAAGTTTTGCCAATTTTCTTGTGTTTTCAATTGATAATCGATATCATCTTCAACGACTAACCCAGTAGGGTTGGAGGTGATATCGATATTTTCAGTATTTACAGACGCGAGATATCCCGGAATCTCATTACAAAAGTCATCTGGTAGAATATGAATGGGGAAAGAATAAGAATATGGAAAAACACAAAAGAATTTTATTAAATTTGAAATGGTGTTTAAGTACACTTATTTGAGCAACACATAAAGCAGAAAAATACAAAACGCAATCTAATATCGGTCCTTACTTAAAACTAGCACAAGGTATGGAAAACCAATTCTTCAAAATATCTTCTTGGGTGGATCATCTTCCTTGGAGTCATCTGTCTCCTGGACATGATGAGGCTTTGGAAAGGAGCTTCTGATGTGCGGAATCTCGATGTCTGGATCATATTCTTTATTAAGTTTCCTTGTTCTCATCTTATTCTCATGTCTGCTACCTCTGTTTGAGTAGGAGAATATCCTAGGCCAAAAGTTCCTATCTGAGCTTTTTTTCTTCATTTATTACACAGACTTCTTCAAAAATTTGGAGTCCGAAGTCTTCTTCTTCCCTTTTCCGATATATGGAATAGCGTTTCTTGATAGATGGCATAATCTTGTTCTCCCATAACGGTAACAAGTTGGCCATTTGATACAAATTTAACCCTCTGGTGCAAGCTTGAGGGTATTGCTCTTGCTGCATGAATCCATGGCCTTCCAAGCAAAATTAAATGTTCTTGGGATATCTATTACTTGAAAAGGAATTAGGAAAGTTTGAGGCCCAATAGTGACCTCTAATTCCACTTCTCCAATTATTTCCTTCTTTGATCCATCAAATGCTCGTACTACAGTAGGACTTGGCTTGATATTTGACGGGTCTACTTCCAACAAATTCAGAGTAGCCAGGGGGCATACATTCAGAGAAGATCCATTGTCAATAAGCACTCGGGAGACGATTCTACCATTGCTTTTGACAACAATAAAAAGAGCTTTATTATGTTGGCCACCTTCCTCTTCTAATTCTTCAGATGAGAAGCTAATTTGCTCATTTGCAAAGACAGAATTAATGATATGTTCCAAGGTTTTTTCTGTCACATTCTCTGGAACTTTTACTTCTTTGAGAACCTTGAACAAGGCCTCACGGTGAATATCAGAGCTAATTAACAAACCCATGAGTGATATTTGGGCTGGTGTCTTGACTAGTTGTTCAACTACTTTGAATTCACTTGCCTTCATGAGTTTAGCCAATATTGCTTTCTCATCTTCCTTCTTTTCTTCATCATTCGGCGGCGGCGATGAATCCATGGTCACCTTCTTTGCAGTTGGTTCATAAAGTCTTCCCGAACGGTAAGCCAATCATAGAAGCGTGATTAACTGTCTGGTAATCAAATGGGGCAGCTTTGTAATCCTTTACAGCAATTGGGATTTGAAAAGTATAACTTCTAGGCTTCGAGACATTGCCTCTTCTTTACTGTTGTTCATCTCAAATTTGATTAACTTCGGTTCACATGTGATCATGCCAACAAATTTTTCTTCTTTCTCTGGTACAGGCTTTTCTTCATCTTCAGGTACAGGCTTTTCTTCATCTTCAGGTACAGGCTTTTCTTCATCTTCAGACTCTGATCCCCATCCAGTGGGAGGAGCATCGGCATATACGCGTGGTTCAAACCAATAGTCAACCAGATATTGGTACTTTCCATCATCTCCTAGAGTTCCGACAGTTGGGTCTCCAGCTTGGTATCTTGCCCACAATTCTGCCTGTGTGCTTGACTTTCTTGGTTTTGGGACCAGCATTTCCATGATATCTTCTTTCTTTATGATTCCATTTTGCAACAAGTTGTAAATGGCTGGTCTGGTTTTGTGCGATCTCTCAGATTGATATAGGGTAAATGTCCCATTTGGCGGAGATTCCATGCCACTTGTTCTATGGTGATAGGCAATTCATCCAAGTTGACTTCTGGGTCCGGCGCTTCGGCAGTGATCATATTAATAACCGACCCATGATTTGGCAATGGATTAGTAGAAACATTTGGAGGCTGCACAAAGTCTAATTGGATGGTCTTTGCATCGATAAGATCTTGAATCTTATGTTTGAGTCTCCAACAATAATCAGTGGAGTGCCCGATTTGCCCCATGTGATATTCACATTTTAAATCAGGGTTGTAGTTCTTGGGCTTATAATCATCTCTGGGTACTTCAAAGCCAATCAGATTATCGGCTCTCAATTTAGCCCACACTTGGCTGAGTGGAACCGGTATTGGAGTAAAATTGCGTCGGTTAGGCCTTGATTGTTGATTCGAAACAACCCTTTGTTGACTTTGACCTTGATTGGTCGGCAGGACTATGGATTTAGTAGGGTTTGCTGGACTTGAGATATTGACCATACCGACAGTCGAATCCTTTCCTTTGTACGTGACATTTTTAGGTGCTGTATATTTCTTTTCTACTTGTATTTTCCGGCTGAGATAGCATTCTCAATTCTGCATCCGGCTACTACCACTTCTGAAAAACTTGCTGACGCATGCCCTATGAGATGAGAAAAGAATGGCTCTTCTAGTGTGTTGATGAAAGTAAAAGTGAGATCCTTTTCAGGCATTGGATTGGTGATTCTTGCAGCTAAAGCTCTCCATCGCTGAGCATATTCCTTAAAGCTTCGTCTTTCTTCTTCTTCATAGTACTCAATCCCAGACCGAGGGTGCCATTTCGATATTGAACTTGTATTGGTTGAAAAATGCCCTGGCTAATTTATCCCAAGTATCAATTTCTTGTGAGTCCAATTGGGCATACCAGGCTAATGCTGGACCAGTAAGGCTATCTTGAAAGGTCTGTACCATAGTTTATCAAATTTGGCATACTGCCCCATACGTCGTACATATAATCTTGTGCATGTTAGGACAGCCAGTTCCATCGTATTTTTCGAACTCGGGTGCCTTAAATTTTTCAGGAAAAGCACCTTCCTCAAATTGTGGCAGGCTTAAAATCGCAGTCTGATCAAAGCCGTCAAATGCCTTCATCTTTTCAAACAGTTTCTTCTCCATGTCTCTGGCTTGGGCTTCAAGTTCTTTCTTTAGCTCGGACATATTGAACTCAGTGTGGGAATCATCAACGTTGACTGGTTGCTGCATGACTTCTTTTCCTTTCTGTTCCCCGGAAGATTCTTCAGATGCTATAGGGGTCTTGGACTGGGTAACATTCTGAGTAAGGGTCTGCATTTGTTCGGTAATTCTAAGCAGGGTTTGTTCCATGGCATTGAGTCTCTGTTCAGTGGTCTGATCAGGGGTAGTGTTCCCGGTACTAGCCATCTTTGCTCGTGATCTAGTATAAATGGGACTTCTAACTGGTTTGGAAGCTATCTTTCAGGATTTTGGATTCGCTAGACTTGATTCGTAACTGGACTGGAAGAAGTAAGAAGATAAGAATACTAACATACAAACACAAGGATGCAAATGCAAATGGGGATAATGACCATCAAATTTTGATAAACACATTTATTGGAGTTGTAATAATTCAAAAACAATCTTTCATACAAAGTTAAATTACTATACTAAAAGTTCAAGAACCTTAATTGCTAAAACTAAACTCAGGACTTCTAAACTAGTCTTCTAGTCTTGGCAGGGCAGATGATTTGATCCTCAAGTAGTTGAGTCCTTTTTCGAGCTTTCTTCAATTCATCCTCTAACAGTGCAATCCTATTGTGAGCTTTTTCCAAGCGGTCAATCATCTCTCTATCTCTTTGCATGTAATCCCGATGACAGACTTCAAGCCGGGCTGAAACCATTTCCATATAAGCAATCATTTCAGGATCAGGTTCAGGTGGTGCTGGTTCAAGAATGTTAGGAGCTTCATATTGGATGTCCTTATTCTTCTTCATTTGATTGGCTATGTACCACCTGGTTGCTCTATAATCCCGAGTCACTTTATTTTCTGGCTCGACTTCGAAAACTGGCTTGATTTCTCTATCATCCCAGATGGCTTTTATTTGGTTTACCTTGGACTGCCTTGCTATCTGAGTCATGGTTGGATCCATATAGTCGAGAATAACTCGTCCCAACTCTGGCTTGACAGTAATGTCTTGTAGCATGCCATATTGTCGGATAACACTTGAGGGGTAATAGCCGTACAGCCAGTGATTCCAATGAGAGGCACAGTTAGGTATTTCTTGCAACTTAAGATAGCAACGGGACACTTAAACCAACGGGCTTGCCACATAAAGTCTTCAGGTCTCATGTCTTCAAATATTGCAAGTATAGACCAGAAAGGCTCATTGTCTTCCATATGGACCCGTTCAGCAAAAGACTGGATGAGATCATAATTCGGGCGGATAAGGGACCCATTAGCTAGATCTTTTCCGTAGTATTTGGTGTGACTAGCGAACCAAACCATCAACAGATGCATGCTTGCCTTGAAACTGCCCCTGCCCTTAGACTTGATGTGATTCAAACTTCTGATTTGTTCTGCTAGAAGGGCGGGAACATATGACTTGCCAGTTAGATATTGTGCTACAAGCTCGATGACTCGGAAGTGAATGAACAGGTTCCCATGTGGAAAGAGTATGGTAGCAAAAGCAGCCACTATGAAAGCATTGACCCGATTTTCACTCCAGGTCACAACTGATACTGTAAAGGAATCTCGGTTGCTTATGTAATTGTCAAAGTTTCCAAACCAATCCATCAAAGTAGTTAATCGGATGGAGAATTCATTGCAACCCTTCATGGCTTCAATTACTGCTTCTCTTTTTAATCCCAAAAATTCTGAAATGATGCGGATCGGACTTTGAGTAAGGCTTGGTACATAGATCCCTTCGGAAGTGGGTGGGGCTTGAAGCAACCTAGCATATTCTTCAATGGTAGGACTTAGCACGTGTTGACCTAGACGGAATGCCACTTCATTGGGTTCCCAAAGATGAACAAGGGCTCGAAACATGGTAAATGGAACTTGGACTTTAGGTAAATTGAGGATCGGGCCCAACCTATCCTTAATGAATGATTGTTGATCGGGGTCAAAACTGACCAACCATCGGTCCAGTAACAGCATTGGATCCTTGAAAGTCTCTACTCGGGGTTCCTTGATGAGACGAGCCCATAGGCTATCGTTACTGTCCGAACTCGAGGAAATCATTTCCTGAGGATTTATAAAGACCCTATTAGGAGACAAATCCTAAATTTTTTTAAAAAAAAAATTTACAACTCCATTTTTTTTAAAAAAATTGGTCAAATCCCATGAATGAATGCATGATTTGGTAAGGTTCTATAGGTTCCCCGGTCTAGCAAATCATAAGGCTAAACCGGAGTGGGAGTCTTTTCTTGATCTAGAGGGTGGAAACCACAGCCCCCGGACCTTACTTCGAACTCCTCGCTTAGGCTCTTAAGACGGCCTGGGTTCGACCGTATCTAGCACACATTGTGTGCATACATGCAAATGCATATGCAAGTGAAATGAACTAATTTAAAATCTAAGTTACAAAAATATATACAAAACACATACAAACATAATTACACAATATACAAAAATAAAGGATAAATTTTAAATTTTAAACTTAAGTGGCTAGCCCTCTTTTTTTTTAAAAAAAATAAGCGAGTCCCCAGTGGAGTCGCCAAGCTGTCGAGCCTGGATTTTGAAAATCATCCGGTTCATTTCTCCTAACCCGATTCATATTAAACCCTAACCCATTTAACATGAATCCTCGACTAGGGGTTAAAAGAAATTTAATTTTTGAAAATTTTTGGAGTCGCCACCCGATATAAATCGGGAAAAAATGAAAGCCAGGATTAATGGGTCGGTTAATCCTAACTTAGCCACTAGTCTGCGAAAAGTTTGATTTAAAAATCAAATTTTTAAAAAATACCAGATATCTGAGTTCGGGGGCTAACCTATTAAAACCTAAGCGGTTACCACTTTAAATTTAAAATTTAGAATTTATCCTTTTCTATACAAAAAATTCAAACAAAACATTTATAAAACAAATATCTACAAGTTTAATTGCATTTTTATTTTTATGTATTTTTTCTTAGGATTTAAATATCAACAAACATTTGTATTTTCCTTTTTAAAAAAAAACTTATAATATGTACAAAATGATTATTTCAAACTATCAAAACAAAATATATTTTTTCTAATTTTATTGTCGCCCCGTAGGTGCCTACGTACTCGCTAATCGAGATCAGACAAAACGTAGTTCTTTTATAAAGAACTTAGTTTGTTGATCAATTTTATATTTTTAAAATATTCTCACTTTAAGTTTATTAAATTTTGAATTTTTATGAAAACAATTTTGATGATCCTATGATCTAATCAATTGAATTTTATTTCATAAAAAATATATTTTTCTAAGTCCAAAAATCATTTTTTCTAAAAAAAACCAATTTATGATAATTCATGGCTAATTTAATGCTACATGAAAATCAATTTTGAAAACTTTGAGTATTATCTTTATAGCAAATTTATAAAGATAATTTTGATAAAAACTTAATTAATATCATGATTTTAAAAAAAACAATTTTTATCTTTATTATTCAACAACAATTTTGGTTTAAAAAATCTATTAACAATTTATTATTTTTCAAAATTCAATAATCATCACATATGTTCAGAACATATTCAAAATATATCATAACAAAATTAAAATACAAAAACAAAACATCTCATGCATCAAATATATATTTAAAGATCAATCTATATGCAAATACATATTAAAAAATATCCAAAAATATCAAAAATTGCTAAAACATGTAAATTTATATTAAAAATAATTATTCTAATTTTTCTGGATTTTTCTGAATTTTTCTGGATTTTTTACGAATTTTTATTAATTTTTTCCTATTTTCCGAAATTAAATATATAATAAATAAATAATTTAATAATACAGACTAACCTGGACCGTTGGATCTTCTCGGATCAGATCTGGAGCGTCTGATCTGTAGACTGAATCTGGACCGCAGGATCTGATGACTTTGATCTGGAGCGTTGATTGCTTTGATCGAATCTGGACCGTCTGATCCTCTGATCTCTGATCTGCTGAACCGTAGGATCCTCTGATCAAATCTGGACACAGGATCTCTGATCAAATCTGGACCACAGGATCTGCTGACTTTTGACCGACGACCGTTGACCGATCACCGTTGACCGACGACCGACCGGGTTGGATTCGGATTTCGGGTCGGATTTCGGTGCTCCGTCGGTGAAGAAGACGATCACGGTGGTTTTCGAGCGTTCTCGGCCGTTCCTGGTGGTTTTCGAAGCTACAACCTTGTCGGCCCGACGTGGATTGGGTGCTGCAGCGGCTGGTGGTGGTGGTTCACTCCCAGAACCACCAGAAGTGGCGGTTCGTGTGGTGGTGCTCGGCGGCGAGGGTTAAAAAAAATCAAAAAAATTTGCAGAACTTCCAAATGCAAATTCGAGCAATCTAAACACTATAATCAATCAAGAACACTTCCTAGATGATCCTAACACTCTTTAATTGGATCGAAATCCTCTCAATCACTTCGAATTTGCAAATTTTGCAATTCGAACACTTTTCTCTCTATTTTCAGATCTCGATCGTGTAGTGCGTGTTTCGTGAAATTGAATTGTGCTTTCTGCTTGGGGGTGATCCTATTTATAGATTTCGAAACAATTTGTCATTTCGAAGCTTCGTACTTGTTCAATTTTACAATCACGAATCGTTACATTTTTCGAATAAAAACGATTCAAAATTGGGACTCGATTCGTGATTGTTGGTTCAAATTGATCACGAATATTATGTTTACAGGTCATGACTCCTTGATTAAGTGTGTTTAATTTGATTAAAGAACACAATTCGGCCAATTTTAAGATTTGAAAAATCATGTCCATTCGAATTTTTTCCCAATTTTCATGCCTTAATTAATGTGTCTTTTGGAATGAAATAGTGCACGAATTGTGTGTATATGTGATGTATCCCATGCCTAGTTCGTGTCTGTACAATCAATTTCGAAAAAACACAAAGATTCGTTGCTCAAATGAGGTCTCAAAGTGGATGAACCGATGTGTCTTTTGGGAAAAAAAATGAACAAAAAAGAGGCAAAATCTGCCTTAGGCTAGATTCGAACTTGGGTCCCCTTGCTTTGTGTCCATGGTCTGATCCGTTAGGCCGTTGGCCTGTGCCTTGGTCATATAGCTAATCCACTAATACTTAAGACTAATAAAATATATATTATATTAAGCTTAAATAATTATTTATTTTAATTTTTCTTACATATATTTTATTTATATTACTATTATTCATTTAATTATTTTATTATATATTTTATTGCTATATATTTTTATTTTTTCTCTTTTTTATTATATTGTTTTTTATATTTTTAATGAACTCAATCATGACATTAATTTAATCTAAATTTGAGCCTAATTTTTAATTTGGGCAAAAATTGGGTGTCTAACAGATGTGTATGTGATGATGACGATGGCCAGCTTCGTCATGAAGGAACTGGAAGGAGCCAGGCTGATTAAATGACTGTACGTGGGACGGCTCAGGCTCGTCCACAATCTATATAACTCTCCCACGGCCTTGCTCCTAACCCCGTCCCTGGCCACGCCTCTCTCTATGTGGACGTTGTCTCTAACCAGGCTATGGCTGTTGGTCATCAGATGGTGGTCCTGCTGCTGGTGCTGGTGGCGATGGATCGTTTAGATTGATCCCCATGAACTCTTCAACTACATGATAGACATTTCGTACAGTGGAAGAAGTAATATCTGGATGCATGTCTGGTACTCTATAAATGAAATCTGTCTGCAAGCAACATAAAAAATGTAGAGGAGTGAGTCGTGAAACCAAAATACATCTCTTTACATAGGTTATCAAGTCATTGACCTTACCATATAGCATATGATAGCCCTTGTGCGATTGATCCATCGTCGAGTGATAGCGTGGTACCACTGGAAGTAATCATTAGATGTACCGGTAGGAAAATCTGGTATATCGATAATACGATCATGCCGACCATGCCACTCGGCTATCCACCTAACATGCTCTGCTTGTCAGTTTCACTCGGAACGCCCCCACATGTCAATTTCGTGCAGGGTTCTCGTGTCGTTAAGTGGGTGTGGGATCCCCTGGAATCCACCAAACTGTCGGAGCACTCTATCTGGGTAGTAGTGCTCAACAATGTGGAAGCACACCAGTGGGACTCGTGCTTGCCAAATATTGCTGCCCGCCTGGCAGTATAGAGGAAGGGAGTCTAAAATGGGACTGTAAGGATTCCACACAACCTCTTGAAGGGGAAAAATTACACAACCAGTTAACAAAAATATTAACATAGCAATTTGAAGGGAAACAACACATTGGAAATCAAATTGAAGGAAAGAAGGCAAGGAAAATCATACCTGGTGTTCGGTTTGTCAATCGAAGGATGCCTGATATTCAATCAGCAAGTGGGTGGATACACTGGTGACATCAAAAGTCGCACCCCAATGGCTGATTAGTAGGCGGCTTGTTATAACTGCTGTAACCTGTTGATGCGGGGCAATGTGGGGGAACTGCTCCCACGCCCATATCTGCAAGACAACCAAGGGTCCTGCAATATCCCTTGTGTCAATGTGGGAAGCCAAGCATAATTGCCTATATAGCCATGCCAAACAGGCTGCTCCCCACGCGTATTGCCCGGCTCTCTCCAAGTCCTAGAGCAACTACTAATACATCAGGTGGGCGTAATTTGATGACTTGTCCGCAAAAATGAATCCACCCAGTAATAACAAGATATACGCCCTAGAGTAGTATCTGATCAAGACATCATCTGCATACTCTAGTAGCACTCTGAAGTGGTTATCTAACCATGACATCTTCAGACGACTACCATCTATATCCGTCTCGAAGACAGGTCGGACTCTTAATAGCTTCTTACATAATGCAGGCCAATCTATCCGGGTCGTGCTTATAACAGCATCGCCATCTATAGGTAGGCCAGTAGGAACATCAACATCCTCCAATATAACTGACCACTCTCCCATGGTCATATGAAAGGTATGTGACTCCGCTCGCCATCTCTCCACTAAGGCAATGATGAGGTGTCAGTCCAACTGAACGAATGGCATTTGGCCGCCCCAATGAAACCCGCCTATGATAGGAATGGCATTAAGCGATCGTCTAACTGTGCAGGGATGCCATGCTGTCGCCTCAACTTCGCCTCTCTACGGCGACAATGCAAAACCACATGCTCCTGTAAAGAAGTCGACAAAGTTATAAGAAACATGAATTACTTATTATAAATTGTAGATTACAAAAAATAAACTTACCTGCCCCTCCTAAGCTAGTCTGGACCTATGAACAGGCTGCTCTATAAGTAATGAGCTATCTGCCGGTCCTGGATTCATTTGTATAGGATAAATAGATGGCTATTGTCAATAGAGGCATAAGTAGATTAAAACAAGCAGATGAAACATAAGATAAAAGCATGTCTCATTGCTACCGTACAATAAAGTACATGATAACAAAAGTATTACCAGTACGACTGCACTGGCCTGTTACTGTTCTATTAGCTAACCCCCTATTTAGACAACTTCGAATGTTATGCCCTGGCTGCCCACATGAATCGCATGAGTAGCCTCATGGGCCCTCTCGAATATCCATCTCATTTTGGAATCGTTTCTCTCTAGGCCTACCCTTTTTCCTAATAAGTCCTAGTATAGGATGCCATTTCGCTATATCCAAATGAGTCCAATTGGCCTTATCGACTGCTGGTATGAAGGAACGACCATAAACCTAAGCTGGTTGTCCCACTGGTACCACTGTGCTATGTGGGCAAAACAATCCATGTGTGGTGTACCTATTACTGCTATTGCATGTGAGCATGGAATTTGGGATGTCTGCCACTTGTTACAGGTACATCTGCATGCTCTTAACTCCACTTTTTGAATGTTGTCCCCCTTCTGACCATACATGGTAAGGCGTGATGCAGTTATAACCTCGAATATTCGTTCCTGATGGTCGAAACAGGTAACTCTATGCGAACTTGAGATGTTGTTTCATCTCTCAAACTTCGTTGCAGCATATTCGGTGATCAACTTACCCGTACTCATTGCCTCGCTCGCTTCTCTCATTTGCTTATTAAATATAGAGTTACAATTGTAAAAGGTTTGTTTCACCAACGCTGCCACAGGTAAGGATCGAGCATTCTTTATAACTAGATTGTAACTTTCGGCCATGTTTGTTGTACCAATTTCAAATCTTACGCCTTCGTCATACGATAAAGTCCATATACATGGAGATAAGTTGCAAAAATATCGTGACATCTAAGGATTGCTTTGAAGTGCTGCATTGAAGTATCCATGGAACTTTCTACTCTGGGTTTGGTAGGTTGCTCTTTTACTATTTCCTTACATTCCTTATTTTTGACCTTCGAATTAAAGTTGCTGGCAACATGTCGGATACATCAACGCCAAGGCCAATCTTTAGGCTACGCAGCATTCTCACCTTCTACCGCACTCCTAATATCGGCATGCCAGTCCGATATCAAATAGATATTGGATTGGTCTTTGACAACGTGTTCCAACACCTTTGCCAAGAACCAACACTATGTGTCCGCTTTCTCCTCATCCACATGACCATATGTCGGTGGGACTATATGATTTGCCTCATCTACTGCAACTGCAATAAGCATTTTGTGCTTATATTTGCCATATAGGAATGTGCCATCAATTGTAATGATGGGTCTGCAATAAATTAACCGATATAAGTTAGTTAGTTCATATCAACCGTACATAAGTGAATTCAATCACATTTAATAAACATACCTGCAGTACTGGAAAGCTTTGATGCAAGGACCGAATGCCCAAAAAAGCTTGTCTAAGAACACGTGTCTTGCGGTATTTGAATCAATGGTTTGCCACTCAAGCTTTGTTCCTGTATTTACCTTTGTTGTTGCATTAAGTAAGTAAGGAAGCTCCACATATGAATCTTCACAACTTCCATACACCTGCTCAATTGCTTTTCTCTTCACCTCATAAATTCTCTTTATATGAACATGATACCTGAACTGTTTCAAGATATTCAGTTGGAGGTCCTTAGCCCTTACATCTGCAGAATTATGGATATCTAATATGATGCTTCTAGATGTGCTCGTGGAATCCAACTGAGAGTGATCCTGTCCAGTGATTTCATCCAAGCAAGCGTAGGGTCTTTCGTACTTAATGATGTGAAACCACCGATCATGTTTCTTATAATTGCCTCTGAGTCTCCACTTACAACCTCTGTTATGCGTATCAATACATTTAACTGTCCATGATTTTAGGTCCGAGTCCACCACCTTGAAATTGTAATGGTTTATTATGTGCCACATTTTAACTGCCCGCATGAGATGATCTTTTGTCTCAAATCGCATCCCAACCTTGAATTCATCGCTGAAGCTCCAATTCCCGGCACTCATTTCCTGCTCATCATCATATACAGCATAAGTTCTACTAACTTCTGCATTGAAAAACGAAACTGGCATTGAGCTCCCTACTGCATCAACGTCAGTAGGAGCAATGAAGAGTTGCCAATCATTCCTCCTTGGTTGTACCGTGGGAGAAGCATACTGTTAGGGCAAAGCTTCGATATTATGATTTCCATCCTCATCATAGTCGTCACTTGATTCACTTGTCGAGGAGTCTTGCATGGCATTTGTATCGTGATCACCTATCGAGGTGGGTGCATACATTTCCACCTGTGCACTGCTTATTGTTTGAACTGGAGTGGAGTTTGAGTCTATCAATCCATCGCTCCCAATACCTCTATCATTGCCCATTTCCCCTGTAGGTGCTTGTGACAATGCATTTTCTGATATTTGCACATAAACAGCCACTGACCCTTCCGTGTACACTAACATCTCCTGCGCATCATCATCATCCGTCATTGGAATAATATCATAACGTAGTATCCTATCTCCAATTGTTACCTTATGATATAGATCCACCCGATGTGTACACCTATTTACCTTCAGTCTATTACAAATGATGTCCACAATTTACTCATACGTAGAGTTCCTACTAACACTGACCACAGCTACCGACCACTTATCATAACCAAATCCATTCTTCCCTTGCACAATTTTGCCATGAGCGTACAGTACAAACTTCGCCTTATCCATTTCCTCACCAACTCTGCCATCTTATCAAAAATAACTTCATTGCATGAAATTGACAACTCCACACTTATGAATTAAACTCCCCAATTTATTTAACATAACTCCTAATGAAAAATTTTAAAATTGATTTCCATCACTAATTAAATGTTAATTTCTATAACTCATTTATAATAAAATTCATATAAAATTGACATTACTAATTTCTAATAAATTATAATTTTAAATGTTGATTTCTGTTATCAATTACTGATTTATAATAAATTATAAATTATAAAAATTTCTAATAAATTATACAAAATTTATATCGCTTTAATTGAATTGTAATGTTTAATAAATTATATAATAATTTCTAATATATTCGACAATATAGCATCGCTAATTCAATTTTTTTTTGCAAAAATTCGAAATCTTACAACATACGATATTCCTACAACACATACAACGACTACTAAAAAATGTAGCATCAATAATTTAAGAAAAATTTCGAAAAATGTGGATTCATACCTTGGAATCATCACCGCCGTAGCCGTTCGTCATTGTCCTCATTCTCGCGCCTACAATAGTCCTCTCCAACAAATTGCTTCCCCCACAACAGCATCTGATCCAAAAACACAATTTCATGAAGCTAATTGCGCTCAATCTAACGCAAATTGTGAATTGGGGTTAGGGTTTGAATTTGGGGATTCGGGTTTCTAGAGGAGGAGAAGAAGAGAAAATGAGGAAGAGGGAGGTTTGGCGAGTATTTTACTCGCACAGACCTCGTCTCTTCAAGAGACGAGGTACCAGGCGACCAGACCGGCAGACCTCGTCTCTTAAAGAGATAAGGTGTTTATGAGGGTGACCTCGTCTCCTCAGGAGAGGAGGTTAAGAGACGAGGCTAACTTGCTTAAAATCAGGATTATTTGATCCCGATGGTAATTTTGTAATTTTTTTCAAAGACACAAATATTTTTTTCCTTTTTTCGTTCGATTCAATCACTAACTTGTAATATAAAATATGAAAAAACCACATTAGGTTAATCGAAGCACTCGAACAGTATTGCTAAGGGGCGATTTGTTTAAGTATAAATTAATCATTTGAGCTCTTGTTCCCTTTGAGACCGTTGGAAGAATTTGTCGAAAATCTCCATCTAGTAACATGACTTTACCCCCAAGTGGAGTGTCAACTTCCATGATATCTCGAAGCGTTCTATCTAACGGTTCAAAGGCATATCTATTAGCCATGAAAGCTTCATCCAAAAGAATAGATTTGCATACCTTCAAAAGTGCGGCTACGTTGGATTGATTATTTACTGGAAAAACAAAATTCGAATGTGGTATCAAGGGGATCTTAAATCTTGAATGTGTTGTTTTACTACTTGGTAATATTGTCGAAGCAATCCTAGAGGTTGCTGTCACTAAGCCAATGTGGCTATTACTTTTAAGGAATTCTAAAATATTATGATATAAAAAGGTTTTACCTGTACCACCTGGACCATTTACAAAAAATATAGCAGATTCATTTTGGTCAATTGCACCCGTAACTAATTGGAATGCACTTCGATAACTCATCTCGAATAGACTTTGGTGTGTTATTATTGTCCGTTGGATTATAATGAAGATGTGGTTAGTCGTAATCCAACAAACTTTTCCCGTGCTGTCCCAACAATTCATTAATGTAGTGTAATGATTTATTGATCATGAAAACTTCTAAAGTCATAGATGAGGAACAGTAATCTTGTAACATGCTCTCATAAAATTCATCCCATAATGACCTAATATTTCTTGGTTGGCAATATACCAAAATCGTTACAAATAATCTTCGAAGTGTAGATGGCATTTAGAAGGAAATAGCTTCTAGTAAGCAATGGCGTATGCTTTGATCATTCTCAATAAGTTCTCTACTCTCGGGTACCTTTTGTAACGTGTCATATCGTATCCCATCATGTGTCAACAAATCATCAAAGGAAGTAGAGCCACGAACATGTTAAGCAGTATCCGAAGGTAAAACCTTTCTGAATCAGCTGGTGCTACAACATATATTCTTCCTATTACCTTGTTAACAGTTCTTCCATGATGCGAAGTCTTGTTACTCCATGTGTAATATTTGGGAAAGTCTTTATACAAATGTTGTCTTGCTGAAGGTTTTGTGGCATTGACACGAAAGAATTCACTATGCATTGTTCGTGGAGTAGGATTGTGAGCCAAAATTGATTATTCGGTGTCACCATGTCTAAAGGTAATTGTATGGATGTTTGGCAAATGTATTTGCATTCTTATGCATTTAGATACATTCGATTCATCGAACACTTGAATAACCTACAAATGGCTTCAGGAGCATTTATCCAACGTGCAGCTAAAAACTGTTGTATTTCATCATTACCAGATCTAATGTGAACATCAAGTGATAACCTATTGGGACCTTTGTAAATGTATTTGTATATATGCTTTACACTCTTAGCACTTGCACAAACCTCTTCATTTATATGACAATCATACTTGGAGTAACCACAGATTGTAAGGGATTATCAAACTGTTGTCTACCATAATGTTTGGATAGTTAGGAAGTGGAATGGGCACATTTTTTCGTTTTCTATATATTGGATAAGAGTCATCGCCTTGAATTTTTAAGTTTGCAAAAGGCTTAAGGAAATGATGTTTACAATGACCTTGTTTCATGCATGGTGTGGAAAAGTTAAACATATTGTAAGGTCCATGAACCATGTGTTTAAGCACAGCAATGAATAAGGTAGGCTCGTTGTCTCTATTTGAAATTTCTGCTTGGGCAACAGAATCGTAGTCATTAGGCGTATTGAGCTTAAAATTAGTATCTAATATAATAAGCATGTGAGCATGTGGCAGGCTTCACTTTTGGAATTCCACTACATATGTGTAAGCAATAACTCTTCTTAGAATGCCTCGATCAACAATATCCTTTTTAAACTCCTCAAATCTATCTCTGAATACCCACGAAAGTAAATCAGGATGATCTTGTGGTGTTTATCCTTCTAGTAACTCACGATGGATCTCTAGCCAAGATGGATTACACGTTATGGTAACGAAGAAATCGAGTCTTCCAAAATCTTGAACTAATGCCATCGCATCTCGATATTTTGATACATATCACGTGGGCTTCCAATGAATAAAGAAGGCAGCACAACTTTTTTCCCAATATTTCCTATACTGTGGTGATGTTGGAAATTATTTTGTAACAGACCATTCAATAAGTTTGACATTTTCAAACAATCATATACAACGAACAAATAAACTAACCTGCATCATTTTCTCTAGTAGCCAATGAGTCCTGCAATCCTTAGTAGAACTCGGCTCGAATAGTAGCCCAATTATGCCGTAGCCATTTAAGTCTTTGATTTTCAATCTTAACAAAGTTATCCACCAAATATTGTTGCAAAAGATGACCTCTACGTAGAATAAGACTTTGTTCATGGTTATGAATATGAAAAACTGGTATATGAGCAAAAGTTTGACGATATAAGTTGGAAGAACATGATTAAGCTTTTTTTATAAAGTGAAATGATCACTTGTGGATAATATGCATAGAAGGCACGGGATGTGACTAAGTTACCATTGATAAAGTGTGTATTAACATCCCATCCATATGTTCCATATGGGAACAAAAGTGGATACTATAATGGATCATAATACCCGACAAGATCACTAATATTTATTAGGCGTCCAGCATGTGAATGAATGACAATATCATGATCACGTAATTCGACTGCTTCTTCACCTCCAATGACAATATCAGCAACTTGAGATGCAGTTGGGAGAGAATACTGATGTTGATTGGGAGGTTGCTCAAGGATTATGAAACAACATTCCTCAATGTTATTGAGTAAGGAGAGTTGGCGAAATTGATGGACAAATGGGTTATGGAAATTTAGGATGGAAGTAATTCGTGTTATAATATCAACATTTAGATTTTGATTCTCAAAGATACGATTTTCGACTTCATGGTCAGTGTCATACATATAAGTTTACAAAAATCGTAGCCTCTCATTTTCATTAGGTAATAAATTGCCAATTCTGTGTTAAATTGTACCCTAAGCACAAATGTATAAATGCCATGGGTCCCTCACAAAAGGCTATTGTTAGCATAGACACCCATGGAGGCAAATGAGGATATATGCTTGTACGATCGAATATGTTGCCTGAAGTGTCGGCCAACATTTGTTTGGTTTGTATATAATTGAAGGAGTTTGAGGGGGGATGGAATGGAAGGGAGAACAAATTTTCCTTTCAAGTGACACACCTCAGAGGTCTCATGCTTCAGTGATTGGGCATCACTAAATTGGCAAGGTACAATTATAGGTAACTGGGGTATTTGATAATCGAAGCTTTCATAAAACCATCGACCGATGTTAAGATTACCTAATCTTCGTGTTGCTCTAATAGCTATTTTGTATGGAGCATTGAGCATTTTCAGAGAATATGGAATGAAATATATAAAGACGAAAGTTATATTTAATGAGTATAGGTGAAATCATTTCAATAAATACCTTCATTAGTAGTATTGTCATTTTGAAGATGTGGTTTAATAAAAGCATCACCTAGAAATTATTTTTAGAATAAAATAATGAAAAACATTAATGTAGGAGTGCATGCATAACCTATATCACGTATAATAGTTAGTATACCTATGCCTTCTAAATTATTTGTCGAATCTCGATATGATGAAGTATGCCCTTGTCTTAAGCATGCCAACTGTCTAACATCAGTTAATTGAAAATTTGTAGAAACCCTAGTACGACGCACATGAGCCTGTAAATGGAAATTGACAATTTATATATGTTTAGTAGTTGAATCTACCATGAACAACATTTGAAAAGAAGGAATAACCTGTAATGATTTTGTGTTGCTTCTTGTTTGATAGTATTGAGCTTTACTTTTTGCAAGATAATCATGTCTTTGTTGCGGACTCATAAATTGTCTATGGGATCGTGCTTCCTCTCTCCAATGCCTCCTTTGTGCAGGGGCGTTTGTATAAACCAAGGTTGAGATAATCCTTCCATTAAATGGTCTAATACAAAATCGTCAATTGTTAGTAAGATGGCTTTAAAAATGATTTCATAAAGATAATCGTTCAATTTAGTTGTGTAGTACATAAGATTACTGACGGCATAGTATCATTATAAGTGTTAATGAATGCATGGTTGAGGATCTAATTTTATTTCTAATAAAACAGATTTACTGAAATTGCAACTCCATTATAAAACAGTAAGCAATCACTTATAGGACATCGAAAAAGCTAGTGGCATAGATAGCTTAGTTAAATAAAGTAAAATCAATATTTCAAATTGGATTATATATTCATGTTCAACAAATTGTAAATCATTTTTTAGAATAGCCTTGTTCATTATTTTGGTTTTCAAATAAATAAAGATGGTCACCTGCAGATACAACATTAATGGTATCTATAATTAATATAATTTATTGTAGTAATTAGCTGGAACTTGTAAAAATAATTAAGAACATGGTGAAGAAACAACTAATAAAAAGCATCGTTAAATTTGTTGACATAGTAACATAGGTGTATCAGATAAATTTTTTTGTTTTGTACACTTTGGGTTGAATTGTTTTCTCAATTACCATCTATAACTTTTTCATTAAAGGAAATGGTTAAATTCTTTTCAATTTGTTGCGAGATTGCAATGTATGTCATTGAGGATCTGGTAAATATAGCGCACACAATAGCAACTTTTCTCGATTATGATTTGAAAATTTGATGTTGAGGTTCAATTAAACCTAAAATATTTTTAATTTGTGTTTGATAGTATGGTAAAATTTAATTTGGTAAAGGTAAAATTTAATTTAATTAACTTTTATTGCACATATGGTGTGTTGATTCTAGGAGTTATAAATAGTAAGAATTTTGTTTTTTTTTTTCCTCTTTACATGGATCATTAAAGTACATCTACATTATATATGGATTAATAAGTTTTTGTAATTTACCATACTACTTTATCTTAGATAGTAAAAGTTGTAAATCTTTAAGAGAAGAAAAGATTAAATTGTCACTGTAGAAGCATTAGCGCAAAAAAAAAAAAAAAAAAAAAAAAAGAAAAAAAATTGTAATGAACAAAGTTGATAAATTCCTATTCACTTATTTCATTAAACAAACCATCCATTCACATACGCATTAAATTATTAAATTAGTATGATCTATTGTTGTATATGATGATGTAACCCACATAAATTAAACAGCAATCAATAATTTTTTGTCCATATGTTTTTACAATGCCCTAAGTATTATGATCGAAAATCTACAATCCTCCAATTCAGACCATAAAACAATTAAAGAACTTTATTGGGTGTCATGTTATGAACACAAAGCTAAACTGGTGAGAGATGGACAAACCATACCATATCTTAATAGAAAATTTGGTATAATCTAATTTAGCAAAGAAGAGGAAGCACCTTTTGGATCATAAGTAAAACCCAGGA
This sequence comes from Combretum micranthum, assembly GCA_024138025.1. Lineage (NCBI taxonomy): Eukaryota > Viridiplantae > Streptophyta > Magnoliopsida > Myrtales > Combretaceae > Combretum > Combretum micranthum. The sequence continues at coordinate 277,130 of JAMXBD010000914.1, read as the reverse complement.
GAATGTGCAGTTGCTTCAATATTCAATTGATAGCATACAATTAATTTTGGCGTTGCCTTGCCGTTGATCAATCTTTGTTTGCTGCAATAAAATTACAATATTTTCACTTAAAAAAAATTCAATGTTCAAAAACCAACAAAAATTAAAATCACATAGCTAAGAATCATTCGTTGATCAATCTTCGTTCGCTGCAAGAAAATTACGATTTTCACTTTAAAAAAAATTCAAAGTTTAGAAACAAAGAAAAAATTGAACCATATGATTCAGAATCAACTCTTGTGGATGCCTAATTGGGATTATTTGGCGTTAATACTTATTCCTTATACTTTACATCTCACAGAATCAAATCAAATCTTTTATCTAAATAATGCAATATAGTCCAAGTAATTTGGGAAAAAAAAATTACGCGACGTGATTGTTGTGTGTGATGTATCAAACCTCTTTGAGTGGACTTGTTTGATCCTGCATGCAAAAGTTAAAAATGCTAAAAATGGTTTTCTGAAAAGAGAAAAAATTAAAAAAGAAAAGAAAGGGTGGGTAGGCAATACCGAACATTTGTATCTCCTAGCCTTTTTCAATAGAATTGTTTGATCCTGCATGCAAAAGTTATAACAATTGAACATAGTTTCGGGGTGAGAAAAAAGAACGAGAAGAAGAAGAAGAAAAAATAGAAGTAGATAGATAAATCCAAAATATGCAAATAATAATAATGCAATACAGTGCAAGCAAGGGGGAAAATTTATGCAATGATATAATTTCCAACATATATGCATCGATATGCAAAATTACACGAAGAACTAAAGATATCGGAATGTAATCATACTAATGATACGCATGTATGGCAGCAAGGAAGAACATGAAATTTACGAACTCCACTTATACGCAAATGAATAGTACCATGACGAAGAAATGTATAGTAGATGTTATATTGATTCAAGACGAAAATTGGGGTGAAAATTCAGTTTACGCCACTTAATTGAATGGAATCGGGTAGAGCGATTGAAAAAACTAATATATAATGAATGTTAGTAGAGTTGTAGTTTCCACTTTAAATACATGTATAGTAGCAAGGGTGAACCTAAAAGAGGAAAAAATTTTTGTCATAAGTTATCGCAAGGAGGTAAATCTCGCTTTTAATTCTTCGTACTATTAAGTTGTCATCCTTACGTAAAAATGGGGATAAGGATCGCATCTCTTCAATAGCTCCCTCTTATGATAGGGACACATATCCCTTAAAAAATATTTAACATTTGTGTTACTGCTATAAAAAGGATGTATGTCCTATCATATGGCATTTGTGACAGTAATAATGCTGCGATGCAAAAGCTAAAACTGTTAAAAATAATTTTTTGGAAGAAAAGAAAAGAAAAGAAAGAGTAGATAGACAATACCGAATTTTGATACTTATAGTTTTTTCTAACAGAATTGTTTGATCCTGTGTGCAAGAAAATGGTTTTCAGGGGAGGAAAAATTCAAATGCACAGGATGGGTGGAGAAATTTCGGAGAACGTGGAAGTTGTTGGATAGAAAGGTACCGTAAATTATTGTTAAGTCCTCCTCAGCATTTCCTTAAATAAGTAGCAGTGTTATTAATAAATTAATCATGATAAGGGCAAATTAGGAAAGTAATTGGAAAAAATTGGTGAGACACTAGGGAAGCTCTGTTTTAAATAATATAGATAGAAGATAGAAGACAGTTACATCTTTAGCTTTTTCTTTTTAAAAAAAGAATTGTCCCGCGAGTCTCTCTCCCTCTTCAATGGCAGCTTCTACTTCAGCAACCTGGCCTTCTCCTCCGCCTCCTTCTTCATCCTCCACGACAACTTTCCGTAGCCTCTCTTCTCTAAGCCGCACTCTCTACATCTTCAACCTCAAAACAACCACAATCCCCAATCCCAATCGCAGATCTGCCTCCCTCTCCTGCACCATTGTGAGAGAGGCCCCCGTCATCCCAATGGTGAACGAGAGCTCCGACCCCACCCGACTCTCGAGACCCGACTCGTTTGGAAGGTTCGGAAGATTTGGCGGCAAATATATCGCGGGGACTCTTATGTATGCTTTGTCGGAGCTTGAATCAGCATTCAATGCTCTATCTTAAGATGAGGATTTTCAGGTATTTGTGGGGTTTGATTGGATTTCGTCTTGATTTAATTTGAGGTAAAAAGATTCATTGGAACTAATCCACGCACATGCTGAAATTTGATTGGTACTTCTGCTACTAATCAATCCACTTGGTATCTTAGGACCATTGCAAACCTTCTAATGTACTTAAGCGGTGTTGGGAAGGGGTGGTTTCTGAAAAAGTTTGTGGGTTTTGGTATACTGTAGCAGAAATTTCTGGGAAGTGATTAGCTTCCGAATGTAGGATGAATTTTGGGTAAAGAATTGAGGTTCAGTTCAAGTCTATTTAGAAATACGAGGATCCAATGGTAATGGAGTATTGACATTTTAAATGTTGCAAGCCCTTAATGAAGAATGAAACTTATAAACCTTGAACCAATCATTTCAAACCTTTTGAATTCAGCTTAATTTGCAGAACAATTGAGTTGAAAGTGTGTTCAATCCTAAATATGGCTTATTTTGCAAATTCAGTACTTTTATTTGTCATAGAATTAGATGGGGTTATCTTAATATATTAATCTAGGAGTGGTTTCTAATATGAAATGATCTATGAATTGAAATTTAACCTTAGACTGTGAGGTTTGGTTTCTGAACCTTTGGTTCTAATACAACACTCAGTTCTGAAGGTCAACAAGTGGAATGCTTCTATTGTTTGTCTGTCTAGTTTTACTCCAAGGAATTGCAATGTATGAGATTAAGAAGGATTCTGAGCCTAAGGTGGGCCATGCGTTTCCTTACCCATCTTATGATCGTTATCATCAAGTTTCCATCAAACTTTACTTGTTGTCACCAAATGGTATAGTCATATTATTAGGAGTAGGATACTACTCTGAAGACTGTGCAGAAACTAGAGAGTACGTCACCGCAGTCTTTGACATTGCTATTCTGAAAAACCTCATTCATAGACTTTGAAGTTCCTTACCTTCCATATGTTGAATAAATGTTTTTTTTGTTCTGAGCTTCTTAACTTTGCACGTGTAAATTTGGAAGAGAGAGTCCCTTATACTTTGCTGAGCAGCTCACTGAGCATTATAAGCGTCCTAATGGTGAAGTGCCGGAGATCTACTTAAAAAGAGAGGATCTTAATCATACTGGAGCACACAAAATCAACAACGCAGTGGCCCAAGCTTTACTAGCTAAACGTTTAGGGAAAAACCGTATTATTGCTGAAACAGGAGCTGGTCAGCATGGAGTTGCAACTGCTACTGTGTGTGCACGCTTTGGTTTGGAGTGCATCATCTACATGGGTGCACAAGATATGGAAAGACAAGCACTCAATGTCTTCAGAATGTGGCTTCTTGGTGCTGAGGTTTGTTTTCAATATATGATAATTTCAAATGATGTGTGGATCAGTGAATGGTTATAGTTATAGCTGGCCGAATTTTTCTGTATGAGATAAGTTAAAACCCAGGTCCGCATATTGAGTTATGTTGTTGATGTTTCGAGCAACATCATTATAAACAATCTGTTCCTAGGAATGTTATCTACCAGTAATTTCTTAGCTTAAGCTCTATGAGGATGAGTTGAATACTTGAATCTCATGATATATCCAATATGGAAAACAAATGTGTGTATCTTATCTATAATAGCTCCTTATTTTTCTTACAACAAATATATATTAATGTCAGTCCTTTAGGAAAATTATATAACAATTTGTTTATTTAATCTCATTTCCTTATTTTTCTTACAACAAATATATATTAATGTCGATCCTTTAGGAAAATTATTTAACAATTTGTTTATTTAATCTCATTTTCATTGAGAATTTTTTTATTAAACATATTGTTGAAAATTTGTTAGGTATTAACATATTTTGAGTGAAAATTCTTATTAAATATAGCTTCAAAATTTGTCAAGTATTAATAGATCTTTAGTATTAAGATATTAATAAAATAAGTAACATTATTGCTATAAAATTAGAGGTACATATAAAAGGAGTAAACAAATGTTGTATAAAAAAATATTAGCAAACAATGCACCCACCATGTGTGTGCGCTAAAATATAATGTGGTAGTAGAATTAAAATTTGAGATGAAAAAGTATAGATTTTTTTTTTAATTTTCGTGATAAAAAATCATTTGATGGTAGGGCTAAATTTCACATGGAATTTTTTTTTTTTTAAAGAACAAGTTGGAGATATCCATTTTTTTTTCAAAAGGGAAATCACTTATTATTATAAAATAAGATATGCATAACAAAAATCAAATATGCATGAACATGGAAGAGGGAAAAATGAGTTGAATAATATTGAAATTGGTTACGTAAAATCAAAAAGTGATTACTAGAAAAAAAACATATATATAATAAATTGAATCTAGTGGTAATAAAATTTAGAACGTAACATTATTAATCAATCAAATTATACACAATACTAATAATTTGAAACATAAAATAGTTTACTTTTTTTTCCATCATATAAAAAACTAACAGAATAGTACTGAGTGAAAATTTTATCCAAATATTAGTGAAATATTGGCAAAAAAAAAAAAAAATTAATGAAATAAATAACATCTCTTGATGAAATAACAATATTATTTTTCAAGGAATATTTCATTTTTTATTTAATTGTTTGTTGAGATTTGATTTTTTGTTTTGTTGTTTATTGTGAATTTCATTTCGTATTTTACTTGCTTTTTAGGATTATTTTCGTCATCCTTTATATTATTAGTTAAGATTATGTAGTTTTATAGAATCTATAGATAGTCATCAAATTAATAGATATTTTCTAGTAAAATCTTACACGATACTACTGGGTTAAAAAATAATAAATGAAGAAGAAAAATGATTGAAAGTGAGAGATAAGAAAAGAAGAAAAAAAGTGAAATTAAAAATTTAGTTTAAGGTTAGAAGTTAAAAGTTTTGAATTTTTAAAGAAAAAAATATGTTATGTATATATGCTAAAATATATGAAGTCAAATAATGTGATTTTCGTTTAAATGTAATAGAAAATTTTCTTATCATTAAATAAATAAATATGGGTTTCTCACAACAAAAATTAATAATTGTATCATAAAAACATTAACATTAATAAAAATTACTCGTAATTAGTTATTTGTTACTATAAGCCAATTAATGATTTAGTTGCATTGTTCAAATATATTAGTTATTTATTTCAATTTTTTATATATTTGAAAATTTTTAGGCTTTTGATGTAATCCATGAATATTTGGAAGTTTTTTGTACTATGTTAATTTTCTTAGCAGTAGCTTATTGTAGGGATCGCTTTGCGTTTCATTTTCTCAGCAGTAGCCTATCGTAGGGATTGCTTTGCGTTTCATTTTCTTAGCAGTAGCCTATCGTAGGGATCGCCTTACGTTTCATGCACTAGGATAATTATTTGTAAAAAAATAAAAAAAATTAAAAATAACAACCTACTCTAATATCTTGAATAACTAAAAAAATAATATTAAAATATTATATAATGTTATTGTAGGGACAAGATCCCAACGATAAAAAATTAAAAAAAATAAAAATAAGCTCGCTACATAAAGTGCCATCCCCGCCATAGTTTGGCTATGAAGAAACAAATTTCTTATAGTGTAATAGTAATGCGATGCAAAAGCTAAAACCATTAAAAATAATTTTTTTGGTAAAAAAAGAAAAAAGAAAAGAAAAGAAAAGAAAGAGTGGATGGACAATATCGAATATTGATACTTGCAACCTTTTTAAATAGAATTGTTTGATACTGCATGCAAAAGTTATAACTATTGAAAATGGTTTTCAGGAGAGAGAAAAAAAAAAAAGAAATATAGAAGAAGAAGAAAGAGTAGTTTGACGATACTAAAAATTCCAAATACTAATACAATGGGAAGATGGAAAGAGTGTGCTGTGTAATTTTTTTTTTCTCTTCTTCTTTTTTTATATAGGAGAGTTATAGTAAGAGGGAAAAATAAGAGGTTGGGTTCAGTTTCGTAATTGAAGCGCACAGGATAAGCGGAGAAAAAGCCAAAGAACGCGGAAGAAATAGGAGGATATGTTCGGTTTCAAAAATTCAAATGCCTAGATGGGCGGGAAATTTCGGAGAATGTGGAAGTTGTTAGACAGAAAGGGTAAAAGACGTGGAAAGGTCCTGTAAATTACTGTTAAGTCCTTCTCAGCATTTCCTTGAATAAGAAGCAATGTTATTAATAAATTAGTTATGGTAGGGGCAAATTAGGAAAGTAATTGAAAAAAATTAATGAGTATACCAAAGTGCTCTGCATTGAGTAATATAGATAGAAGACGTTACATCTTTAGCTTTTTCTTTCTTCTTTTTTAAGTTAAAAAAAAAAAAAAAAGAAGGAATTGTCCCGCAGGTTTCTCTCCTTCCTTCCTCTTCAATGGCAGCTTCTGCTTCAACAATGTCGCCGCCTTCTCCTCCTTTATCCTCCACCACAACTTTCCGTAGCCTCTCTTCTCTAAGCCGCACTCCCTACATCTTCAACCTTAAAACAACCACAATCCCCATTGTCAATCGCAGATCTGCCTCCATCTCCTGCACCATTGCGAGAGAGGTCCTCGTCGCCCGGCTCTCGAGACCCGACTCATTTGGAAGGTTCGGAAGATTTGGTGGCCAATATGTACCGGAGACTCTTATGTATAATTTGTCCGAGCTTAAATCAGCATTCAATGCCCTATCTAAAGATGAGGATTTTCAGGTGTTGATGGGGTTTGATTGGATTTCGTCTTGACTTCATTTGTGGTAAAAAGATTCAATGGAATTAATGCGTAATGACTCTGTATAGTTTCTACGCAAATGCTGGAATTTTATTGTTATTTATGCTACTAATCAATCCACTTGGTATCTTAGGACCATTGTAAACCTTCTAATGTACTTAAGGCTGTGTTGGGAAGGGGTGATTTCTGAAAAAGTTTGTGGGTTTTGGTACAATGTAGCAGAAATTTCTGGGAATGTCGTTAGCTTCCGACTGCAGGATGAATTTTGGGTAAAGAATTGGGGTTCAGTTCAAGTCTATTTAAAAATATGAAGATTACATGGTAATGTAGTATAGGCATTTTTAATATTGCAAGCACTTAATGAAGAATGCAACTTATAAACCTTGAAACAATCATCTCAAACCTTTTGTATTCAGCTTAATTTGCAGAACAATTGAGTTGAAAGTGTGTTCAATCCTAAATATGGCTTATTTTGCAGATTCAGTTCTTTTATTTGACATAGAATTAGATGGGGTTATCTTATGCTATGTTTGGAATGTAGGAAACGATGGAAAAGAGAAAGATATGAAGAGAAATGAAGAGAAAAGTGTGTATTTGGATATGTTTAGTAGGTGAGAAATAAAGGGATTTGAAGAGAAATTAAGGAAAAATTGAAACGTGTATATTTCTCTTCAAAAATGGCATGAAACTAAGAGAAATCAAGAGAAAGTGAGCAAAATGACTTAAACACCCTTATTTATCTTCTTTAACTAATTTTTTATAAAAATAATATAAGGGTAATTTTGTCAATCACTAACTCTTTTTCTCTTTTTTTTTTCCTTTTATTTCCTTTATTATTTACCAAACATAAAATAAACATTCTACTTATTTTCATTTTGCTTGATTCCATTTCCCTTCATTTCTGATTTCAAAAATCTAACCAAACACAACATTAATATATTAATCTAGAAGTGGTTTTTCATATGAAACGATCTGTGAATTGAAACTTAACCTTAGATTATGAGGTTTGGGTTCTGATCCCTTGGTTCTAATACAACACTCAGTTCTGAAGGTCAACAAGTAGAATACTTCGATTGTTTGTCTGTCTAGTTTTACACCGAGGAATTACAATGTATGAGATTAAGAAGGATTCTAAGCTTATGGTGGGCAATGCGTTCCCTCACTCATCCTATGATTGTTATCATCAAATTTCCATCAAACTTTACTCATTGTTACCAAATGATAGTCATATTATGGGGAGTAGGATACTACTTTGAAAACTGTGCAGAAACTAGATGTTAGAATTTATTGTCCAATATGTAACTTTTATTAAGAAAAGTCGTGATTTTTAATTTAAATGACATAACTTTTCGTAATGGGATGTTTTGACGGGCGGTATCCATTAATGATTTATGTAGAGGTATGGTGCATGTCGAGGTATGGTTCTTACTTTGCCTTTTATATGTATAAGTGAAAACTAAAGAAAAATATATTTTTCACATTTTTTATAATCATTCATCACAAATTAAAAGAATAAGAGAGAGAAAGTGTACTCTCTTTGAGAAATAGGGTTGGATTGGACGGATAAGATGTCTATTAAAGAATTAAATCAATCTTGTTCATCGGAATTCAATGCAGTATTATGGTTATAGATAAATGTATACATCTTTATCCATTTATTCATTATGAAAATCATGGAGTTCGAAGATTCTGGATATTGATGAAATAATCATATCATGTAAATTATAGAATCATCTTACACTAGTGAGCACCTTACAGCAGTCTTTGACATTGCTATTCTGAAAAACCTCATGCAGAGACTTTGAAGGTCCTTACATTCCATATGTTGAATAGATGTTTTTTTGTTTTGAACTTATTAACTTTGCACGTGTCAATTGCAGAAAAAACTCGATGGCATTTTGAAAGACTATGTTGGAAGAGAGAGTCCCTTATACTTTGCTGAGCGGCTCACTGAGCATTATAAGCGTCCTAATGGTGAAGGGCCAGAGATCTATCTAAAAAGAGAGGATCTTAATCATACTGGAGCACACAAAATCAACAATGCAGTAGCCCAAGCTTTACTTGCTAAACATTTAGGGAAAAAACGTATTGTTGCTGAAACGGGAGCTGGTCAGCATGGAGTTGCAACTGCTACTGTGTGTGCACGCTTTGGTTTGCAGTGCATCATCTACATGGGAGCACAAGATATGGAAAGACAAGAACTCAATGTCTTCAGAATGCAGCTTCTTGGTGCTGAGGTTTGTTTTCAATATATGATAATTTCAAATGATGTGTGGATCAGTGAATGGTTATAGTTGTAGCTGGCCGAATTTTTCTGAATGAGATAAGTTAAAACCCATGTCCGCATATTGAGATATCTTGTTGATGTTTCTAGCAAGGTCATTATAAACAATCTGTTCCTAGGAATGTTATCTACCAGTGATTTCTTAGCTTCAGCTCTATGAGGATGAGTTGAATACCATAATATATGAATATGGAAAACAACTGCATGTATCTTGTCTATGTTTTCACCTTTAATATGGACTTCGAGTTCATATACTGCCTTCTGTGAATTCCTTACTATGCTCCAACCAATAGTCATTTCATCTGCCACCCACCCACCCCCCGACCCCACCCCCCCCAAAAAAAAAAAAAAAAAAAGAAAAAAGAGGAAAAGTAGGTTTGTAATGGTCATAGCTAGGAACATCTTTCTGTGATGACCATCTTGATCCAACTTGCTACTTTAAATGGTTCATTGTCAAAGTTTGCCAGTTTGTAAGGTTTCTTTTGCTTGTCAATTTATTTAGGTGAACATTAAATCTATTAAAGGGCACCTGGGTCATTTATATGTTTGAACTAATTGTAGTCTTACGTTTCTCATCTGTAAAAATTCGATTTCAACTCTTGAACAGAATAGATACATGTATAGCTTATCTCCCTTATCTCTTATCCTAAAAGTACCCACGACCTAGATCAGTTGTCTACCTTGAATGGATATTTGTTATACTAAGCACCCTGTAGATATTGCATAAGGTGCAGAAAGACCATATAGCACAAAGGAAATCCAAACATCCAGACTTTCAATGGATTGTCTGACCATATTCATCCTCCCTGCTTTTATTATGAGCAAATGTGAATAGCGGATGTTATTTCTTTCTTAAAATATGCTCACCCGTTTATTCAATACAGAAATAAGTTTGACAATGTAATCAATTGTGTATTTAACTGTTCTATTTTTTTTTATATAGCCATTCAGGCTACATATGCTTTGTGATGATGCAATTTCTTCTTCTTTTGTCCTGTCTGACACAGGTTAGACCAGTCCATTCAGGGACAGCTACATTAAAAGATGCCACCTCAGAGGCAATACGAGACTGGGTGACTAATGTGGAGACAACTCATTATATCTTAGGGTCTGTTGCCGGGCCCCATCCATATCCAATGATGGTCAGGGACTTCCATGCAGTGATTGGAAAAGAAACACGAAGACAGGCATTAGAAAAATGGGGTGGCAAACCGGGTGTGCTTGTCGCTTGTGTTGGTGGAGGATCAAATGCCATTGGACTATTTCATGAATTTGTTGATGACAAAGACGTTAGATTGATTGGTGTAGAGGCTGCAGGTTTTGGACTGGATAGTGGTAAACATGCTGCCACTTTGACCAAAGGAGATGTTGGTGTGTTGCATGGAGCCATGAGCTATTTGTTACAGGATGATGATGGGCAAATTATTGAACCTCATTCAATTAGTGCTGGGTAAGTGAATCTTCCCGCTCTTTTTTAAAAAGCTTTCCTTTTCTTTTTATTCATTGTACATATTGAATTCTAAACATGGAGAATTCTGGTGCAGTTTGGATTATCCTGGAGTGGGACCCGAGCACAGTTTCTTGAAAGATATTGCGCGTGCTGAGTACCATAGCGTGACGGATGAAGAAGCATTAGAAGGTAGGAAATTTTCACCCCCCTGGCCTCCTTGCTTTTGCAGTATACTGTTGCTTTCTTTTGTTCCTATACTAAGTGTTGGCAAATGCTTGTGTGGTTACTAATGAGTGAAAACTGAATATCCATCTAAACACACCAAAATGTTAGGGAAGCTTTCTGAGACAGTTTTTAAAGAAATGTGCGTGCGAGATGTGGTAAATTTTTATCATGAATATAACTTGCAAAGTACCATCCAATTCACTGGCTTAAGAGATTGTGAGGTTTCTTTCTTGATGAAGTGCCAAGGGATTGGAGAGTTTGCTATAACAAGCCCTCAAAACCTAATCATCGTGGATTGATTCAACCACAAAGGAAGAAACTCTAGTAAACCAAATGGCACTCTGAGCTGGCTGCTGATTCTGTGGTTAGTCTCCCTCGACTAGATCTTTAGCCCATGTGCAAAACAGAAATTATGATGCCTGATGGTCCTTCCAATAAAATGAAGGAATAGGTAGCAACTCTAAGATGCATCTATAGTCCAGACTGCAGAATATAGTTCATGACTGTCTTTAAGGTTTATGAACTCCACTTCATTTACCTAGATTTTTGTTCTTACATTGGTTAATTAGTGGGTGGCAAGAACATTTTCTTGTAATACTATAAATATGGGAAATTTGTGAGATTGAATCTAGATATAATTCTAGGATCAGTGTTTTCCTTTACTCTTACCATCATGGAGGCTATTTTCCTCTGAAATTGGTGGAGGAATTTTATGCTAAACTAAGCCCACTGCATTTGGCTTTGCCTCTGGGAAGCATTGTAGCATTTTCCTTAATTCTTTGGTCTCTTAAATTGTCGGGTGCTTTGACTCTAAGCTAAGATTTTGATTATGATAGTAGTAACCATCTTCAGTATTGTTTTAGAAGGTGCAGTAACCTCTTGATCCAATTATATATTCTGTTAAACTTCTTGTAAATGTCATTGTTTCTCTGATCGTTGCCTAATTATCTGGCTATTCATGACCACCGATATTCTTTCTTCCTAACCACTCTTTGCTTCAGCTTTTAAAAGATTATCCAGATTAGAAGGCATAATTCCAGCTCTGGAGACATCTCATGCATTGGCTTATTTGGAGAAGCTGTGTCCTACCCTTCCAAATGGAACAAAAGTAGTGGTGAATTGCAGTGGCAGAGGGGATAAAGATGTTCAAACAGCTATCAAACATTTGCAGGTTTAGTGTAGCGTTCCTTTATGCTACAAGACACTGGTACGGGGGTTGAGGAGCTGTTTTTTTTGGTAATATATGTAGACTATGGCTCTTGTGAAAGAGGCCGGCTATTTTTCTTTTTCCTGGTGATTTCAATGTCCTTTTCATATAATCATAAATGTTTCATGTAAACACAGCACACCCCCGGATGAAAAATTATTTCAGTTTGGACTATTTTGGAGTAGCCGAAATCTCTAGTTTCCTGCTTGGTTTGGAAGATGGGTATATGATTGTGCACGCGATCTTCTCAAGATTACAAAACCAAGTCAGGTCGTATTCTAATGATTTTAGTGGGCAAATTAATCGTACATCACCTGATAAAATATCATGAAATCATAAATAGTATATATTATATATGGAACCAGGAAAAGAAGTATATAGTCCATGCACACCCCGATTTTCACTTTACACGCTTGCTAAGAATGAACGAGGAATGATTGAAATTTGATCACCTCCAACCACAAGTGATCAATTATATGTCCCATCAGCGGACCGAATAATCTCATTGAAAACGCTAATGATGAAAAGTTGCAACTAATCTAGAATCTCATTTTCGAAAGCAAATAGGGATCATGCAAGTGATAGAAGGGCGGGAAAGTAGAGGGATAAACAAATTGGATTCGAGATGAATTTCATAACCTAGGATGGATTATCGCTAATTGAGATAAATGATATAAAATCTTCAGCTTTACGGGATTAAACTATTTGAAAAGGTCAAGCTCAATCTTATTTAAACTTTTTTTAAGTCAAACTTAATTAAATACTAATCCTATTCAATTCACACATGAATGGTCTATTGTTTACACTCTTACCAGAGTGTACAAACATTAGTTTATTAGGTCTAAGTAGCAAATACCAAGTCAACAATTACTTCCGAGTCAAAATGGATATAAAGGTTATCAATCTCTTCTTGCATTATTGTATCTAAGTGAATGAAATCTCCATAAATTATGACAGAACATATATGGTAATGAAATACTGATTAGTATATGGGTCTATTTGAATTGTTTAATTTTCATCTATATATTATTCGTATCTGATGTACATCTATATTTTATTTGTTTGATATGTTTATGAGTAAAAATGCTTATTTTTCATCTGTGTTTGTTTCTTGATAAATATCTGTTTGAAAATGATAAAAATAAGATATCAAAATGATTAGAAAAAGATAAAACACACGTGAAGTTATAAAAGTAGTTTATTTATTCCACATGTTTTTTAATGATTGGTCCACATTTTTTTCTTTTATTTGTCTAGTTGTTAGTTTTCCTCTTATGTATAAATACACTTTGTGTTAATGAAATAATTAAGTTACTCTTTATTTCCTTTTGTTTTGAAGCTTCTTCGACTTTTCAATGGAGAACATATGATTACTTTAGTTTCACATGGTATTATAGCTTTTCTGGTAAGATCCATCTTTTTTTTTTGTGCTTTTCTAATTCATCTGTTTACTCCTCTACATTGACATGGATGGTGTTTCTGATATGAATTGGAATTTGCAAATTGAATTTGTTAATTTGGATCTTTATACATATTTGGCTTGGATAATCCTAGTATGGTGATCGGAAATATACTTTTCAATGGTTCAAATTACTTAGTGGAGTAGGTTGTTAGAATAGGACTAGGTGCAAAATTAAAACTAGGCTTTATTGATGGTGTATTGAAAAACCTAATTCAAACTCTCTTGATTTAGTTCGTTGGATCCACTATGATTACATGGTAAGATGTTGGATTTCAAATTCAATGCTTAGTGAATTCTCTTAGAATTATTTGTATAAACAGTCTGCCTTTGAATCGTGGAGAGAAGATTCTAAACAGTATGGCCGGGGTAATGGACCATTAATCTTCCAATTGCAGAACGAAATGAGCAATATTAAGCAAATGAATTAATTTGTAGGGGTGTGCAAAAAAAAAAAAAAAAAAACCAATGAAACCAAAAACAAAACCGGAACCAAAACACTAATCCGGAAAATATATGTTAACCGGTCCATTGGTTTCAGTTTATGATTATAGTTTTGATTTTTTCTAGCTTTCAGTTTCAGTTTTAGTTTGTAATTATAAAAAACCGATGGTTAACAGTTAATTGTTTCCATATTTATAAATATATTATATACACAATTTACATAAACGTATAATTTATATATGTCAATATTCCTTAAATTTTGATTAGAGTATTACATTCTATCCTATGCTTAATAGGAGTTAATGTGATAATTGATTTGGTTTGATTTTGTTGATGATTATACATCCAAAGACTTATGTTTCTCCTTTCCTTAACTTGATTTTCTTTTTTTTTAGCTCTTGTAATATTCATATATATAATATAATTTAAAGAAAAACTCTATGATAAAGGCTAAAAATATGGTTTGTTGAAACTATCAATTTGATTTGTTTAAACCATTATGTTAAATGATTAAAAACTGAAAACTTAAAAAATTAACAGAAAAAATGGTTAACCATTAAGGTGGTTAATTGTTTATAATGGACCGGTTAAGGATCGAGATATTAACAAAACTGATCATTACAGTTGGTTAAAAAATAAGGTCATGGACTGGTTAATTGAACCTTAAACACTCCTATCAACCTATTGGTACTTATTATAATAAACTGAAGTGTGTATGGGATGAGTTACAATTTTGCATTCTTATCCTTCTTGTGATTGTGGTAGAATTGAATATTGTACAAATCACTTGAAAGAGAGAATTCATGATTTTGAGATGGAGACTAGACTTATTCAATTTCTCATGGGCTTGAATGAAGGTTTTGAGTCAATTCGTAACCAAATCCTTTCTATGAATCCATTACCCACTGTTAATAAGGCATATTATCTAGTCCAACAAGTAGAAAAACAAAAACAGTTGACTATCAATGTTGCACATGATACTGATGTTTCTACTTTTTTGTTTAATTGCGCTGAAGGTGAGAAAGGAAATCATGATAAAAAGGATACAAGATATCAAAATAAGATGATTTGTAAACATTGTAAAGTGACAGGCCATACATTAGAAAATTGTTTTTAATTAGTTGGACATCTCGATTGGTATAAGGGAAAGAGAATTGGTAAAGGGAAGTCTCGATCCATAGCAAATTATTATTTAGACAAGCCTAGCTTAAATGCTCCTACTATATCCTTTGATATGGTGTTTGATGCAACAGACGGAATAGATAGAATCATGTTCACAGATTGTGAACTCCATTTATCAAGAAGTGCTTAAGTGGTTTGAGCAAAAGCAGGGGTTGGACAGTGAACAAGTGCAAACAGTAGTTCATTTTGCAAGTAGCTCATACTTTTCTTTTTGGTTTAATACAATGAACAATAAAAGGTGTTTTTGGATTATAGACACAGGAGCAATTGAACATATGACTCCATTCAAAACCTTTCTTACTGACACATACACTTTACCAAATCCAATTAGTATCTAAATATCTGATGGGAAAACAAAGATTGTTCAAATGGTTGGTTCAATTTATTTGAATCCTTCCTTACAAATTCATCATATGCTTTATGTTCGTAGCTTTCAACATAACTTTTTGTCTGTACATAAACTACTTTTAGAGAAGCATTTGAATGCTTATATTGATTCCAACTTCTTTATTTTCTGGGACCAAGTAACTTAAAAACATGTTGTAATGGCTAAAGCTTATAATGGTTTGTATGTACTCAAATCAAAGGCTATTGGGAATTTTAGTTCTCTAAAGGAACTAATTTTGATATTACATTAACCGTAAACACTAGTTGTGATAATTCTTCTTTACTTCATTTGTTACATTCTAGACTTGCTCATACTTTTTTGTCCAAGTCGAAACATTTAGACTCTTGTAAAACTCTCAACACTAGCACTTTCCTTTGTGAGACTTGTTATGAATCTAAATTTCATAGATTGTATTTTGAACGAATTACTAGTTATTCCAATGTTCCTTTCCATTTATTACATGTTGATGTTTGGGGTCCTTTCTCAATTCCTTCCATCTCCGGTGCTCGTTTCTTTTTACTATACTTGATGATCCTACATGTTGTGCTTGGACTTATTTGCTTCATAAATCACATGTCCTAGTTGTTTGAGTGATTTTCTTAAGATGATTATAAACCAATTTTCGGCTAAACCAAAGATTATAAGATCTGACAATGGTGGTAAATTCATGTCACGTACTTATAAGAACATGCTTCATGATTTAGGCATTATTCATCAACATTCCAGAGTTTACACACCTCAACAAAATGGAAGAGTGGAATGCAAACATAGACATTTGCTCGATACCACATGGGCTTTAAGAATTCATGCCAATTTACTTAAGGAGTTTTGGGAAGAATGTATTTTGACAGCAACATATCTAGTCAATTTGATGCCTATGCAAAAATTGGGATGGAAGACCCCACATGAAATGTTATACAAGTCTAAACCCACTTATGATCACTTGAGAATAATGGGTTGTTCATGCTTTGTTGCAACTGTCAAATCTACAAGGGAATCAAATGCATTTTCCTTGGTTATGTGTAGTGTTAAAAAGGATACAAGGTTTATGATATGGTTTCTCATAAGATATTGGCTAGCCGAGATATTGTGTTTTGTGAAGATCATTTTCCTTTTAAACACACTTTTGCTGATACATTTCATCTTATCTTGTCTTTGTCATAACCTAGTCATAACAATTTTCCATCTCTAGAATCTTTAACCGATTCCCATACACTTTCTTCACCTTCCTTGTCCTCTGATCAAGAGTCTTCACATTGTCTCAATGAAATTCAACCTGGTTTTATAAACATAGATTCTCATTCTTTTGGCATTACTATTCCTATCACTTCTATCCTTCGACATTCATCTTGAGAACAAAAAATTCCCACATGGCTAAATGATTATGTGCATGCTATATCCAGTTGTTTTAGTTTAAATGCATTACATGTTAATTCCCTTAATACACCTTATCCCTTGTTTACTTCATCCTCTTTTACACACTATTCATCAAACTTTCTTGTTTCCCTTACAAATGTTTTTACAACTGAAGAACCTTTTTTTATTCACAAGCATCAAAAAATCAAGATTGGGTTGATCCTATGAATAGAGAACTTGATGCTTTGGAATTGAATGACACATGGGAGTTGACCACTTTACCACAAGGGAAGATAGTTATAGGTTCAAAATGCGTTTATAAAGTGAAATATAAACCCCAATAGAAGTATTGAACTGTATAAGGCCAGGTTAGTGGCTAAGGGATATACACAAGTAGAGGGATTGACTACCAAGATACCTTTTCACCAGTAGCTAAATTAGCTACTATTCGTATTTACTTACTATTGTTGCAGCATACAATTGGCTACTTCATCAAATTGACACCAACAATGCTTTCTTACATCGCCTTTTAGACAAAGAAATCTATATGTTGCCTCCTCTTGATTATTCTAAGGCAATGGTTGGTCAAGTTTGTCGACTTAAGAGATCACTTTATGGTTTAAAGCAGGCCTTTCGCCAATGGAATATTGAGATATCTCAATTTCTTATTACTATAGGCTTTACTCAATCAAGTAGTGCTTTTTCATTGTTTATGCTATATAAGTCTAGTGTTTTTCTGGTTGTCCTACTCTAAGTTGATGATATGTTGATCATTGGGAATGGTGAGACGAAGATTGCTTTGCTTAAACATGGTCTTGATGCAACTTTTGCTATCAAGGATTTGGGAGAAGATTGATTCTTTCTCGGTTTAGAAATCTATCGCTCTAATGTTGGTCTTATGATTAATCAAAGGAAATTTGTTCTTGACATGTTATTTGATACACATGGCTTACTACTTGTAAGCCGGTGGCTTTACCTTTACCTACTAGTGCTCCATTGACTAAAGATTCTGGTTCCGAGCTCTCTAATCCTTCACTATATCATTGGATTGTCGGTCGTTGTTATATTTGACTCTTATCAAGCCAGACATTGCTTTTGCGTGAATAAATTGAGTCAATTTTTAGTACGCCCTTGTGATTCTCACTTACAGGTTGCTTTTCATTTGCTGCATTACATTAAAGGGTCAATTGATCTGGGACTCTTTTATTGTGCTACAAATTTTAAAATCGAGTGCATTTTTGATGCTAATTGGGCCTCCTCTTCTTTTGATCGTAAGTCCCTTAGTGGCTATTGTATCATGCTTGGGCAAAGTTTGGTTTCTTGGAAATTTAAGAAACAAGCAACGATAAGTACTTCTACCACCAAAGCAGAATATTATAGTATGGCCTCAGCTACTAAGGAGCTTTTATGGACCACTTATATTTTGCGTGATCTTCATTTATCCATTGATTATCCAATTCCTCTATATTGTGACAATGAGTCTGCTTTGTTGATTGCTCACAATCCTTACTTGCATGGACGCACGAAGCATATTGATATTGATGCACATTTATCTGTCATCATGTCACCACTGGTTTTTGAAGCCTCTTCAAATCTGTTCTATGATCAATTGACAGACCTTCTCACTAAACTCTCTTCAACATATTAACTTTAACTTTTTAAGTCCATATATGGCTACTTTATTTATTCCACGTGTTTTTCAACGAGTGGTCGACATGTTTTCTTTTATTTGTCTAGTTTTTACTTTTAATTAGTTAGTTTTAGTCATTTTTTCCTCTTATGTATAAATACACTTCTGTTAATGAAATAATTAAATTACTCCTTTATTTCCTTTTCTTCTGAAGCTTCTTTGACTCTCCAATGGAGAAAATACAACTACTTCAGTTTCACAACACACTAATCCCATGTCAAATCAATTCTAGTTGGGGATTTTTTTATTAAGATAAAAATATTCCTTGTAAGTGTCGATGACTTAAAGCGTTATAATATTATATGTAATCAGATGTCTTATTTTTAAATGCATTTCTCATTAACTTATTAACATATAAAATTTTTATAAGCTGTAAATATAAAAATATAATTATTCATAGATTACGGGTTTTTACATAAGGAATTGAGTGGATGGGTATTCTATGTGCAAATTCGTGTTCCTCATATTTTAACCATGATTGCGGTACAATTATTGAAGAATGTATTTCATTTATTTATTTGGGTGAATAAAGTAAAAATGACTGGAATTGAGTAAGTTCATGAAGATGCAAAGGTTCATATTAAAAGAAAGAATCAAATTCCTCCAAAAAGAATGTCGGTTTTAAGTTTTAACTTTCATGGATAAAAGAGCTGTGCCATCATCCTCCCATTAATTGCAGATCCGATTTTTCCAAGAACCTTCCTCATTCACACATTAAAGTTAATTTCAAGCTACGAAGAGAGATAATATCTCTTTCGCTTCCACTAGGGAATAAGCTTATGAGTCGACATAAAAAATCATGTTCCATATGAATAAGTTCTTGAACTCCATGATGCCCCTGTTGTGTTAAGTTTTTTCTAACTCTAGCCAGACGTTTCACGGTTCTGGTTGTTTACAAGTCGACATAAAAATCATATTCTATATGAACAAGTTCTTGAACTCATGATGCCCCTGTTGTGTTTAGTTTTTTCTAACTATAGCCAGACGTTTCGTGGTTCTGGTTCAGGTCCAAAACCGTGATCCAAACTGTCAGGTTCAAATCGTGATCCAAACCGCTGAGTCCGATTCTACTTTTTATGGACTCGGAACCGTCTTGTCTACAGTACGGGATGAGTACGAACCGTGGACCTGCTTCACAGGACAGGTCCTAAGGTTCCAAGCCGTTACGAATTTTTTTTAAACCACTATAAATTTTTATTTACCCAATATAAATACAATGTATGAAAAAAAAAACTTATTATTTACACTTATTTCTTAAGGAAAAATTTCTTAATTAGTCACTAATTTTTTTTCTTTTAGTCAAACGGTTCGAACCCCTGGTTCTGGCGGATCCGACATAGCGAACTGGCAAGGACCTGCCACCTCAGCGAGTGTAGCTGCCAGCTCAGAACCTTCTCGTTCTCCCTCCCAAACCGTCGTTGGTAGTCCAGGTCGGGTCTCGGTTCGGACTCGACCTTGGGAGAAGTCTAACTCTAGCTACTATATTTAATATTTTAGCGAAATGTTAATGGAATGGGCGGTTCTAATTTTTAATTGGATTAATTGAGGTGTCAATGTTTCAAATGGTTTAAAAGAGATGTGTTAACAGGAAAAATATTTAATTATAACTCAGAAGATCTGTTATATCATGATACGTGTCATTGGAGATCTCAATTAATCCAATTTTCCAAACATTGAGACCTTTTTTAATCATTGGAAACATTGAAACCTTAAATGAATTTACTCCCTAACATTAGCACTTTCCAGTATAATTTACACTATATAAAATCATCAAATTATATGAATCACACATTTATTATATGTATATTGGAAGAATAAGTTCTTCTCTATCCACATTCATAGATTACTTACCGCTCAAGAATTACATATTTACAAAAGAGCAATTATATATTTAAAAAAGAGAGAAAGAGAGAGAGTTTCTTGATAGGAAACCAAATAGCGAGGTTTATCATATTTCTATTTTTTTTAAGAAGTGTATAATTAATATTAAAAAATATAAAAACTTTCTTTTTTTTTGGATAATTAAAAGTTTCTTTTTGACTTTTAATAAATGATGTTTTAGATTAGTAGAATACCTGTACTTTGGATTTAAATTTTATTAATTTCCTTAATTTACAAATTAATAGTTGAAATTGTCTAAATTCTTTAAATATATCAAGGCTTTGTTTAATTCGTTGGTGTGCCACATTTTGGTTTTAACTGTTTGTCAAGAAATGAATACAAATGAAAAATAGATATTTTTAACTATAAATAAATCAAACTGATTAGATAGAAATATAGATGAAAATAATTCAAACAAACCATATTTATTAATTAATGTCAATCATTAATTATATTACAGATTTTCAAGAAATAAATTATAAAAAGAAGGTAAATAGAGAATTCCATATTCTATGCGTTTACCAAAATCGGTCTGCTTCTACTAGTGGAGGACTGGCAGATCTAATAATTTTCAAATCGTTCCTTTTCAGTTCACTTTTCATGTATCCACTTTTGCCACCTGGCACATATTCAAAATTAATGATATAAATAGGGAAAAAAATCATAATACAATAGATCTTTTTCTCATGTCCAGGTGCCTCAAATAAGGCAATGCCATTATAGGATCTATTTGAATAGTTTATTTTTCATTTGTGTTTATATCTTTTTTAAAATGATATGTGTAAATATATCTGATTTATATATATTTTTATATATATATTTAATCTTTTGATGAGAACTATCAATTTTTTTTATCTATATTTTATTTATTGATAAATAATTTATTAAAAAAAAGTTAAAAAAAGTATCTGTATCTAAAAAAAAAACCAAACAAGCAAACCCATAATTCAACTTTTTAGTAAAGAATAAGAATAACATCAATAAAGATTCTTAATATTTGGAAGATGTAATTTTCTCAAAAACATCTCAAAACTTTTTTTCCAACTTCAAAAGTCGGCACTACAGTCAACAGCATAGGACATGATCAAGTTTTGTTGAAATTTTTGCAACTACAAAATATAAGTGTTTCAACCTATTCGTACCATGTGGACACATTTAATATACCACGTGGGGAAATAAGATATCGCATTTTTAATTTATAATCGATTTCTTCATTGAGCATTAATTCCAGATCGATCGGCTTGATTTGCATCACTAGATTTGGTCTTTCCAAGGTAATTTCGCCGTGAATTTCAATTATGATTTACTATATAGGACGAGGAAAATCAATCCCTAGGAATCATGATTATCATACTTATGGGCAACATGACATAGAATAATAATTTCCCTCCAAGAATATTGAGACCCATCGCTTCTTCTAGTTTTATAATGTTGTACCATATAATTTTTTTCTCATATGGATATGTTATAAATATGCATTTTGAATAATGACAGAAATTTTTACAAAAAAAAAAAAATTTCAATAAGGTATATTTGCATTTAAAAAAAAAAATATATTTTTCTATATGCTTTCTTTTTTCTTTACAAATTTTGAGGAAACTTTACTGTTAGAGGAATAAGAATCAATTGATCACATGAAAATTTTGATTATTAAATGTCAAGATTTGTTAGAAACAAAAACCTAATGGCTAATGGACGCCGATCATACATAACAAAAAGTGTCAATACTAATTATTTAAAAAGTTAAAGTTAATGAGCAACTAGCTATAATTTATAGTTTATTTTGTAACTATCAATAGGAAAAATATATATATTTTTTTTATTTTTCAGTGATCAACTTACTACTATAAAAAATAAATAACACTATGGCATTTGAAGTTTAATTATTAGATATTGCTTCCATTTGATTGTAAAACCTGTTTGAAGACTTATAAACATCTTCATTTGCTAAGTCCAAATGTTTATAATAAAAACATTAATTAAATCCTTGCATTAAGAAAAAAAGATTGAATTAATTAATAATACATGCCATGGACTTTGAAATTAAGTAGATTGACACTCCTACTCTCTGACCATAGCAATAGCTCAAAAAATTTTATAAATCCATACTACTCTTTTAGTAACTTTATACATATATATGTATGTCTCTTCCTGTAACTATACTAAGCTTTCACATAGAGTCAAATAGATGATTTATTCTGTGATTGAAACAACGTTTAAGAATATACTAAAAGAAATTATGAAATTGAGTGTTTTTGGGCACTTACTTTCCATGAACTTTGATTGTTTTTAGCTAATTATTGGTCAAACCTGAGATTTGATTGATTAACATTTGGGCCTATATTCAGATAGGGCAATGGCGTTTTTATTGATTTAAGAAAAATGATTGACAGAAAGTATAGGGTTAGGCTTGTATATTGTTTCACCTTTTAACAGCCAAAGCTATTACAATTAACCATCTCAACTTTTTGGACTAATTAGATCGTATGCGAATGAGATTTTTACTCTCTAGTATGAGAAATAAATAATCCATGATTTGCCAGAAAATTTTGTGGATTGTTTTAATACTATGTCAAGGATAATTGCTCTAACTTAAGAGCGCTTATCATGGTTCTTTATAACTAAAATCACAATCAAGTGGACAGCTCTACTATTTGACAGCAAAAAAAAAAAATATAGAGATTATCCAAGTTTAAAAGTATAAGTCAATAGGATTGGTCTACTACATCTACATGTGATATATTAAAATCATTTAATTGTGAACCAAAAAGTTCAAAGTAAATTCAATGAGTCATCATTGCTTTAGTTAATTATAAAAAATTAATGTTATATAAAGTAGTTAATTAATGTTCTATAAACCCTTGCAAATAAGATATCAATGTTTTAAATAGTTAAGAAAAATAATAATTTTTTTTATTAGTATTACAAATGAAAGTTATTGTATCTTAAATCAATGGTATTATGCCAATATAATTTATAATGGCATAATAATTTCCTATTTTATAGTGTTAATCTTTCTTTTAATCCCTAAAACATTAATTTCTATTTAAACTTACTCTTAAACTTGATGTCCTTCCACATAATTTTTCTTCGACTTATTAAGGCTCACGTAATATTAAATGGTTTTTTGTAACCTGTCACACATACATTTCCTGTCGAATGTTGGCAGCATAAAAGTTCTATGCACTTTTTATATACAAATTGATGATGCAACGAGAATACATGGGCGGTAGTTCTGAACTTACACGAGCTGGAATCGGTAGCACCGTTTCCAGTTTTGAAAAATGGAAAACCGAAATCGAAATTGGAATCAGAGGAACTAATTTTGGTTCGGTTCCACATCCAATTCTAGAACCAAAGAATCGTTGCGGTTAGTTTTTTTTTTGAAAGAAAATTAAGAAAAATAAATACTTTTACATAGCAATAACTCTCATATACAACAATTATTAAAAATGCTTTGGCATTATATGAAAAAAAAGTTAAATAAATGTTTTATTAATACAAACGTTTTTATTAGAGTTTGAGTCATAAATAGTTCTATTACAAATATTATACTATGAATGTTTAAGTTTAATTTGAATCCATTTTCTAGTTCTATGTGTCATGATTTCCCTTTGTTTTTTTCATTTTTCTTTCCTTTTTTTTTCTTTTTGGGAAGTAGGGTAGAACTGCCAGTTCACCAATTCTTGGCCATGGACTTGGCGGTTTCACCCTAGTTCTAGCACGGAGGGCCAATTTGGTTCTGTTCTAGAACCGCCAGTGGTAGTTCCAGTCTGGTTCTCAGTTTGGAACTAAACCGTACCTATGTCGGACCGCATATCATCTTATTCTGCACTATTCGTCCCATAACTTTTATATATCCATACAGAATTTTGGAGCTTTTTCATGCTTATCATCTTTAAAATAAATTACGTAAATAATTTTATAAAAAAATTTACTAATCTACCATTGCTATATTACATATATAGTATTTTTTTTTGGGTATCGCAAGTAGTATATATCTATTATATATTATATATGTATCATACATTGGACGTGCGATACGTGTACAAATTTGTTCTATTCATATTCATGTGCGATACATGTCTTTTTACGACTTTTACATAATACTACCACTATATCTCTTTTCCAACATACGATGTTTGTAGAAACTTTTGTTCTTTTCCAAACATGTGATATAGTGTGATAATTTGATAATTTTTTTCCTACAATTTGTGTATTAGTAATTTCTTTTTAAAATGAAGATATGTCTTTCATCCTAAACTGGTCCTAAAGTATTAATTTGGATTCCTTCGTCCGAAAGCATGAATAGGAATAAGAAACGAAGAATCTCCGAAAACTTACGAAGTATTTATGCTATCCTGAAACTTAATGATATAGTTATAAACAACTGGATATTATATAATTTGAAATATAATCGAACCATAAAACATCCTATACATCCTCATCCTCATATCAATAATGAAGTGTAATCCGTAGTTACGCATTGGACTTTATGGGTATCAAAAAGTCTAACCAGGATATTGAATTGTAAAGAGGAATTGTAAAGTGTAATCCGTAGTACGTATAAGACGATTAGATTTTTCAGAGACGTCATAAGAAGGGGCAAATTAATCCTTCTTTTTCTCATTCGCAAACTCAAATTAAATATATTTTTTGGAAAATAAAGATTTTCATATAATAAAGATATATTTCCTCCTCACAAACTAATCTACCAAGAATATTGAGTACATAAATGTCTATATATGTATATATGTAGAGGTATTTTGAAGAACTCACTATATAAATACATATAGTCTCAATAGATGTAGAGTCTGTTTGGATTGTCTGTTTTTCATCTGTATCTGTATATTTTTATAATATATGTGTAAATATATCCGATTTGTATCTAAATTTTATCTATATTTATTCTATTTGATCTTTTAATGAGAACTGTCAACATTTTTATCTATATCTATTTCTTGATAAATAATTTGTTAGAAAAAAGTTTGAAAAAGTGTCTGTATCTGCAAAAAGCCAAAATAAACAGACCCGTAGATATCATCAAGAAGCCATATATATATATATATATTATATGTACATGTATATTATTATTTACCAACAAACCAGTTCTTCCAAAGTGTAAACATGAATTAAATTAATTTAACTATCATTGTGCATTTATTAGAGAGTAAAAATCATGATGAATGAATTTTTTTTTTTCTAAACATGAAGTGAGCATTGGATATAATTATAATAAAAACTTTAATATAGATTTGATATCTTTTTAAACAAGATTTGATATCTTGTAGGATTTTCGATTCTTTTAGGGTTTATATGTATATATGTATATATCTTTTTTTTTTGTTTGTTTAAGGGAAGAATTCAAGACTTCCTATCAACAATAGATATAAAATCTTTAAGTTTTAATTCTTTTACACTTTCTTTACAATTTTTCAGTCACGCATGTTGCGTGAAGTGGTATTAGAGCAAAAGGGAATTTTGACTCAGTATTAATGTTGCAAGAGTGAAAATATCATTGTCAAATGCGAAAGCGAAATTCGACCCGTGTGCGTAAGGTTTTGGGTGTGTCAGGTGGCTCACTGTTAATTCGCACCTTCCAGCAACATTAACTTGACTTGATCATTTACAGTGGCGACTGTGAAATGTCATCAACATAGGCATAATAAAAACTTTAAAACTTCCGGTGGAGCCACACACAAACTCTTAGGCATTGGATGGATTAAAGCCGCAGAGAAGATTTAGGTGAATGAGTGATGTAAGGTACTCTTCTCTATAGGTCACTATAGATATGAGACCTAATTCCGTTCCAAACTCAAGGTAGATTTTATTTCTGTGTGGGAGAGAACAATGTAGATTTAATATCTTTTTAAACAAGATTTGGCATCTTGTAGAATTTTCTTTAGGATTCTTTTAGGGAAGAATTTAAGACTTTCTATCAATAAAAGACATAACATATTTGAGTTTAAATTCTTTTGTAATTTCTTTGCAATTCTTCAATCGCACACGTTGCATTAAACTTCTCAAGGTATTAACAAAATATTATGATACAGACCTGTTTGTTTTAAAAAAATATAAAAATGTAGCTTGGCAAAATTGAATTGGATAGTAGAATCACTGCGTTCCTCAATATTGATGTTTCGCAGTGATTCTGCTATACAATTCGATGTCCCAAACTAGACTATTTAGGAATGAACACATAACTCTTCACTCTTATTTTATAATCAAATGTAGAAAAAATATATGAGAAATTCTTTTAAACATATATAGGATTGGTTAGAATATGCTCCAAATCTATCTAAATCTAGCCAACCTAAGCTAAAGTTGATTTATGTAGATCAAAATCTAGGAAATTAACGGTATTAAGATAAAGAACATAGAAAGTAAGTAGTTGGAATAAAATAGTTTTAAAACTTATAACCATCTGGCTATTTACGAAAGGAGCTTTCATGAATTCAATGATTTTTGAAATTAGAAATTCAGAATTATAATTTTTTAGGTGAGTATTATAACGCTTATTTATTATTGTGTGTGCTAAAATAGATCAAATTTGCTTAATGGATATTTGAACTAATGAATTATTCTGTTGGTTATGCTTGTCCAATGACGAGCTAAGGTTCGGGCATTATGGATTGCGGTGTCAATGGTTATTCACTAACATTTAAATATTATAATAATTAATATAGGTTGTATTACAATCTTTAATCGTTATTTTGCATTGTGGTATAATCCATACAATTGTTATTACGAGTTACGGTCTAATCGAATCTGCATAACTGTTATATCTTTGGTTGCGGTCTTATAGTGATTACCTAGATATGCGCAAGGTTCTTGAACCTAACCAAACCAAAATTAGGAACTGTCTTCCATGATTTTGGTTCGGTGTTAGTTTTGGAACCACGGAAACCGCTTTTTTTTTTTTTCCAGAAAAAAAATAATTTAATAAATAATTTTAAACTCAAAATAATTATTTAGTCTAAAGGCTTAATTATTAAACCAAATTAAAAAGAAAAATTTAGATAGCATATTTATTTATGTAAACACATCAAATATCAACTATATTAATAATATAAGATTGCAAAATACTTTAGAGGGTAAAGAAAATTACAATATAAAAAATAGTCTAATATTATTAAGGAAATGAATTTTACTTTTATGAGAAGTTTATATAAACTAATTATATATGATTTTAAGTTATATTTATTTGTGTTGTTGATAATAACACTTAAATATTGTGATTTGATAATAAATTTTATAATTCATATGAAATAGTTTAAACACTAATAATTATATATTTGGAATTATTTTTTAAAATATTTTCTCTTTTTTTTTTCTACGGAACTAGTTGGAATCATCGGTTCTACAGGTTTTAGGCCAAATAATCACCTAAGAATCAAAGAATTGGCTAATCGGCTTGATTCTGGTCCGGTTCCTGATTCAAAACCATACTATACCCATTTCTATCATTACCAATATTATGGGTTGTAGGACAACTATTATCAATAATGTCTTACGGGTTGCAGTTTATTATTCTTGTAATAGTTGAATCAAAGTTGTTTGAATTCTAGTTGTTAGAATTCTGTTGTTTGTGAAAAGATCCAAATATTAATCATAAGAAATCAAAATCAAATAAAGTCAATAAAAAGATATTGGGTTCACGTACGGATCTAAACTGCAAAATTTTCAAAATTCCTAAACTAGCCCTAAATTGAATACCTAAATTTTGGTAATTAAAAAACAATTCAAATGTCGAAGTAAATTAAATTGTAATTTAATAATAGTTCTCTAAATGGAAATTCTACAAGAAAAAAAGTAAAACAATACAAGTAGAGCCTTTCTTTTTGGAAAACTACAATTTTGTCCTTAACGGGGTTCTAGGTTGAATTAGAACTTGAAATTTAATTAAAATAGATAAAATGAATTTATTTGAGAAAATAAATCATAATTTACACCAAAGATGTATAACAAGTCATAAACTAATTTAAAAAAAATGAATAGCATAGGTGGCACCATGAAAAAAAAGAAGAAAACTCTAGACCTTCACATCCTTAAAATTCGGGTGGCTGCCCCTACCCCCTTTTTTCTCCCTCTTATCATCTCCTTTTGATAGGATCCAAAGGGCATAAACGTAGAAGATCAAAAAGCTATCAAAGTTGGATTGCATACCTATACGCCGTATGTACGCTACTGGCCTAAAGGCCTACACTGCCGGCGTACAAACAAAAGCAATCCAGCCTTCTGCCAGCTTTCATTGAAGGTTCGTTGACCTTCATTGCAGATCTGTGCACTGCCACCAATGCTGCTAGCTTTCTCAAGTATGCTACCAGTGTAGGGTATTTAAGTCGCCAGCGGATAGCTAGCTTACAAAGCGACCAGAAGCGTACATAATAGAAAACTCTAAAGTCATTGTGTAAGCCATTGACTTTTATCATTTATGGCGTTGGCCTTCCAGCTTACACCACTGGCCTTCCCTATTACAAAAACTGATAGTTCGTAATTTTTTTTCTTGTTTAGTTTAAAGGTCGCTAGCTTATATTATTCGACGATTATGTTTCTTATTATGACCTTTAGGTTTCTTTTAAGCTTATATATATTGCTCTTTGCTTTGTTATGAACGTATGAGTTGAGCGAATACATTTTCTTGAGAGTTTCTTTCTAAGGTGAGAACTCTCTTGTGGTTCTTGTGAAAAGAACTATTCTTTGATAGTTTTGGTTCTAGTTAACAAGGATTAATTAGGGTCAAGCTTCATTGTTGATAGCTGTGGTTTCAAGCGAATTTGTTTAGGGTCAGGTTACGATTGATATTGATAACTATGGTTTCAATTGGGTCCAATTGCTTATTTGCTTGTTTCAAGACAATCCTAAGGTTTGTATTCCATTGTTGATTGCTTGGGTTAGGGTTTCTGCACCTAAGGTTTGGGTTCGCATTAGTTGACATAGGCTTTTGGATTCTAGAATGGGTAATCCTATCCTTTATCTTTTAATTGTTGGTTGATTAATTCATAGAAAGAAAAAAAGAGAGGAGAAAATTAGTGAAAAAAAGGTTTTGATTTTTAGGGTTTTAATATGTGTTGTTTAAGTTATGAAGATTTTGATTTAAAAAAAATGAGTAGTGGAGGAGAGAATAATGAAAGTGAAATGAAATTATTCATGAAAGCTATTCAAGATCAGTTTGGGAAATTGAATAGGAGATTAGATAATCTTGAATCTCCATCCAAGCCTAAATCCTTTAGAAGGCATATGGATTAGGAGGAGGAGGATGAGGATTTTGATTTTAGCATAAGAAGTGTTAGGAGAGGTAAAAGAGCTATGCAAAAACAAGATAGCAATTTGGGAAGTATTAAAACGAAAATCCCTTCTTTCTAGGAAAAGAATGACCCAAAACTATATTTAGAATGGGAAAGGAAGGTAGAACATGTTTTTAACTGTCACAACTATTCAAAGGAGAAGAGGGTGAAGTTAGCAGCAATGGAATTTACTGACTACACCAGTATTTGGTGGGATCAATTTGTTCTGAACAGGAGAAGATATGGAGAGAGGCTAATTAGTTCATGGGAGGAGATGAAAGCAGTAATGAGGAAGAGATTCATTCTTAGCCATTACTATAAGGATTTGTGTAGGAAATTACAAAATTTGACTCAAGACTCCATGAGTTTTGAAGGATACTATCAGGAGATGGAGAAAGCCATGATAAGGGCTAACGTAGAAGAAGATCATGAGGCGACTATAGCCAGGTTTATTGGTGGATTGAATCTAGAGATTGCTTATTGGTGGATTTGTAGCATTATGAAGATGAGAGGAGTTGCTACACAAACCCATTAAAGTAGAGAAGCAATTGAAATCCAGGGGCAAATCAAAGTTTGGTTCATCATCTGGATCTTCATGGAAGGCAGATTGGAAGGATCATAAAACAGTTGCAAAATCAAAAGAGGATGTGAAGGCCAAGGAGTCTGATTCTGTTTCTAAAGGTAAGATGGAAAAATCTTCTTCTAGAGCATGATATCAAATGCTTTAAATGTTAAGGATATGGACACATTGCTACACAATGTCCAAATACAAGAACTATGATTGTCTTGAAGAATGGTGACATAGAAAGTGAGAGTTCCAGTGATGATGAGATGCCACCATTAGAAGATTGCAGTTATGTTGATGTTAAAGGACCCATCGAAGGAGAATTATTGGTCAATAGGTGAGCTCTAAACATGCAACCAAAGACAGATGTCAATGGGAGCAGGGATAACATTTTCCATACTCATCATTTATTAAAGATAAGGTATGTAGCATTATTATTGATAGCGGTAGTTGTACTAATGTTGCTAGTACCTTATTTGTTGATAAATTGAAGCTGCCTACTACTAGACACCCTAAGCCATATAAACTGTAGTGGTTGAATGAATGTGGGGAGGTTAGGGTGACCAACCAAGTGTTAGTGGCTTTTTCAATAGGAAGATATAAGTATGAAGTCTTATGTGATGTTATGCCTATGCATGCTAGTCATATTTTGTTGGGGAGTCCTTGGCAATATGATAGGAAGATTACACATGATGGTGATCACAATGTTTATTCCTTTGTTATGAATGGAAGAATTGTGAAGCTTACTCCTTTAACTCCTAGTCAAGCTTATGAAGATCAAAAGCGTATTAAGGAGGCACATGAACAACAAAAAAGAGTGAGAAGTAAATGACTATGAAAGAAAATGAGGGAAGCAACAAATACGAGAGTCCGAGAGAAAAAAGAGAGCCTACTTGCAAAAGAAAGGAATGTTAAGAGAGTTTTGTATGTAAAACAGCCAATGATTGCACCTATGTACAATGAGGCTACTTTTTATACTAATGATCTTAACCATACTCTACCTAGTGTAGAAGTTTCTTTACTATAGAAACTTAAGGAAATTCCAGATGAACCATCCCTTCAAAGAGGATTGTACTCAAGAGATGATTCCTGTCAGCTGATTACTAAGATTCGAGGATGAATCTTTTTAAAGAAGGGAATGATAAGATCCAAAGGGCATAAGCATGGAAGATTAAAAAGTTGTCAAAGTTGGACTGCAGACCTGTATGTTAGACATGTATGCCACTGGCCTAAAGGCTTACACTACCAGCGTAGGAACAAAAATAACCCAGCATTCTGCCAGCTTTCATTAAAGATTCATCGGCCTTTCTTGCAGACTTATGCATCTCTACCTACGCCACCAGCTTTCCTAAGCACACCGCTGGCATATAGCCGACTTACAAAGTGACTAGAAGTGTACATAATTGAAAACTATAAAGCCATTGAGTAAGCCACTGGCTTTTATCACTTATGCCATCGGATTTCTAGCTTACACTGCTGGCCTTCTTGCTAGCCTTTCTTGTTACGAAACTTATAGTTGGTAATTTTTTTTCTTGTTTCATTTAAAGGCCGTTAGCTTATATTATCCGACGATTATGTTTCTTATTATGACCTTTATGTTTCTTTTAAGCTTATATATATTGCTCTTTGCTTTGTGAAAAGAACTATTCTTTGATAGTTTTGGTTCTAGTTAACAAGGATTAATTAGGGTTAAGCTTTGTTGTTGATAGCTATGGTTCCAAGCAAGGAGTTTGATTGGGGTCAGGTTACGATTGAATATTGATAAATGCAATTTCAATTGGCGGGTCCAGTTGCTTATTTATTTTTTCAAGACGATCTTAGGGTTTGTATTCCATTGTTGATCGCTTGGGTCTTAGGGTTTCTACACCTAGGGTTCGTAGGTTCGCATCATCTTTCCTTTATTTCTTCTTCACTAAAACCTTCGTAAGACTCATATAAGGTAGAATGCCTCCAAAATCCATATTTTAAGCACCTTTAGTCCTTATTTAAGCTAGTATAATGAAAAATTAGGTTAGAACTAGTTTTCTCCTTCTTTCCTTAAGACAACAAAGAAGACATGAACATCCAAGGGGCTTAAAAGTTTCAAAATTCGTAATACCGAAACCCAAGGTAAGAAAAGTGTATTAAATTTGAGTTTTAGCTCTTTTTATAACTTAATAAGCTCTCTTAATGATTATATCCTTGGATAATAGTTTGAGATTAGAAAGCCGAGTAAATGAAGATGGAGAAGCCACTCAAGGTTCAACAAAATTCATGTAAAGGTAAGTATGAAAATTTAAGATGTTGTAATGTAAGTGTTTTAGCATTTTAAGCATGAAAACTGACTTAGGTGAGTTAATACATATTTAGATATCAATAAATCAAGTTTTGGAGTATATTTTAAGTCTTAAATCCCCTTTCCAAGCTGATGCAAGTGAAAACTATTGTTGGAATGAGGTAAGACATCAAAACTAACTTGTTTTCATGAGATTATGATGGTTTTGAGGTTAGGTCTGCTATGGTAGCATTGAAATGGTATTTTTGGCGTGATTTGAAGGTTGGGTTTTTTTGGAATAAGTTGTGGGTAATAGATTTAGGTGCAGTTGATTTAGGGATCTAAAGTGATGAATTCATGTTTAGATTTTTTCAGAAATTTATGGTTAAACATGTTTTCAAGGGATGGTGAGACATAATAAATGAAGATTAGGTTTAAAAATATGATCTTTAGCTCTTTAAAACCCCCAAAAGTCATCCAAAAATACTTTTCATTGAAAAACCTGAGTTTTAACTCAAAATAATGAAAACCTAAAAGAACATGGGTGGAACACAAGGTTGTGTAACATCCCGTGTTCCTCTCTAACTCAAAAACTTGTAGAAAACGAGTTTCCCAGAAAAACATGGCTGATACATGGGATAGTGTATTTGCCTGTGTTCCTCTCTAACTTTAAAACTTAAAAATCAAGTTTTCCAGAAGAACATGACCAAGAACACTATAATGTATCCACCCATGTTTCTCTCTGTCTCAAAACTCAATAAATCCTAAAAGAACATAAGGAATACATGTGCCCATGTACCGATCATGTACTAAATAGGGGGAGATACATCTTCCCATGTACCACCTGTGCTCTTTGCTAGCCCCTCTTAACTTCGTCTTTTCTCGCCTAAATCACACGAAAATTGATGTGGTTCTTTCCTTAACCCTAAGTAACCTCTAAGACCTTCAAAATACATATTTAGCAAGTATTAATACCCTATTCACCGAAGGCATTATCCAACCACTTAAGTCCAAAAATGATTCTCATAAACTAAAGTAATTCAAACTTAATAGGTGGAATCAGACACTGAGAACTAATAGGGTTAGTGGACTTTGGGAATCAATTCTTCAAAGGTCCAGAATCAAGACCCACAAAAATATCGCCTACTAGGGTCAGTTAACTTAAGCCCCTAAACCGAATAACCTACATAAGTAACTAGATAACTTGGCTAAATGAAACAAATGACCCTTTTAAATATTCCTTAAGTAGATATGGTCAAATTAGAGTGACCTAGATATAAAAAAAACAACACAAATGAAATAAAGATAGTAAAACTTGAATTAATTCTCGATTTCAATTATGAATAGTTATTGGATATCGAGCTTGGAAAGGGATAGCAAGCTTAAACCGATCGACAGGTATGCAGTAATTGCATGTCACTTGTTACGATGGTATTAATAACTGAACTAAGAATTTTAGCTTCGCTTAATTGATGTTGATTGCTGCTTAGTCGCTTACTCTAAGAGTGGTACCTCTGAACTAGGTTGTGAGCCTGATCACAACGATGGGATGATGCGTAGTTGTACGTAGACCCCCCACGGAGTGTACAGTAAGGAGAGGTGGGTAGTCGATATGGGATATTCTGAAACCAGACGATTAGTTAGGAGCTAGTGTGAAGTTACAATGGAGTTATGCGCAGGTATGGGCTCTTACATAAAATGTTACAATGGACTGTCCTCATTTATGGCTGTTTGTGGGGAATTGATCCATAATAGACTACTCTGTTATTTTCTTTCCAATAAGTCTGAGAACTTATCGAACCCCCCTCTTCGGTGCGTGATTCGATGAGGGAACTCTACCCCTTTCATTTGACGGGAGTCTTGAGTGCTTTTGTGCATCTTTATATTTCTAGGACACTAGAAATACTTGTTTGCTGACTTAATTGTAATCAACTTAAATTGTGTTTGTTGCATTAGCTTAGGTGTGCATGACATGCGTATATGTGTTTGGTTACTATGTACTGGGTTCGTAGTTTATTTATTAACTTTTCAAGTCCAACTGGTGATTTGATGGGGAATGAGAGATACAAGGAATGACTCGATTAGATGGCGATATACACGACATGGGTTTTATGAGTTTTTCGTGAAAAGTTTAGTGCAATTTATTTTATAAACTTGGATGATTATAATTAAATAACTATCAAATGCTTTTGTTTTGTTTAATATGGGCCTTTAGGTCTAAAAGTTTTGTATTTGAGTTATAACTTCTT
The DNA here is from genome assembly GCA_024138025.1 of Combretum micranthum. NCBI lineage: Eukaryota > Viridiplantae > Streptophyta > Magnoliopsida > Myrtales > Combretaceae > Combretum > Combretum micranthum. Next base: position 242,432 of record JAMXBD010000914.1, on the reverse strand, counting down.
GATGGGCCCCATGGGCAATATTTATAATGACTTTTGTGATACTTATTTTCTAAACAAGTGGAAATTTTATAGGTTTGATAAACCCAAACCATGAATAAACAATGACATTTTGCTCAAATTTTATAAAAAATTTATAACGAATTCTCAAATTAAAACTTTATTAGAAACCCATTTTATAATAGAATGCCTTGCACATATCACTTAGATGTGATATGTGCGGTGTAACTGTCATGCCTTATGCGCCTGGGGCAGAGCCGTTACAGTTTGATAGATTGAAAATATTCAAATAATTTTTTTTTTGTTATTTTGTAATTGCTCACCTTTTTCTTTTTTGATGAAGCATTTTTCGTAATTGATTATACACTAGAAAGGTCTAAGAGACGAGCCTTGCATGATTCTATTCAAAAAGACATGGTGGACTTGCTTCGGGCATGGCATGCTAATATGTACATTTTTGCATATAAATAAACATATACGTACATACTTTGCACATCTTCATATACGAAATCATACATAAAATAAACTGTGAAATTGTGTTAGATGTAAGTAATTTAACTATTATCATTAATTTTTGGTAACCTAGATTTTAACAACCGGGATACTTTTTTTTTAGTCGTCAACAACCGAGATACTTTAAATTAATAAAAATATAATAATAATTAACTTATTTAGAGTTAAAATGGATATATTCGTAGGATTCTTAATCACCACATTTGCAATTAGATAACTAGATATGCTCCAAGTCTGATACTTTTGCTTGCTTCCTAACATAACGCTCTAATTTTCCATTATAGTATTAAAGTCCACCCACATACTAAGGTAGCTAAAGATTAAATATTATAAGGTTCATTATAGAGCTCAAAAGGTATACGCAGCTTATACGTGGTAAGCACAATAGACAAGGTTGCTTATATATGGAGTTCCTGTGCATTACTTGGCCACGATCTGCCATTGCTATTACTCCACTTAACAGTTTTAATATCAAATCTTGTAATGATTTTCCATTTATGACCTTCTCTTTAAGGATAAGCAATTTTCAAAGGCATTTCCCTTATCAAATAATCCTACCCATCCCCGATTAGATCCATGGTGCTTGAGGGTTGTGTTGGATTGCCTAGAGAACCCAGCATTACAATGCACTTGATAACAAAGAACTGTCTTAAGTCCATTTTAGCTAGTGTGACATTGTCGATGTGACATCCTCCATGCAGTACATAAAGTAAAATATCCATTCAAGAGTGGAATTAGATATAACATTGCATTTATCAGTAGTAGTTTATGAATGTTCCTGTCCCCTCTATCATAATATGACATCAAACTGTATGAATGTGAAAACTAAGAGTTAGTGATTATCCTATCTGTATACTCAACAAACAACTTACCATTAAGCTCGGGTTTTGACCAACTGTGTACTAACCTTAAGGTAAAATAAAATGGGAAAAATGTCAAATTCAGTTGCATTTCAAGAGTTTTTATACAAAACACTTTTGAGTCTAGTTTAAATAAAATTACATATGACAACAAAAGTCTTAAAACATAACATGAAGGCAACGATCACTTCTCTACTCTCCTTTGTAGAAATCCTGAGATCTCGAAAGCGGCTAGGCTTACCAAAGCAGTTCGTCTAGTTGGATTATATCCCTACCTCTGTGTACCTGCAAGGTGAATTACACTATAGGAGAATGAGCTAAAGTCACATCTCAGTGAGATGAGAGTGTAGTTTTAATCTTACCTCAAAAGGTAAATATAACAAGTTAACAAAGACATGCAATGCTTGAATAACCATATGTAATGCAATTATCATACGTAGTCTTTTGGTAATCAACATAAAGTCTATGGTATAAATCCCGCTTACATTGAATAAAGGGATTCACATTTTCACCAGTATTCAAGTCGTCCAATATCCTTTCATTTATCGCAAGTCCTAATGTATCTTAAATGCAGCCCTTTCCGGGATACTTTAAATGCAATCTTGTACTAAGATATCCAAATTGAAGCATATTCCTTTAAATATAATAATTGTACCTTTTTCTATACCAATATTATTACTCGATGTTTGGGTCTTTCATTAATATTATGTTCTTTTACTTGATTATGCATTAATGATTATATAATACTAAAATCGTTCAATTTCTTTTTATTTTATATTGAAAATTAGGATCAAGTCGATTTGGGGTAAGAACCATTTGTCGATTAGATCACAGATGCAAAGTAGGACCAGCTAGATACTGGCTGGATCATCATTGGTTGGATGGTAATACTGGCTGGATCGTGACCAGCCAAATGGTAAGGTAAGGGCATTAGCTCGACTGTAGCTTCCTTCTTTGTAAAGTTTTTCTTACTATGATTAGTTTCCAGGCCATTTTCAACTTGTTCACTTCACAAGTCACTGATAACTCAACAACGATACAAACCATTCAATAAACACTATTTAAACAGCAACACAACACACTGTACGCACAAAATGAACAGTTTATCATTGAAATTTCCGATTATTGTGGCTTTTTTATCGTCTCAGTCGAAGTAATTTGATGACTGGCTCAAGAAATTTAAGTTTTCATATGAAATACCTGAGAAAATATTCCTTTAATTTTAAGGAATACAGCCATGTTAGTTTAAACTAAAAGTTTATGTAATAATCTTATTAACCGATTACTTTTACACACTTATGGTGTTTTGCGGTGTCTATGTTTGTTTGAAACTAGAAACTATGCGACTTGTGGTTTTAAAAATGGATAAACATTGTGAGAGATATGGAATTTGAAAATTTGAACGGTTTACAAAGCTTGTTGTATGCGGTGACAGTGAGTGGTGAAAGAGAGAGAGGTTTTAGCGAATTTTATGGTCAAAGTCCATCCTTATGGGTGGTGAAAATTAATGGATAGTTTCCATTTCTCATATTTGATTGGTATGAAGATCTGTAACGAAGTGTAATGACACATTCTAGATATTATTGTATACTTAGAATTCCTAATTGAAATGCTTTATTTTCTAGTTCTAATATATGCTATGATTTATTATAATATTAAGGTTTAAGGTTTTTAATATATTAAGGTCTATCCATTAAGTTACCTTTTGATTACCTAACTCTGTATTTCCGTTGTTGCAAAATTACAAGATCTCACATATAATTGAATCCCGAACAAACATTGGAAAATGCTGATTTAGGGTCCGTTATGATTTGTATTTTTTTTTAATTATTAACTTGGTATCTATTTGGTATTAAGAGTTATAAGGAAAAAAAAGATGAGTGACCCAATTACTCATTTACAGACCACACAAATCAAATAAAGATCATATAAATACACATATCAGATAGAAATACATATAAAAACAAACAATCTAAACAAACTTGTGAATTCCATTTTTTACTCCTAAGCATAAAGTCTAAAGACAACTACGTACTAGGGTTGTGGGACCTACTTAAAAAATAAAATTTTTATCTTACTGTAATTAAGATTAAAAAGAAGAATTTTGTTGATACGATTGATATGGTGTAAATTTTTCAATAGAAAGCTCAAGAGAGTGGCTACACATGCGTGATATTCCCTACGTTACGTTCGTACTTAAGAATGATCCCTAGTTCCTATCCTTGTGATCATTCTTTATTGATCTACCGGCCTATAAATTATCTAGTGGGCAAGTATAAAGCATATTAAGAAGTCATGCTTGATGGAATGGTGAATGATTAATAGGCCTGGCTTTAGAATGAGTTCGGCCCAATAACTCGATACGTGGGATGAGTTTGATTGTGTCGCATAGGATTGGACCCAAGTGTTTATGGTCCATTTGTTTTGATTTTATTTTTTCATGATTTTTTTTATAGTGACATCCTTAAAAAACCTGTGTGTTTGCTAGCAATAAAATACTAATGTATATCTATATTATTAAAGCAAAAAATACTTTTGGTTTGTTTACTTTGCACATCGTCTTTTGATTTTTAAAATTACAATAAAAACCTAATGTGTATTATTTTGTTCACAATTTAAGTAACAATATTTAACTACTTTGAATAGAATCAAAACTTTCTATTGTAAATAAATAGAAAAATTCAATTTTTAAAGCACCCCCTTCTCTCTCGTTTATTTTTGTATTTACTTCTTGATTTCTTTACTATTTTGACACAATATCCTATCCTTTTTTTTTTTCTCTCTTTTAGTAAATCTTAAGCTAGGATTTTCTTTGCAATAGTTATTTGTAACAAGATAAATTGTCAAATTAATTTTCCTAATGTCACTGTATGGTGAGATTCTATAGTTGGCCGATCATGTCTAGTAAGCTTGCTGGTTAACTTGAGAGGATTTTTACGATGATGGCACGTGTACAGGTGTTGTAGGAGAGGTGTAGGAGGAGAAACAAAAAAATTTGATTTCTTAATTACACGAATATGATACAAGATCAAACCAAGTAGACTCAATCATTCTTAACTTGTTCTTTGCTGAATGTAGGCTTGGACTTTCTTGAAGATGTTTCAGTAGAGTTTCCATGTTACATTCAATCTTGAATATGCAAAATGACCCCCACATGAGAAGAAAAGCCTTATATTTATAGATGTTAAAAGCTGATGCTAGTAGTAGGATCATTCCTAAGGATCCAACGATTAAAATTGAAGCCTTACTTCCTTTACTAATGGGCTAGGCTTTAGATAGGCAGTCTGATGGCTTTTATAATATAAAATCACATTATTCTTTTAAAATAATCTATTTTAATATAAAAGGGCTCAAGGATTATTTTATTCCATATACACCTTATTTTAGTCAAATAAAGCCTAAATTAGCTTAGAAAGATATTTTTGTAGTCTACTTTTCACATGCGAGAAAATTGAATAAGGCCGAGAGTAGAATAAACTGGTATAGTGATCTTTGTTTCGAGACTAATAAGCTAAATCTCCCTATAATATCCCTTATTGGACTCAATCTTCTAAGCTCTGCCACTAACTAAAAAGATCGGTTTGTGGCATTAAATTGGCTTGAGAGCCCAATTACAAAAATGATCCTCTACGATCTCTTATAAAGATTTCAAGAAATTGCATTTATGTCTTCCCTATTGTAATTTTTCTCCCATAGTCTCATATAATTTTTCTATCTATAGTTTTTCCTTATTTAAATGTTAAGACGGTGTGTGATGCACAATGAGTTTCATAAGATTAATACTAGGTTATGGATAGTCATATCATTTAATTGTTACATAATCACATAGTAAATTAACTTTTTTAAGCAATAAGATCTCCCATGGAGCAAGATATTTCATATTAGCATTAATTTCTTAGAAAAATGTTAACATAGACAAATACTAATGTCATTCTATGTTATTGATATTTTTAGATGATCTTTGTATTATTTTTTTTTAATATTTAACATTTTCACCCTGTATAATCGACCATGTAAATGTTTTGCAATCTATAATTCATGAATTTCATATTGTTATATATGCACATACATCACGAGTCATCACTATTAAAATATAATAAGTACAAATATCTCCGATTGCAAAATTTATCTAATAAATTCCTATAAAGTAGTCTAAACTTTACTTAGTTAAATTTCTTTATAATGCATAAAATATATATTTTAAACTCTTTTCTTAAATATTACATGAATTCCATCTCAATCTCACATTCAAAATACTACTCCATCATAATTATGAACATGATAAAATAAGATATAGATAAGGTATTTTTCGTATGCTAATGATGCAGACGACCTAGAAGACACATATGTGAATAAGAGAAGTCGTCCAAGAAGGAGAGGAAGAAATAACACTAGGCCGCCCAAACGCCGCCTTCCTTAGAAGAAATGCTGCCAGCAGTGGAAGATATACGCTAGTATTGGAGCCGGCCTACATTGCTGATAGTTTTGTCTATTGAATTTTCAAATCGTCAGCATTAATTATAGGCCATCGGCCTTTGTTTTCAGCATTAATTGTCTGCTTATGTTACACAATTTATTTTTATTTATTATTTGTCTTTGTTGTATTTATTAGTTGTCTTTTTAATGTTTTTATGTAATAGTATAAATAGGCTTTTAGAATTATTTTTGTACTTTAGAATATTTTACATGCTTTTGAAACCCTAATTGAGAGAAGTTTTCTTTATAAAGTTGCCATTCTTTATAAGCTTTCTATTCTAGAAATCATCTGGTGAGTTGATTTCTATTCTTTACACTTTTGCGTTGCATTAGATTGATATCAAAGCAAGGAAACTTCCAGTGGAGATGTCAGGAGACGACAGTTTAGGAGGTAATCACGTCCTCGATGATGTTTCGGATGTGGAAGTCTTGTAAATTGAGTCACAGGTTAGAAGGGCAGTGTTGGAAAACATGGTAAGAGTTTCCGACATATTAAACAACATTTTGATGACTTGATCGATCGATTTGATGCCAACAGGAATAGGAATGGTTATGGAAGATGACAAGGGTAGAGTATGCGCGTGGCGATCCTGTTGTCAGACCTGTTTCCTGCTGTCAGACCTATTGCTGCAAATCATAGGTTACATGATTGCAAAGATGATTTTGAGGAGGAAGATGAATTGATAGAGGAACAGCAACCACAACGATAAGGCATTGATGGCGGATTTGGAAGAGATAAGGCATATGGTAGTGTTAGATGTCAATATAAAGGTAGAGGTTATAATTATGATGAATATTATGAAGATAGGAATGAATATGGAAGGAATGATTTCAATCTAGAGGTAAATATTCCATATTTTAAAGGAGATTTAGGGGTTAAGAATTTTGTTGATTAGATTGCTAATGTTGAGTGGTTCTTTGATTATATAGAGGTACCAGAGGAGAAAAAGGTAAGATTGGTGGCTTGTAGATTGAAATAGGGCACTTCTGCTTGGTGAGAGAGTTTAAAAAAAGTAGGTCATGAAGGAAAAATACCTAGTAGAACGTAGTTTAAGATAAAAATATTATTAGAAGATGAATTTCTTCCTCTTGATTATGAAGAAAATCCTATTTCAACAAGACCAAAGACATCATGAGGAAAAGAAATTGATGCATGAAGATCCTGCAGAGTTTATGACATTAGTGCAAAGTAATGATTTGAAAGGTGTAGAAGAAGTTCTTAATCCAAAAGAAAACGGGAAAGAACAAATTGAAGAGACTCCTAAAAAGAGCTCATCCAAATTTTTTAAACCATTCCTTTTAAAGTAAAATGAAAACTTATGGATGAGAAGATTAAAGTAGTTGAAGCTAAAGAAGAAGAGAAACCAAAAGTTGAAGTGGTTGTAAAAGAATCAAAGGAGAAGCTAAAAAGCAAACCGATTGAAAATAAAAGCAAGAAGAAGATAGATGAGGAAGAGAAAGCCAATCTTCTGGTGACTTTAAATGCTGAGGTTAAAGGGTTCAAACAAATAAAAGAATTGTATGAAGCTGCTGTTAGTTTCAAATAGATTTGGGCTAATATATTCCCTTTCTACTCAAACTATGGGTCTGTTTGGATTGTATGTTTTTCATCTGTATCTGTATCTGTATCTTTTTTAAAATGATATGTGCAAAATATATCCGATTTGTATCTAAATTTGTTCTATTTGATCTTTTGATGAGAACTGTCAACTTTTTTTTATCTATATCTATTTCTTGATAAATAATTTGTTAGAAAAAAGTTTTAAAAAGTGTATGTATCTGTCGGAAAAAAGCCAAAACAAACAAACCCTATATATATCCCTATATCCAAAAGAGAACTCAGGGTTGAGTTCTTCTCAAGTGGGAGAGAATGAGGACGACCTAGAAGACACATACATGAACGAGAGGATTCGTCCAAGAAGGAGTGGAAGAAGCAACACTAGGTTGCCCAAACACCGGTGCCATTGGCCTTGGAAGAAACGTCGCTGGTGTTGGAAGATACACCGTTAGCGTTGGAGCCAACCTACATTACTGATAATTATGTTTTTTGAATTTTCAAATCATCAGCATTAATTATAGGCCACTAGCCTTTATTTCCAGCATTAATTGTCTGCTTATGTTATACAATTTATTTGTATTTATTATTTGACTTTATTGTATTTATTATTTGTCTTTTTAGGTTTTTATGTAATAGTATAAATAGGACTTTAACTAATCCTTGTAATTCAGAACATTTTTCATGCTTTTGAAACCTTAATTGAGAGAAGTTTTCTCTGTAAAGTTGCAATTCTTTGCGAGCTTTCTATTCTAGAAATCATTTGGTGAATTGATTTCTATCTTTGCACTTCTGCGCCGTGTTAGCTAAAAATTAAAATAAATATAAATTACATACAAGAAATATATATATATATATATATATAAGAAAAGGTTTACATAGTACTTCAACAACTTATCTTGAGCAACAACTTATCATATCAAAAATTCTTTCAATCAGAATATGGTGGCGTGATTTCATGAAATGATCAACACTCTTTCTATTGGCCACACAAATCCTTTACTTAAGCTACAAGACATAAAAGAATTCTAAGGTTGGTCTGCTTATTATTCCCTGCGAGCAAATGGGCCGACTATATGCGAATCCTAAGCAACAGTACTCTCCATCAATCGCATCATAATTTCAACATCTTCAGTGAGGGATTCAAAAGTTCTTGTAGCACAAATAAAGCCAAATAAATAATGATTCCAAGGATCTTATTTGACTTGTGATGATCAATTTAATAAAATAATGTTATTAACAATATTGAAATTAGAAAAAAAACTTTAAAACCCTTTTTAGCATATCACGGTTGGCAAAGACCATTTCCATATAATCAAACTGTGATTTACCACTATAAATAGGAGGCGCTCCTGTAATGGAGGCTAGTGATACAACCCATCATTTAAAAAAAAAGGCTATGACTTCAAGTCTTGTCTCCCCACCCATGTTGTGTTACACAATTCTTATTTAAATGGTCCATTCCACTACTTTTAAAACCTTACTATTTAAACGTTCACTTTTACCAACTGTACTCTCTCTGCCTCTACTCGATACAACCAAAGCTAAATACTCCTCAAAATTAGTTTGTTTTCTTTTTAAATCCTCTTTAAGTTATGCTTGGTATAGTTCTTGACCTATGTAATGAAACTAACAAGGATGTCAAGTCTATAAGTAGTGGAAAATGTGATATCCCCAAAATATAATGTGATGGAAATTTAATAAATGAATCAGTATTTGGTGTAATGGTTGGAGTTCATTTAGACTCTAAAGTTAAGCATGCTCAATGAAGAGCACTTCTAGGATGAGTGACTTTATAAGAAGCAGGTAGCATTAAGGATAAAACTATGCAGCACTTCATCAAAGCAAACAATACCTTAATGAGGAGTTCTAGGTTGTTACAATATTAATCTTTCGAAGTATAAAATCTTGACGATAAGAATTCATAATAGCTGAGCTTAGGCTTTCATATAAAGAGTGAACTGCAATTGGATACGATATTAACAAATACCCTTAGGCTATAGCCTATACTATTGTAATGATTACAATTGAACTCGAACAACAAGTTTCTTAACTAATATAATGATTTGATCCATTCTCAAAATTTTTGTAGAAAACTTTAGTTTATACTCACATAGTTGCAATCCTTAAGTTTAAAGGAATGCTTTCGAGTGTGTTATAGGTGAAAACTTTACTTATTCATACCGGTCATTAGGTTACTTCTATTGATTCGAAATGAGGCCATGGTGAGTGGGAACTTTCAATGATTTACTACTCTTGTTGCTTGTTATATGTGTGATATACTATCTAAGCATATTAAATGAGCCTTTGCATGATATCATGTTATGTTTGTGTATTTTGGTGATAGTGTCACTTGAAAACGAAAGAAACTAAAGCATACAAAAGGTGAAACTTTGAAAATTTTGCTAGGAAGAAGCTTACTACCAAGTTGGTCTATTTTAGATGGCAGCCGATGCTTTCTCAATTCAAACTAGCAAGTTGGTCCAAAGATGGACTAACAAGTCAAATTGCTCCCCTGTTTGGTGCTTTGTTTTCAAGCACTGGTCTAATCCTATTTGAAAATAATTTTTGTATATAATAAAAAGGGAAAAACCCTTTTTGGTACATGAACTTTGACAAAGTGGACAATTAGATACCTAAATTTTTTAAAAGACCCATTTCACACCTAATTAAACTTTGTGTATCCCTTTTTACTACCTCACTCTTTTTTATTGTCTCTTGAAGTAATTGACACATGTAGGCAATGATTGGGTGGGGTAGTAAAAATGAGCACAAAAATTTTAAGAAGGAATGAAATTGTTTTTTTTTTTTAAGTTCAGATACTTAATTGTCCACTTCGGCTAAGTTTGAATACCAAAAGGGGCTTTATCCCTAATAAAAAAGAAACTCTACTAGCATAAGGCAAATTAATTGTGGGTTGCTTGATTTAATGGCTCAAAATAGGCAAAAAGCCTAAATGTTGAATGGTAATTGGAGTAACAATTTGATTCAAGATAAAAAATATATATGCATATATACCCACTAGCATGTGTCTGGGAGAAGGGTTAATAACCAATAATGCATTTGATGTTTAACAATGAATTGTTTGATTATGCTTGTATAATAAGATGTGTTTTTCTTACATTATTGTCTGGGTTGAATGCATATTGATTGAGCACCATGAATCTATTAACAAATATCGTATTATAAGTAAAACCAAATATACTTTCACGGAATCACATTATCCATGATCATCATCATTTGACAATGGAATGATAGGGATTAGGTTTTAAGTTAAGGAATATAGATCCTCGCTATTTAAAAATTTGTTAAGGACAAATTACAGTTTTGTAGGACGAACTAAGAGATCAAGTGAAGTTGCCGACTTCAAAGCCATGTCAAAGCATCGTCTCGGTCATATCATAAGTCTTAATAGATCTTGGTCCAAGACTACATTTAAGGTACTCATAAGGAAAGAGAACTATTGGATGATCGAACTCAGGACTACATTTAAGGTATCTCAAGGAAGGGCTACAATTAAGGTACCTTAGGGTTTGTGATATATGTGATGTAAGTTTGGATGACCTAGGTGATGACAAAACTAAGGGATGGTAGGGTGTTAATTCCTAACTTCACGTTGGCTACCGGATGATTTTTAAACACTATAAGTTGATTTTTTTTTAATGCTTAGCGAGTGCTTACATGAATGACACAAGTGTTTGTGAGGGGTTTTCACGACTAGGAGATTTTCTAGGGTGTAAAATAGAGCGTAACAGAGAGAGCATTTTACTTGAAAGCCATAAATTTTATTAATATACATGTAAGCGAAAATAACACAAATGAAAAGGCGTAAATCACTAAATATTTTATTGAATAAATCTTCAAAATTTCAAGGACTTCATTGGCATAGATTGCTTAACATAATGTAATATATAAATCTAGATTTAACGACAATAATGCTCATTATATTCAAAGTGAATCATTTTAACATACAAGTGTGATTAATGCAAGGAACACAATTAAGAAGAGAAATTCATAGAATGATGGAAGGCACCTGTCCATAGATGCAAACGAACACGGATAAAGGTAGTTTGCTACCTGAATCAAAAGGAAAATGAAATCAAGAGAAAAAAAATATTACTAGATCAATAAACTGGCATAAAAAGGGAAAAAATAAAAATAAAGGCACAAAATACATTATGTGAAATATTAAAAGAAGAAAAGTTTGTCATTCGACAACTTATCGTACTGAGCATCAGATCAAGTTGCAACTTAAAATAATTATCAAACTTATTATTCTAAATCTTCAAATATAGCAATGCATAACTAATTATTATCAAACTTATTAATCTAAATCTTCATATACACCCAAAACCATGTACAACTTTCAATCTTGGATTTTTTTTTTTTTTTTGCAAGAATAATTATCTAAGTACCTATAAAAGTCCAATGCTTCAATTTCTTCCTTAATGAATTTTTAGATGATGCAGCTGCTAATTTTCATTAATCTTGACTTCTTGAGTCTTCAATAGAAGAAGATGGCTACAGACACAACATTGAAACTGCTAATATTGACTATTTTAGGAAGCTCCATATTTATTTTTATTATTCCTGAACTCACAATAACAACATATATATATATATATATATTAGTTTTCAAGTGGCATTCAATTAGTAGATATTTATGGGCTCCAAATAACTTTTGGATGCATTTTCCTGTAAATTGCTCGAATTTTTCATTCATTTCAACTTTATTAAGCTTCCATAAATATATTGCAACAATGGTCTTGTGAGTCCAATTTTTTTGTTCTACAATTATTTGTAGAGTAAAACAAATATTCTTTAAGTGTTGGCATGCATTGAGGTCTTCTAAATAGAAACTTCATTGTAGTGGATGGTTGCTGATGAGTTTCCTTAAAAACCAATTTTTTTTTATTTGGACATAGACCTTTAAATAATAAATTTGCCACAATATCAATCTCATAGAATTGATATACTAAATTTCAAAATATTTTCACGAGTTTGTCATTACACAAAATCATTACATCTAAAATATCCAGAACTCTTTAATCCATAGCCATTATAAAATATTTAATCATATATGTCTAAATCAACTATGAACCGTTGGAGTTGGTCTGTGTGGAGAGAGAATGAAAAGGCATAGATTGCTAAATATATTATTGAATAAATCTTCAAATTTTCAACAACTTCAATGACTTAGACTATTTAACAGAATGTAATTACTGATATGTATGTCTAGACCTAACAACAATAAGTTTTATTTTGTTGAAAGTGAAAAATTCCAACATACAAATGATTAATGGAAGAAAAGAAATTAAGGAGAGAAATTTATTAAATGGCTAGAGGCACACTCTTCCATGGATGCAGAGCAACGGGAACAAAAGTAGTTTGCTACCTGTATTAAAAGGAAGATGAAATCAAGAGGCAAAACTTGATATATCAATGGAATGGGAAAAAAAAAAAAAGAAAAGAAAAGTACTAACTTACAAATAAAGCTATGAATATTTTGAGCATTATGTCATATACCAAAAGAAGAAAAGTTACTTATTTGACAAATTATTATACAAAATAAGGCATAAATTATGTGTGTAAAAATAATGATTGAAATTATCATTCTAAACTATAGCATCTAAAACCATATACAACTTTCAATTTTAGATATATTGCTTCTTCATCTACTACTTGGTAACTTAGCATGTTAATATTTGTAACATCTATAGATAATTTGTAAGGGCCATCATCAGGGGAAAAAAAATTTGTATGCATAAAAGGTGTATTTCGAATAAAAAGAATGCTAAAACTATAAGAATAATATCTATCTACTTTAGTATTATATGTTACACATTACATTGTACGTGTGTTTTATGTTATATAAACTTTTTTCCATATTTAATTAAATATACTGCCACTTTTTTGGAAAAAGGTATTTTTATTTAACGAAACAAAATATTTATATATTTTCTAAATCAACTAAAGCCCTAGAGGCATGTCTCAGTAAGTAAGGAGAGGTGGATGAGATTATTACCACGAATTATTAAGGCATATTAGAATATTATTCACTTCCTTAGAATTTTGGCGATGATCAATGAAACTCTCACGCATACCCAATTGGATACCCTATTCAGAAAATGGAAGTATGCATAGCGCCATGGTTTGTGAAAAAGCAGAGATCCGAACACTCCCCAGAATCCAATAAAAAAACCAATACCCATACTCATGTAGAATCCATCTCTATCCTCATCTTTATGACCACCCATGCTGATTGGAGGTTGTGCTTTTGCTTCTACATCTACTTCTTGTCGATGACACTTCTTAGAAAGAGGCTCACCGCATAATCCAGGATTGGCCATAAATGAAGCATTACTTTGGGTTTGGATTTGAGTGCCTGTTGGGATTTGCCCTGTCAAGTTATTGTATGAAATGTTCAATTTGGCAAGGAAGTTTAAGTTGGAAATGCTTTGGGGAATTCCTCCTGATAGGTGGTTCGAGGACAAATCAAGTACTTCAAGCTTCCCCATTTCACCAATTCTTTTAGGTATGCGTCCAGTTAAGTTGTTGTTAGAGACATTTAGTTGTAACAATGCTATAAGGCTTCCATACACTTCGGGTATCCACCATCATCACGTCCTCCAAGTCGGTTAGACCTACAAAGCTTCTTTCTCTCCAACATTGAGGAAGCTCTCCTGATAAAAGATTGTTTGAGAGATCCAACATTGCTACGCTACTGTCTTCTTTAATTTTTTTTTGGCTATTTTGAACGAACCATGATTTGAATTGCACAAAGTTGATAAGTTTCCCATGAACCTATTGTTGGAGACATCTATATAAGCAGTGTGTGGATTGAATAATGTAGCTGACCTTCAAATTGGTTGAAGCTCAAATCAACATACACTAGAGGATTTTAGGAAAATGGTCGAGTTGGCAGCCATGCAAATTATTCCTTGAAATATTCAAGTACTTGACTTCTGATGACAAGGTCCAGAACCAATCAGGTGTGAGCTAAGTTATCGTCAATGATATTCACATTTGTTGCCAGTTGTTATTGCATATTTGGTTATCAATGAACCAAGATTCATTCGAAAATGAGGAGAGAAACCCACGGTTCAACCTCTAGACTATATCCAGTTCAAACAACGCTTTACACAATGCACCCAAGAAAAAAAATCTAAAAATATATTAAATAATTTTAAAAAATTCTAAAAATATCCAGATCCAATATAACTTATTGAAAATTACTTCCTCAAAATTTCATGTAAAAATAAAATAATATGATATTTTTCCTAAATTTTTCAAAACAAAGCAAAACAGGGACTTATAAAGCAAATTTCATAACTCTAAAATAATCATAGGTTGTATAAATCATATTAAACACATTTATAACATAATATATGATGATTCTAACATTTTTACATAGTTTCAAAACATTATGATATGTTTCTACTGCCTAAATATTAATTTGCAAACTATTTTTGTAATTTTCATTTATAAAAATAAATTTTCAAATTACATAATATATTCATATCATATAAAAATGTCACAAAAACATATTCTAAATTTAGATCTATGAATATAGCATGTTTCTTATTTTATTTGTCAAATAAAACCAAGTTTACGTGTCTACTATGCATAAATCATATCCATCCAAGCATGAATTTATTAAAATCACCTCATGAACATGTTTAATCTAAAATTTCAGATTTAAGAAATTATCAACATCATCAAAAACAAGCAATCTCAACATAATCCAAAATTTACTTATTAGAAAAACAAAGTGGAATAAAAAATTTCTTCAACCTCACAACAACTACTACAAATTTGTTGTTGAAGCCCTTAATCCTCCCAACCAAAATCTTAATATTCTTTAAACTCCGAGACTACTTAATGATAACAAGAAAATTTATAAAAATTAGTATGGTTTAGTAAGGTTATAAGAAAAATATGATTTGTAGAAATAGATTATCTATTTTCTTCTTGTAATTGTTTTACTAATTTAATTGTTTTGAGGAATTAAAAATTAATTGTTTTACTAATTTATCCTGTGAATTTGCATTTTATAGTTACTAAACTATATAACTTATTATTATCCTAAATTAAATTTCAGAGTTCAAATTTATCCATAATTATTACTAAACCTATTTAATTTTCCTGATTACAAATCATAATTACAATTGTATTTTGCACAGGAAAGTTCTCCATGTCGGGTAACTGTCATGCATAAATATGGTATCAAAGGTTTAAATTGGTATATAAAGATACATGCTTAGGCGAAAAAAGGAAAAAATTATGTTTATTCAATCCCTATTTAATTCTATCCAAACCTTATTTAATTTCTTGATTTCAAGGATACCAAAAATATTTTACGCTCATATACTAAAAAAGGAAAATACTATGTTTACTCAACCCCTATTTAATTCTATTCAAATCTTATTTAATTTCATGATTTTCAGATATAAAATATTTTTTGTGAACTATTTCTATTCAACCCTTATTTAATTCTATTCAAACCCTGTTTAATTTAATGATTTCAAAAATACCAAAAATTTTAATTCATATTCAAACCTATTTAAATTTCATGATTACAAATCATAATTATAATTGTATTTTCCACATGTAACTTATTGACAACTATCATGCATAAATATGGGTCAGAGGTTTAAATCGGTATATAAGGATACATGCTTAGGCTAAAAAAGGAAAATATTATGTCTATTCAACCTCTATTTAATTCTATTCAAACCCTATTTAATTTCATGATTTCAGGGATACCAAAATATTTTACGCTCATATGCTAAAAAAAAGAATTCAACCCTTATTTAATTCTATTCAAATTCTATTTAATTTCATGATTTTAGAGATACCAAAAATATTTTACGTGGACTATTTCTATTCAATCCTCATTTAATTCTATTCAAATCCTATTTAATTTAATGATTTCAAAGATACCAAAAATTTTAATTATATTCAAACTTATTTAATTTTCATGATTTTAAGGATATGAAAAATATTTTATACCTATATGATAAAAATATTTACGCTAAAAATATTTATACTAAAAATGCTAAGAGGATGGTTTTGTTTTAATAGTATAGATTACAATAGAAATTGAATCTTTATACGTAATTGTAATAGCTAAAAATATATATAATTTAGGAATAAATATATTAGAATTAGGACAAAAAATATAAAGACTTGTGGTCAACTGGTCATCACGTGGGCTTTAGTGCGTACTGTGGACTCAGATTCTCCACGCAAGCATCCTCCTCGGAATTAAAGCTGTTCAAAATATAAATATCTACGAATTTTTTTTTTTTTGACTGATGAAAGACGCTTGACTGAATTTATTATTCCAAAATTGAATTTTTGACCCAATTCATGAGGTTTCCATCTTAGAATCTGACCTTTGCACTATAAATAGGAGTGCTCTGTTTCGTCCTAATCAACGAGCTCTCAAAGCTTTCTTCTGTCTCAAAAGTCTTAGGTGGGTCTCTCTCACACACTCCCTCTAATTATCTCCCTACTAAATTCTATCACCGCTTCTCTCACTGTGGATCGTCTTTGCATAAGCCGCACCGTCACGAGCGACAACCATTTTCCACACCCCAACACGGTTCGACACTCACTAAGCCTAATCGATAGAGAGAGACAGAGGGTTTTAGAGAGAGAAAGAATTAATCAATTTAGAGAGAATGAAGAATTGCAACCGTTGTGGGAAGACGGCGAGGGTTCGCTGCGAGTCCGATAAAGCGAGTTTCTGCTGGGAATGCGATGAGAAAGTACACAGTGCGAATTTCCTCGTAGGGACACACGTGCGGTGGTTGCTTTGCCACGTCTGCCACTTCCTGACTGGGTGGAGAGCTTCCGGTCTGAAACTCGGTCCGACGGTCTCAGTTTGCGAGACTTGCGTTCAGAATTTTTCTGACCAGAACCGTCGGCCAGTTTTGTGTGAGTATGATGATGTAGATTCTGAGGAGGATGAGGATGAGCAGGACGAGGAGGAGAGTGAGTTTGACGATGATGATTTGGAGGAGGATGACGAGGAGGATGGGGATGGAGAGAATCATGTGGTTCCGTGGTCGTGTAAGTCACCGCCTCCGGTAGCGAGTAGTTCAAGCAGTGGAGGGGAGCAGTCCATGAGTAGGCACGGAGCTGATCTTGACCGTCATTCAGGGATTAAACGGCTACGAGAGAGCGAATGTGCATCGTCTCGATCGATACCGAAAGCTGTGCCTGAAGACGGAGTAGATGCGTCGTCTTCCGCTACGGAGCGTCCATTGAAGCGACGGAGAGCAGACGACGGAAGACCGAAAACGGACTCAAACCCGTCCGTTGTAATCCACGAGCTTAACGAGCTCCAAAAGAGGGATGTAACGGAAAATAACACCGCCGCGACAATTTCGGATATTCAAAAGCTGAGCCGATCTCAGAGCCGCGACTAAAGAATTGCCTGCTATCAGTAGTATATAAATGGAAATCCAAAAGCTGTACTGTTCCATTAAATTTATGATTTTGTTGTTAATTTATGATTTGCTGTGTTCACATTTTAATGAGCAATTTTTCAAATTTTGTAACTGCGAAAACGTTTGAACCTGTCCCGAAATGCTAGAGGTGAACTTTAATTCGTCTACACGTATAAAATATTAACGATTATAGTGGTCGGTGGTACCAGAATTCTTCTATTTGTGATAAAAGATAGATGTTTCACGTATAAAATATTAACGAAATGCTAGGGGTGCTGAGGTTTGTTTTCAATATATGATAATTTCAAATGATATGTGGATCAGTGAATGGTTATAGTTATAGCTGGCCGAATTTTTCTGTATGAGATAAGTTAAAACCATGTCCGCATATTGAGTTATCTTGTTGATGTTTCTAGCAAGGTCATTATAAACAATCTGTTCCTAGGAATGTTATCTACCAGTGATTTCTTAGCTTCAGCTCTACGAGGATGAGTTGAATACCATGATATATGAATATGGAAAACAACTGCATGTATCTTGTCTATGTTTTCACCTTTAATATGGACTTCGAGTTCATATATTGCCTTCTGTGAATTCCTTACTATGCTCCAACCAATAGTCATTTCATCTGCCAACCCCGAAAAAAAAAAGGAGAAGAGGAAAAGTAGGTTTGTAATGGTAATAGCTAGGAACATCTTTCTGTGATGACCATCTTGATCCAACTTATTACTTTAAATGGTTCATTGTCAAAGTTTGCCAGTTTGTAAGGTTTCTTTTGCTTGTCAATTTATTTAGGTGAACATTAAAATCTGTTAAAGGGCACCTGGGCCATTTATATGTTTGAACTAATTGTAGTGTTACGTTTCTCATCTGTAAAAATTCGATTTCAACTCTTGAACAGAATAGATACATGTATAGCTTATCTCCCTTATCTCTTATCCTAAAAGTACCCACGACCTAGATCAGTTGTCTGCCTTGAATGGATATTTGTTATACTAAGCACCCTGTAGATATTGCATAAAGTGCAGAAAGACCATATAGCACAAAGGAAATCCAAACATCCAGACTTTCAATGGACTGTCTGACCATATTCATCCTCCCTGCTTTTATTATGAGCAAATGTGAATAGCGGATGTTATTTCTTTCTTACAGTATGCACCCGTTTATTCAATACAGAAATAAGTTTGACAATGTAATCAATTGTGTATTTAACTATTCTATTTTTCCTTTATATAGCCATTCAGGCTACGTATGCTTTGTGATGATGCAATATCTTCTTCTTTTGTCCTGTCTGACACAGGTTAGACCAGTCCAGTCAGGGACAGCTACATTAAAAGATGCCACCTCAGAGGCAATACGAGACTGGGTGACTAATGTGGAGACAACTCATTATATCTTAGGGTCTGTTGCCGGCCCCCATCCATATCCAATGATGGTCAGGGACTTCCATGCAGTGATTGGAAAAGAAACACGAAGACAGGCATTAAAAAAAGGGGTGGCAAACCGGGTGTGCTTGTCGCTTGTGTTGGTGAAGGATCAAATGCCATTGGACTATTTCATGAATTTGTTGATGACAAAGATGTTAGATTGATTGGTGTAGAGGCTGCAGGTTTTGGACTGGATAGTGGTAAACATGCTGCCACTTTGACCAAAGGAGATGTTGGTGTGTTGCATGGAGCCATGAGCTATTTGTTACAGGATGATGATGGGCAAATTATTGAGCCTCATTCAATTAGTGCTGGGCAAGTGAATCTTCCCTCTCTTTTCTTTTTAAAAAAAGTTTCCTTTTCTTTTTATACATTTTACGTATTGAATTCTAAACAGGGAGAATTCTGGTGCAGTTTGGATTATCCTGGAGTGGGACCCGAGCACAGTTTCTTGAAAGATATTGCGCGTGCTGAGTACCATAGTGTGACAGATGAAGAAGCATTAGAAGGTAGGAAATTTTCACCCCCCTGGCCTCCTTGCTTTTGCAGTATACTGCTACTTTCTTTTGTTCCTATACTAAGTGTTGGCAAATGCTTGTGTGGTTACTGATGAGTGAAAACTGAATATCCATCTAAACACACCAAAATGTTAGGGAAGCTTTCTGAGACAGTTTTTAAAGAAATGTGCGTGCGAGATGTGGCAAATTTTTATCATGAATATAACTTGCAAAGTACCATCCAATTCACTGGCTTAAGAGATTGTGAGGTTTCTTTCTTGATGAAGTGCCAAGGGATTGGAGAGTTTGCTATAACAAGCCCTCAAAACCTAATCATTGTGGATTGATTCAACCACAAAAGAAGAAACTCTAGCAAACCAAATGGCACTCTGAGCTGGCTGCTTATTCTGTGGTTAGTCTCCCTCGACTAGATCTGTAGCCGATGTGCAAAACAGAAATTATGATGCCTGATGGTCCTTCCAATAAAGTGAAGGAATAGGTAGCAACTCTAAGATGCATCTATAGTCCAGACTGCAGAATATAATTCATAACTGTCTTTAAGGTTTATGAACTCCACTTCATTTACCAAGATTTTTGTTCTTAGATTGGTTAATTAGTGGGTGGCAAGAACATTTTCTTGTAATACTATAAATATGGGAAATTTGTGAGATTGAATCTAGATATAATTCTAGGATCAGTGTTTTCCTTTACTCTTCACCATCATGGAGGCTATTTTCCTCTGAAATTGGTGGAGGAATTTTATGCTAAACTAAGCCCACTGCATTTGGCTTTGCCTCTGGGAAGCATTGTAGCATTTTCCTTAATTCTTTGGGCTCTTAAATTGTCGGGTGCTTTGACTCTAAGCTAAGATTTTGATTATGATAGTAGTAACCATCTTCAGTATAGTTTTAGAAGGTGCAGTAACCTCTTGATCCAATTATAGATGCTGATAAACTTCTTGTAAATGTCATTGTTTTTCTGATCGTTGACCTAATTATCTGGGTATTTATGACCGCCGATCTTCTTTCTTCCTAACCACGCTTTGCTTCAGCTTATAAAAGATTATCCAGATTAGAAGGCATAATTCCAGCTCTGGAGACATCTCATGCGTTGGCTTATTTGGAGAAGCTGTGTCCCACCCTTCCAAATGGAACAAAAGTAGTGGTGAATTGCAGTGGCAGAGGGGATAAAGATGTTCAAACAGCTATCAAACATTTGCAGGTCTAGTGTAGCGTTCCTTTATGCTTCAAGGCACTGGTACGGGGGTTGAGGAGCTGTTTTTTTGGTAATATATGTAGACTATGGTTCCTGTGAAAGAGGCCGGCTATTTTTCCTTTTCCTAGTAATTTCAATGTCCTTTTCATATAATCATAAATGTTTCATGTAAACACACAAAGCACACCCTCGGATAAAAAGTTATTTCAGTTTGGACTATTGTGGAGTAGCCGAAATCTCTAGTTTCATGCTTGGTTGGGAAGATGGTTATATGGTTGTGCACGCAATCTTCTCGAGATTACAAAACCAAGTCAGGTCGTATTCTAATGATTTTAGTAGGCAAATTAATCGTATATCACCTGATAAAACATCATGCAATCATAAATAGTCCGATTTTCACTTTACACGCATGCTGAGAATGTAGTATAGGCATATTTAATATTGCAAGCACTTAATGAAGAATGCAACTTATGAACCTTGAAACAATCATCTCAAACCTTTTGTATTCAGCTTAATTTGCAGAACAATTGAGTTGAAAGTGTGTTCAATCCTAAATATGGCTTATTTTGCGGATTCAGTTATTTTATTTGACATAGAATTAGATGGGATTATCTTAATATATTAATCTAGAAGTGGTTTCTCATGTGAAATGATCTGTGAATTGAAATTAGATTATGAGGTTTGAGTTCTGAACCTTTGGTTCTAATACAACCCTCAGTTCCGAAGGTCAACAAGTAGAATACTCGATTGTTTGTCTGTCTAGTTTTGCTCCAAGCAATTGCAATGTATGAGATTAAGAAGGATTCTAAGCTTATGGTGGGCAATGCGTTCCCTCACTCATCTTATGATTGTTATCATCAAATTTCCATCAAACTTTACTCGTTGTTACCAAATGATAGTCATATTATGGGGAGTAGGATACTACTTTGAAAACTGTGCAGAAACTAGATGTTAAAATTTGTGGTCCAATATGTAGCTTTCATTAAAAAAGTTGTAACTTTTAATTTAAATGACATAATTTTTCGTAATGGGATGTTTTGGTGGGCGGTATTCATTAATGGTTCATGTAGAGGTATGGTTCTCACTCTGCCTTTTATCTGTATAAGTGAAAACTAGAGAAAAATATATTTTTCATATTTTTTACAATCACTCTATCACAAATTAAAAGAATAAGAGACAGAAACTATACTCTTTTGGAGGAATAGGGTTGGATTGGAGAGATAAGGTGTCTATTAAAGAATTAAATCAATCTTGTTCATCGGAATTCAACACAGTATTATGGTTATGGATAAAGGTACGCATCTTATCCATTTATTCATTGTAAAAATTATGGAGTTCAAAAATCCTGAAATCGATATTGATGAAATAATCATATCATGTAAATTATAAAATCATCTTACACTAGAGAATACCTTACAGCAGTCTTTGACATTGCTATTCTGAAAAACCTCATTCAGAGACTCTGAAGGTCCTTACATTCCATATGTTGAATAAATGTTTTTTGTTCTGAACTTATTAACTTTGCAAATGTAAATTGCAGAAAAAACTCGATGGCATTTTGAAAGACTATGTTGGAAGAGAGAGTCCCTTATACTTTGCTGAGCGGCTCACCGAGCATTATAAGCATCCTAATGGTGAAGGGCCTGAGATCTATCTAAAAAGAGAGGATCTTAATCATACTGGAGCACACAAAATCAACAACGCAGTAGCCCAAGCTTTACTTGCTAAACATTTAGGGAAAAAACGTATTGTTGCTGAAACAGGAGCTGGTCAGCATGGAGTTGCAACTGCTACTGTGTGTGCACGCTTTGGTTTGCAGTGCATTATCTACATGGGTGCACAAGATATGGAAAGACAAGAACTCAATGTCTTCAGAATGCGGCTTCTTGGTGCTGAGGTTTGTTTTCAATCTATGATAATTTCAAATGATGTGTGGATCAGTGAATGGTTATAGTTATAGCTGGCCGAATTTTTCTGTATTACATAAGTTAAAACCCAGGTCCGCATATTGAGTTATCTTGTTGATGTTTCTAGGAAGGTCATTATAACTATCTGTTCTTAGGAATGTTATCTATCAGTGATTTCTTAGCTTCAGCTCTACAAGGATGAGTTGAATCTCATGATATATGTAATATGGAAAACAACTGCATGTATCTTGTCTATGTTTTCACCTTTAATATGGACTCCGAGTTCATATATTGCCTTCTCTGTGAATTCCTTACTATGCTCCAACCAATAGTCATTTCATCTGCCAAAAAAAAAAAAAGAAAAAGTAGGTTTGTAATTGTAATAGCTAGGAACTTCTTTCTGTGATGACCATCTTGATCCAACTTATTACTTGAAATGGCTCCTTGTCAAAGTTTGCCAGTTTGCAAGGTTTCTTTTGCTTGTCAATTTATTTAGGTGAACATTAAGTCTATTAAAGGGCACCTGGGTCATTTATATGTTTGAACTAATTGTAGTTTTACGTTTCTCATCTGTAAAAATTTGATTTCAACCTTGAACAGAATAGATACATGTATAGCTTATCTCCCTTAACTGTCATCCTAAAAGTACCCAGGACCTAGATCAATTGTCTACCTTGAATGGATATTTGTTATAATAAGCACCCTGTAGATATTGAATAACGTGCAGAAAGATCATATGGCACAAAGGAAATCCAAACATTTAGACTTTCAATGGACTGTCTGACCATATTCATCCTCATGCTTTTATCATGAGCAAATGTGAATAGCGGATGTTATTTCTTTCTTATCTAGTACAAGTTTACAATATGCTTACCTGTTTATTCAATACAGAAATAAGTTTGACAATGTAATCAATTGTGTATTTAACTATTCTATTTTTCCTTTATATAGCCATTCAGGCTACGTATGCTTTGTGATGATGCAATATCTTCTTCTTTTGTCCTGTCTGACACAGGTTAGACCAGTCCAGTCAGGGACAGCTACATTAAAAGATGCTACCTCAGAGGCAATACGAGACTGGGTGACTAATGTGGAGACAACTCATTATATCTTAGGGTCTGTTGCCGGCCCCCATCCATATCCAATGATGGTCAGGGACTTCCATGCAGTGATTGGAAAAGAAACACGAAGACAGGCATTAAAAAAATGGGGTGGCAAACCGGGTGTGCTTGTCGCTTGTGTTGGTGGAGGATCAAATGCCATTGGACTATTTCATGAATTTGTTGATGACAAAGATGTTAGATTGATTGGTGTAGAGGCTGCAGGTTTTGGACTGGATAGTGGTAAACATGCTGCCACTTTGACCAAAGGAGATGTTGGTGTGTTGCATGGAGCCATGAGCTATTTGTTACAGGATGATGATGGGCAAATTATTGAGCCTCATTCAATTAGTGCTGGGCAAGTGAATCTTCCCTCTCTTTTCTTTTTAAAAAAAGTTTCCTTTTCTTTTTATACATTTTACGTATTGAATTCTAAACAGGGAGAATTCTGGTGCAGTTTGGATTATCCTGGAGTGGGACCCAAGCACAGTTTCTTGAAAGATATTGGGCGTGCTGAGTACCATAGTGTGACAGATGAAGAACCATAGTTTGGACTATTTCATGAATTTGTTGATGACAAAGATGTTAGATTGATTGGTGTAGAGGCTGCAGGTTTTGGCCTGGATAGTGGTAAACATGCTGCCACTTTGACCAAAGGAGATGTTGGTGTGTTGCATGGAGCCATGAGCTATTTGTTACAGGATGATGATGGGCAAATTATTGAGCCTCATTCAATTAGTGCTGGGCAAGTGAATCTTCCCTCTCTTTTCTTTTTTAAAAAAGTTTCCTTTTCTTTTTATACATTTTACGTATTGAATTCTAAACAGGGAGAATTCTGGTGCAGTTTGGATTATCCTGGAGTGGGACCCGAGCACAGTTTCTTGAAAGATATTGGGCGTGCTGAGTACCATAGTGTGACAGATGAAGAAGCATTAGAAGGTAGGAAATTTTCACCCTCCTGGCCTCCTTATTTTTGCTGTATACTGCTGCTTTCTTTTGTTACTGCCTATAGTAAGTGTTGGCAAATGCTTGCGTGGTTACTAATAAGTGAAAGCTGAAAATCCATCTAAACACACCAAAATGTTAGGGAAGCCTTCTGAGACAGTTTTTAAAGAAATGTGCATGCGAGATGCGGTAAATTTTTATCATGAATAAAAAACTAGCAAAGTACTATCCAATTCACTGGCTTAGGAGATTGTGAGGTTTCTTTCTTAATGAAGTGCCAGGGGATTGGAGAGTTCGCTATAACAAGCCCTCAAAACCCAATCACCGTGGATTGATTCAACCATAAAGGAACTTTAGTAAAACAAATGGCACTCCGAGCTGAGTGCTGATTCTGTGGTTAATCTCCCTTGACTAGATCTGTAACCCATGTGCAAAACAGAAAATTTGATGCCTGATGGTCTTGCCTATAAAATGAAGGAATAGGTGGCAACTCTAAGATGCATCTATATGGTCAAGAATATAATTCATAACTGGGGAGACCAAAACATTCTCCTAGATGATGGAAATGATCCCTGTCGTTAAGGTTTACGAACTCCACTTCATTTACATAGATTTTTGTTCTTAGATTGGTTAATTAGTGGGTGGCAAGAACATTTTCTTGTAATACCATAAAGGTGGGAAATTTGTGAGATTGACTAGATATATGTCTAGCATCGATGTTTTCCTTTACTCTTCACCATCATGGAGGCTATTTTCCTCTGACATTGGTGGAAGAATTTTATGCTAAACTAAGCCCACTGCATTTGGCTTTGCCTCTGGGAAGCATTGTAGTATTTTTCTTAATTCTTTGGGCTCTTAAATTGTCGAGTGCTTTGACTCTAAGCTAAGATTTTGATTATGATAGCAGTAACTATCTTCAGTATAGTTTTAGAAGGTGCGGTAACCTCTTGATCCAATTATAGATGCTGATAAACTTCTTGTAAATGTCATTGTTTCTTGTAAATGACCACCGATCTCCTTTCTTCCTAACCACTCTGCTTCAGCTTTTAAAAGATTATCCAGATTAGAAGGCATAATTCCAGCTCTGGAAACATCTCATGCATTGGCTTATCTGGAGAAGCTGTGTCCTACCCTTCCAAATGGAACAAAAGTAGTGGTGAATTGCAGTGGCAGAGGGGATAAAGATGTTCGAACAGCTATCAAACATTTGCAGGTCTAGTGTAGTGTTCCTTTATGCTTCAAGATACTGGTACGGGGGTTGAGGAGCTGTTTTTTTTGGTAATATATGTAGACTATGGCTCTTGTGAAAGAGGCCGGCTATTTTTCTTTTTCCTAGTAATTTCAATGTCCTTTTCATGTAATCATAAATGTTTCATGTAAACACACAAAGCACACCCTCGGATAAAAAGTTATTTTAGTTTGGATTATTGTGGAGTAGCCGAAATCTCTAGTTTCATGCTTGGTTGGGAAGATGGTTCTATGGTTGTGCACGGAATCTTCTCAAGATTACAAAACCAAGTCAGGTCGTATTCTAATGATTTTAGTAGGCAAATTAATCGTATGTCACCTGATAAAATATCATGAAATCATAATTAGTAAATATTATATATACGGAACCTGGAAAAGAAGTATGTAGTCCATGCACAGCCCCATTTTCACTTTACACGCATGCTAAGAATGAACGAGGAATAATTGAAATTTGATCACCTCCAACCATAAGTGATCAATGATATGTCCCATCACCGTACCGAATAATCTCATTGAAAACGCTAATGATGAAAAGTTGCAACTAATCTAGAATCTCATTTTCGAAAGCAAATAGGGATCTTGCAAGTGATAGAAGGGCGGGAAAGTAGAGGGATAAACAAATTGGATTCGAGATGAATTTCATAACCTAGGATGGATTATAGCTAATTGAGATAAATGATATAAATCTTCAGCTTTATGGGATTAAACTATTTGAAAAGATCAAACTCAATCTTATTTATTGTCTGTATTTGATCTACATTTATATTTTATCTATTTGATCTGTTTATGAGTAAAAATGCTTGTTTTTCATCTGTGTTTGTTTTTTGATAAATATCTGTTTGAAAATGATAAAAATAAGATATTAAAATGACCAAAAAAAGATAAAACACACATGAAGTTATAAAAGTAGTTTATTTATTCCACATGTTTTTTAACGATTGGTCCACATTTTCTTCTTTTATTTGTCTAGTTGTTAGTTTTCCTCTTATGTATAAATACACTTTGTGTTAATGAAACAATTAAGTTACTCTTTATTTCCTTTTGTTTTGAAGCTTCTTCAACTTTTCAATGGAGAACATATGATTACTTTAGTTTCCATCTTTTTTTTTGTGCTTTTCTAATTCATCTGTTTACTCCTCTACTATTGACATGGATGGTGTTTCTTATATGAATTGGAATTTGCAAATTGAAATTGTTAATTTGGATCCTTTATACATATTTGGCTTGGATAATCATAGTATGGTGATCGGAAATATACTTTTCAGTGGTTCAAATTACTTAGCGTGGAGTAGGTTGTTAGAATAGGACTAGGTGCGAAATTAAAACTAGGCTTTATTGATGGTAGTATTGAAAAACCTAATTCAAACTCTCTTGATTTAGTTCGTTGGATCCACTATGATTACATGGTAAGATGTTGGATTTCAAATTCAATGCTTAGTGAATTCTCTTAGAATTTTTGTATAAACAGTCTGCCTTTGAATCGTGGAGAGAAGATTCTAAACAGTATGGCCGGGGTAATGGACCATTAATCTTCCAATTGCAAAACAAAATGAGCAATATTAAGCAAATGAATTAATTTGTAGGGGTGTGCAAAAAAAAAAAAAAAAACCAATGAAACCGAAAAACAAAACCGGAACCAAAACACTAATCCGAAAAATATATGTTAACCGGTCCATTGGTTTCAGTTTATGATTACAGTTTTGATTTTTTCTAGCTTTCAGTTTCAGTTTTAGTTTGTAATTATAAAAAACCGATGGTTAACAGTTAATTGTTTCCATATTTATAAATATATTATATACACAATTTACATAAATGTATAATTTATATATGTCAATGTTCCTTAAATTTTGATTAGAGTATTACATTCTATCCTATGCTTAATTGGAGTTAATGTGGTAATTCATTTGGTTTAATTTTGTTGATGATTATACGTCCAAAGACTTATGTTTCTCCTTTTCCTTAACTTGATTTTCTTTTTTTTTTTTCTCTTATAATATACATATAGATAATAATAATTTAAAGAAAAACTCTATGATAAAGGCTAAAAATATGGTTTATTAAAACTATCAATTTGATTTGTTTAAACCATTATGTTAAATGATTAAAAACGGAAAAAATGAATAGAAAAAATGGTTAACCGTTAAGGTGGTTAATCGTTTATAATGGACCGGTTAAGGATCGAGATATTAACAAAACTGATCATTACAGTTGGTTAAAAAATAAGGTCATGGACCGGTTAATTGAACCTTAAACACTCCTATCAACCTATTGGTACTTATTATAATAAACTGAAGCGTGTATGGGATGAGTTACAATTTTGCATTCTTATCCTTCTTGTGATTGTGGTAGAATTGAATATTGTACAAATCACTTGAAAAAGAGAATTCATGATTTTGAGATGGAGACTAGACTTATTCAATTTCTCACGGGCTAGAATGAAGGTTTTGAGTCAATTCGCAACCAAATCCTTTTTATGAATCCATTACCTACTGTTAATAAGGCATATTATCTAGTCCAACAAGTAGAAAAAAAAAAAAAACAGTTGACTATCAACATTGCACATGATACTGATGTTTCTACTTTTTTGTTTAATTGTGCTGAAGGTGAGAAAGGAAATCATGATAAAAAGGATACAAGATATCAAAATAAGATGATTTGTAAACATTGTAAAGTGACAGGCCATACATTAGAAAATTGTTTTTAATTAGTTGGACATCCCGATTGGTATAAGGGAAAGAGAATTGGTCAAGGGCAGTCTCGATCCATGGCAAATTATTGTTTAGACAAGCCTAGCTTAAATGCTCCTGCTATATCCTTTGATATGGTGTTTGATGCAGCAGACGGAATAGATAGACACACGTTCACAGATTGTGAACTCCATTTATCAAGAAGTACTTAAGTGGTTTGAGCAAAAGCAGGGTCGGACAGTGAACACGTGCAAACAGTAGTTCATTTTGCAAGTAGCTCATACTTTTCTTTTTGTTTTAATACTACGAATAATAAAAGGTGTTTTTGGATTATAGACACAGGTGCAATTGAACATATGACTCCATTCAAAACCTTTCGTACTGACACATACACTTTACCAAATCCACTTAGTATCTAACTACCTGATGGGAAAACAAAGATTGTTCAAATGGTTGGTTCAATTTATTTGAATCCTTCCTTACAAATTCATCATATGCTTTATGTTCGTAGCTTTCAACATAACTTTTTGTCTGTACATAAACTACTTTTAGAGAAGCATTTGAATGCTTATATTGATTCCAACTTCTTTATTTTCTGGGACCAAGTAACTTAAAAACATGTTGTAATGGCTAAAGCTTATAATGGTTTGTATGTACTCAAATCAAAGGCTATTGGGAATTTTAGTTCTCTAAAGGAACTAATTTTGATATTACATTAACCATAAACAGTAAACACTAGTTGTGATAATTCTTCTTTACTTCATTTGTTACATTCTAGACTTGCTCATACTTTTTTGTCCAAGTCGAAACATTTAGACTCTTGTAAAACTCTCAACACTAGCACTTTCCTTTGTGAGACTTGTTATGAATCTAAATTTCATAGATTGTATTTTGAACGAATTACTAGTTATTCCAATGTTCCTTTCCATTTATTACATGTTGATGTTTGGGGTCCTTTCTCAATTCCTTCCATCTCCGGTGCTCGTTTCTTTTTTACTATACTTGATGATCCTACATGTTGTGCTTGGACTTATTTGCTTCATAAATCACATGTCCTAGTTGTTTGAGTGATTTTCTTAAGATGATTATAAACCAATTTTCGGCTAAACCAAAGATTATAAGATCTGACAATGGTGGTAAATTCATGTCACGTACTTATAAGAACATGCTTCATGATTTAGGCATTATTCATCAACATTCTAGAGTTTACACACCTCAACAAAATGGAAGAGTGGAATGCAAACATAGACATTTGCTCGATACCACATGGGCTTTAAGAATTCATGCCAATTTACTTAAGGAGTTTTGGGAAGAATGTATTTTGACAGCAACATATCTAGTCAATTTGATGCCTATGCAAAAATTGGGATGGAAGACCCCACATGAAATGTTATACAAGTCTAAACCCACTTATGATCACTTGAGAATAATGGGTTGTTCATGCTTTGTTGCAACTGTCAAATCTACAAGGAAATCAAATGCGTTTTCCTTGGTTATGTGTAGTGTTAAAAAGGATACAAGGTTTATGACATGGTTTCTCATAAGATATTGGCTAGCCGAGATATTATGTTTTGTGAAGATCATTTTCCTTTTAAACACACTTTTGCTGATACATTTCATCCTATCTTGTCTTTGTCATAACCTAGTCATAATAATTTTCCATCTCTAGAATCTTTAACAGATTCCCATATACTTTCTTCACCTTCCTTGTCCTCTAATCAAGAGTCTTCACATTGTCTCAATGAAATTCAACCTGGTTTTATAAACATAGATTCTCATTCTTTTGGCATTACTATTCCTATCACTTCTATCCTTCGACATTCATCTAGAGAATAAAAAATTCCCACATGGCTAAATGATTATGTGCATGCTATATCCAGTTGTTCTAGTTTAAATGCATTACATGTTAATTCCCTTAATACACCTTATCCCTTGTTTACTTCATCCTCTTTTACACACTATCCATCAAACTTTCTTGTTTCTCTTACAAATGTTTTTACAACTCAAGAACCTTTTTGTTATTCACAAGCATCAAAAAATCAAGATTGGGTTGATCCTATGAATAGAGAACTTGATGCTTTGGAATTGAATGACACATGGGGGTTAACCACTTTACCAAAAGGGAAGATAGCTATAGGTTCAAAATGGGTTTATAAAGTGAAATATAAACCCAATAGAAGTATTGAACGATATAAGGCTAGGTTGGTGGCTAAGGGATATACACAAGTAGAGGGGATTGACTACCAAGATACCTTTCCACCAGTAACTAAATTAGCTACTATTCGTATGTTACTTACTATTGTTGTAGCATACAATTGGCCACTTCATCAAATTGACATCAACAATGCTTTCTTGCATCGCCTTTTAGATGAAGAAATCTATATGTTGCCTCCTCCTTGTTATTCTAAGGCAACGGTTGGTCAAGTTTGTCGACTTAAGAGATCACTTAATGGTTTAAAGCAGGCCTTTCGCTAATGGAATATTGAGATATCTCAATTTCTTATTAGTATAGGCTTTACTCAATCAAGTAGTGCTTTTTCATTGTTTATGCTATATAAATCTAGTGTTTTTCTAGTTGTCCTACTCTAAGTTGATGATATGTTGATCATTGGGAATGGTGAGACGAAGATTGCTTTGCTTAAACATGGTCTTGATGCAACTTTTGCTATCAAGGATTTTGGAGAAGATTGATTCTTTCTCGGTTTAGAAATCTATCGCTCTAATGTTGGTCTTATGATTAATCAAAGGAAATTTGTTCTTGACATGTTATTTGATACACATGGCTTACTACTTGTAAGTCGGTAGCTTTACCTTTACCTACTAGTGCTCCATTGACTAAAGATTCTGGTTCCGAGCTCTCTAATCCTTCACTATATCGTTGGATTGTAGGTCATCTGTTATATTTGACTCTTATCAAGCCAGACATTGCTTTTGCGGTGAATAAATTGAGTCTATTTTTAGCACGCCCTTGTGATTCTCACTTACAGGTTGCTTTTCAGTTGCTGCATTACATTAAAGGGTCAATTGATCTGGGACTCTTTTATTGTGCTACAAATTCTATAAAATCGAGTGCATTTACTGACGCTAATTGGGCCTCCTCTTCTTTTGATCGTAAATCCCTTAGTGGCTATTGTATCATGCTTCGACAATGTTTGGTTTCTTGGAAATTTAAGAAACAAGCAATGATAAATACTTCTACCACCAAAGCATAATATTGTAGTATGGCCTTAGCTACTATGGAGCTTTTATGGACCACTTATATTTTATGTAATCTTCATTTATCCATTGATTATCCAATTCCTCTATATTGTGACAATGAGTCTGCTTTGTTGATTGCTCACAATCCTTACTTGCATGAATGCACGAAGCATATTGATAGTGATGCACATTTTATCTGTCATCATGTTACCACTGGTTTTTGAAGTCTCTTCAAATCTGTTTTACTGATCAATTCACAGACCTTCTCACTAAACTCTCTTCAACATATTAACTTTAACTTTTAAAGTCCATATATGGCTACTTTATTTATTCCACGTGTTTTGCAATGAGTGGTCGACATGTTGTTTTCTTTTATTTGTCCAGTTTTTACTTTTATTTAGTTAGATTTAGTCATTTTTTCCTCTTATGTATAAATACACTTCTATTAATGAAATAATTAAATTACTCCTTTATTTCCTTTTCTTCTGAAGCTTCTTCGACTCTTCAATGGAGAAAATACAACTACTTCAGTTTCACAACGCACTAATCCCATGTCAAATCAATTCTAGTTGGGGATTTTTTTATTACAAGGATAAAAATATTCCTTATAAGTGTCGATGAGTTAAAGCGTTATAATATTATATGTAATCAGATGTCTTATTTTTAAATGCATTTCTCATTAACTTATTAACATATAAAATTTTTATAAGCTGTAAATATAAAAATATAATTATCCATAGGTTACGGGTTTTTACATAAGGAATTGAGTGGATGGGTATTCTATGTGCAAATTCGTGTTCCTCATATTTTAACCATGATTGCAGTACAATTATTGAAGAATGTATTTCATTTATTTATTTGGGTGAATAAAGTAAAAATGGCTGGAATTGAGTACGTTCATGAAGATGCAAAGGTTCATATAAAAAGAAAGAATCAAATTCCTCCAAAAAGAATGTCGGTTTTAAGTTTTAACTTTCATGGATAAAAGAGCTGTGCCATCATCCTCCCATTAATTGCAGATCCGATTTTTCCAAGAACCTTCCTCATTCACACGTTAAAGTTAATTTCAAGCTACGAAGAATGATAATATCTCTTTCGCTTCCACTAGGGAATAAGCTTATGAGTCGACATAAAAAATCATGTTCCATATGAATAAGTTCTTGAACTCCATGATGCCCCTGTTGTGTTAAGTTTTTTTCTAACTCTAGCCAGACGTTTCGCGGTTTTGGTTGTTTACGGGTCGACATAAAAATCATATGCTATATGAACAAGTTCTTGAACTCCATGATGCCCCTGTTGTGTTAAGTTTTTTCTAACTATAGTCAGACGTTTCGTGGTTCTGGTTCAGGTCCAAAATCGTGATCCAAACTGTCAGGTTCAAATCGTGATCCAAACCGCTGGGTCCGATTCTACTTTTTATGGACTCGGAACCGTCCTGTCTACAGTACGGGATGGGTACGAACCATGGACCTGTCGGTTCACACGGCGGGTCCTATGGTTCCAAACTGTTACGAATTTTTTTTTAAACCACTATAAAATTTTAGTTACCTAATATAAATACAATGTATGAAAAAAAAAACTTATTATATTACACTTAATTTTTAAGGAAAAATTTCTTAATTAGTCACTAATTTTTTTTTCTTTTAGTCAAACTGTTCGGACCTGCTGGTTCTAGCGGATCCGACATAACGAACTGGCAAGGACTTACCACCTCGGCGAGTGTAGCTGCCAGCTCAAAACCTTCCTGCCGAGGGGGTCCTCCCTCCCAAATCGTTGGTGGCAATCCAGATCGGGTCCCGGTTCGAATTCGACCCTAGGAGAAGTCTAACTCTAGCTACTATATTTAATATTTTAGCGAAATGTTAATGGAATGGGCGGTTCTACTTTTTAATTGGATTAATTGAGGTCTCAATGTTTCGAATGGTTTAAAAGAGATGTGTTAACAGGAAAAATATTTAATTATACCTCAAAAGATCTATTATGTCATGATACATGTCATTTGAGATCTCAATTAATCCAAATTTCCAAACATTGAGACCTTTTTTTAATCATTGGAAACATTGAAACCTTAAATGAATTTACTCCCAAACGTTAGTACTTTCTAGTGTAATTTATACTATATAAAATCATCAAATTATATGAATCACACATTTATTATATGTATATTGGAAGAATAAGTTATTCTCTATCCACATTCATAGATTACTTACCGCTCAAGAATTACATATTTACAAAAGAGGAATTATATATTTAAAAAAGAGAGAAAGAGAGAGAGTTTCTTGATAGGAAACCAAATAGCCAGGTTTATCATATTTCTATTTTTTTTAAGAAGTGTATAATTAATATTAAAAACTATAAAAAAAACTTGCTTTTTTTTTTGGATAATTAAAAGTTTCTGTTTGACTTTTAATAAATGATGTTTTAGATTAGTAGAATACCTGTACTTTGGATTTACATTTTATTAATTTCCTTAATTTACAAATTAATAGTTGAAATTGTCTAAATTCTTTAAATATATCAAGGCTTTGTTTGATTCGTTGATGTGCCACATTTTGGTTTTAACTGTTTGTCAAGAAATGAATACAAATGAAAAATGAATATTTTTAACTATAAATAAATCAAACTGATTAGATAGAAATATAGATGAAAATAAAATAATTCAAACAAACCATATTTATTAATTAATGTCAATCATTAATTATATGTAACAGATTTTCAAGAAATAAATTATAAAAAAAGGTAAATAGAGAATTCCATATTCTATGTTTACCAAAATCGGTCTGCTTCTACTAGTGGAGGACTGGTAAATCTAATAATTTTCAAACCGTTCCTTTTCACGTTCACTTTTCATGTATCCACTTTTGACACCTGGCACATATTCAAAATTAATGATATAAATAGGGGAAAAAATCATAATACAATAGATCTTTTTCTCATGTTCAGAGGCCCCAAATATAAGGCAATGCTGTTATAGGGTCTATTTGAAGGGTCTGTTTTTTATTTGTGTTTATATCTTTTTTAAAATAATATGTATAAATATATCTGATTTATATATTTTTTATATATATTTAATCTTTTGATCAGAACTGTCAATTTTTTTATCTATATTTATTTATTGATAAATAATTTATTAAAAAAATTTTAAAAAAGTATTTGTATCTAAAAAAAACCAAACAAACAGACCCATAATTCAACTTTTTAGTAAAGAATAAGAATAACACCAATAAAGAGATTCTTAATATTTGGAACATGTAATTTTCTCAAAACATGCTCAAAACCTTTTTTTCTAACTTCAAAAGTCGGCACTACAGTCAACAGCATAGGACCATGGTTCATGAGTTTGTTGAAATTTTTGCAACTACAAAATATAAGTGTTTCAACCTATTCGTACCATGTGGACGCATGTAATATACCACGTGGGGAAATAAGATATCGCATTTTTTATTTATAATCGATTTCTTCATTGAGCAGTTAATGTTTTTTTTTTATTTATATTTTTTGGTTTCCCACTAGAAATCCTATCTGTGTTAGGAAATGGGTTTAACTCCAAATCGATCGGCTTGATTTACATCACTAGATTTGATCTTTCCAAAGAGTAATTTCACCGAAATTTCAACTTCTATACTTGAATAAAGTGTCTGGTCATAACTCATATCAAGCCTCCAAGATAATCGTCAAGACGCACAACTCCATCTTTTATTTCGGTAGATGGTAGTAATATATTAAACTATGAAGCCTTAAAAACAATAAATATATGTGTTTATATAATTTTTTTTTTTTTACAATAACATAGATACTAAGAACCAGTACAACACAGAAAATTGAATTCGATACATAAAAAATGAAGAACGACACTAAATACCATTAGACTATGTGGCCATTGACTATGTATTTATATAATACATCTTCCAAATTCATACAAGCATGCAAATTTCTTATCTCATAACACACACATACACACACATATGGGGACTATTAACAAATAGAGTACATAATAATTTTCTTTCTTTCTTTTTCTTTTCAAAAACAAAAGCCAATTCTACGAATTATATATAAAAAGTCCTTAAACTGTATGGGTCCATCTAGAGGTCATAACCATCTATTAGGCTATTGTTATATCCTTCAAAGTTTTTTAAAATGCGAGTCAACTCATACGAATTTACAGGTTTATACTTTGTAAAGTTTTCCTAATAAAACAAGTACAAAATCGTATAGGTATTGACTCTTGATAAAATGAAAGTAAACAAGTATGATTATACAAGTTTGTAGTTTTACACGATTGTATTAGTTTTATATGCAATAATTAATGATTGATTTATGAGTATAACACCATTTTAAGGATCATAAACCCAAGTAATCGTAACAGTCACATCATTCACATCATCTACACTTGAAAACAAAATTCTCAAGATGGGTAGGCAATCAAATTTAGAAACAAAATACTACACAAACATAAATGTATGGCACATCACATGCATGTCTATGCAATCATATATGCTAATGCAACATTCAAATACAAATAGCAAATACATGTCTAGTTAGTCATCCTAGGCATGAAACTAACACTAGAATTCTGGGATTTCAAAATCCATAACAGTCAAACAACTAATGGTTAATATCTGAAACAACAAACTAAGAATCTAAGATGAGGGTAGACAAGTTTTATTGAAAATTATTTAATTTAATTAAAATTAACGACTAAATGAATGAACAAATGATAAATGCCACAATAAATGAAATAGAATGTGGCTTTTAGAAGACGAAGAAGAAGAGAAGAAGCTTAAATGATCAAGCCCAGATTTTCACATAAGTTCGAACCACTTTCTACTCTCTAGAGCACACTATGCAATGAGACCAATTTTATTAATCACCAAAGTTGTAACTTTATAAAACTAAGAACATAGGTGTGTACTCATAATATAATGCAAGCAAAGTGCTTAAATAATTTTATAACTAGTAACTCTTAGGCGCATTTCATTTAATTGCCTTCACGAATGCACACAATAATGAATAGGAAGAAAAGAATATTTGTGGAGGTGATAACAAGTCGTTAAATTGCAAGAGAAGCTCAATTTGTCATCTCTAATTAACCTGAACTTGTATTTATAGATTTGCAAAAGCTTTTGACCCTTACTCTCTTCCATCCATAATTGTAATGGCTAGTTTTTAATCAAGAAGTCTAAATCATTTGTCCAATGTTGCCAATTATTTCATTCCCCAAAATGAATTTCTACTCCCACTATGGAATGGCTCAAATCATTCAAGACAAAAGTATGAAACATTCTTCACAAAAGGAATGCATTATTCCAACATATAAAACATGTTATGCTCTAGACATGAAATGGTGTAGACTGTTCCACATAAAGTTATGGATCATTCTTTACCTTAAGAAAAGCCTTTAGGAAAAAAAATCAAATGATTTGAACCATTAAACAATGATTCAAACTTGTTTAAGGTAGAAAGGGAAGATTTAAGCAGTTTATTTCTAAAAACATTTCTGACTAAGTCCCTTAAATAAAGTAACTTGTTCTCAATTAGAATACCAACACTTAAAATTATTTTGTCTCATCAACATCATAAATTGCAACTTGAAGTCCAATATTGGTTCATTGTCCAAATTTATTACTTGTCTAGTCCTTTATCTACATTCTGTCCCATTATACTAATGCAACCCATTAACAACCTATCATCAATGTTATTGCTTGTCTTAGCAACATTTTTTGACAAATCAATGATATGCTTATCTAAAATTAAAGGAGCATTGCCAGTTAACTATTAGCCACTTGATTTCAAATATTTAATCTTTAGATAAATACCTACTCTATGACCTACCTATTCAGGATGATTATCAATCTTGACGGACACACAAATAAGGCTCATCAATTAAAAGGTCCAATATAGATTAAATTCATTTCTCCAATCCTATAACCAAACATCCCACTTACTTGTAATTTGATCATATAACTTTACATAAGCCAAAAATGTTGGTTTAAAACCCTAAGTACTTAAAAAAAATTAAAAAAAAAAAGGGACCATATTAGTCAACCATGAGACATAATGGTAGATTAAGGCATTCCATGACATGATGTAGCTGACCAATAGGAGGATGCGATGAACTTACTTTTGATTGGTGTCGTTGACTACCTTGTAGCCTAACTCCTATAATAAACCTCAAATGTTGGTGATCCAACATAAGAGCACACTTAGCTAAGTCCTCAACTTCAAACTACCGTAAAGCATAAAAATTACACCTTTCGTACTCCATAAACAAAATAAATTTCAAAGTCAACAACAACATTAATCCTTTTAAAATCATTCTCCGAACTCTAACATGACGCTAAAGTTCTTAAAGTCAATCAATGACAATATAAATTAGCAACTAAATTATATAATCTAATTTATGAAAATTTTTAATTTCAATTTCCCATCTACGTACTATTTTATATATTCTCCAAATAGGGTTCAATGTAACTAACATTTAGCAAAACAAAATCAAAACTTGATTGATGACCATCGCCTAAGCTAGGCACCATCCATATGCCTCTCAAGACCAACCCATGGTCTTTAACATCTTGTGAGTTAAGTCCTTTACAAAATGCGAATTAGAAACCATAAATCATAATAAGATAAAGAAATGAGGTTATTATGAATTTCCAAAGTATCTACAAAAGATACTTAATTTGGGAATAAATAACTTTTTTGTCCGACTTTAATTGATTTCTCTAACGCATTCGAGCCAAGTGGCTCGTAACTGCTAGGCAATTAATCTAAAATATCTTTTGTGGTTGTATTATGATATTTTTAC
The DNA here is from genome assembly GCA_024138025.1 of Combretum micranthum. Taxonomy (NCBI): domain Eukaryota; kingdom Viridiplantae; phylum Streptophyta; class Magnoliopsida; order Myrtales; family Combretaceae; genus Combretum; species Combretum micranthum. Next base: position 203,545 of record JAMXBD010000914.1, on the reverse strand, counting down.
GTTTCTTATTGTAAGAAAATTTTGTTTTATATTTGAATCTGTTAACCTTATAGATAATTTTTCATGAATTTAATTTCTTTTATTATTTATTTTAATCGATTGCTAATGAAGTAAAGGATGTTGATAAGATGTTGTGACAACATATATATGCTCCATCCCTTGAAAATATGATGTCTCTCCCACAATATTCATTATGTCTCCTATAGCTAAACAAAATGTTGTTAAAGTAAGAAAATTTTGAAGCTCCACTGGAATTGTCCAAACATCCATACCGGATTGCTTCTTGTTTGATTTCCATTTCTAAAATCCAACTCTAATAACCAAATTTCTAAGAATTTGATTAGACATCCATCAATTAGTAATTTATTAAGAATAGGATAGAATACTATATTCACTTTCTAAGAAACCCAAACAAGACGTAAGATCCACGGCTTTGTGTTTATTATATCTCATAATATGGATCTCGGTTGCCCTAATTCATCCACATCTCAAACACGAAGGAAAATCATTTCTAAGAGATCAGCTTCTCAATACCCACATGGAATATTTATTACACTCGCTACAATTATTGCCACGTCATGAAATAAAATTAAATCATGTGATGGCAATACAAAAAATGGGTCCTCCTTTAATGGATTGGATATGGTTATTGGTTACGGTCAAAGTCGTGGAATTTAGAAGAACAATTGTTCAATATTCGCGACATATTGGCATCTAAGGTAATTATCGATTAGTCAATTTGCAGCTCTCTTTCCGATTACAGGTGTTTATCCATAAATGAACCTTTTTGACCGAGTCCAATTTCTCAGTAAACTATTTCTAATATTAAAATGTGCAGACCTTTTCAAGTATATATTGTTCACTTGGTAGAAAATTACATGGTTTCGTTATTAATTTTTATAAGATTATTATTATTATTTAATAATTTATATTATATTTAATTATAATCGAATTATTAAAATAATTATTGTATTTATTTTAATAGTTAGATGAGTTACTGGATGCTTTTGTTGACGGGGCCTAAACTCTCCTATGCTTAACATATGAGAATCTTCCAAAAAATCAATATTTAAGGTTAAATTCAAATGGAAATTAAAATAAAATCTTTTATTAACTCAAATAAACATAATCGTTTTATACATTGGTGTAAATATACGATAACAATATTACATTAACATCATAATAAGTTAAATATACATATATTGTGTGGTTTTTGTCCTTTATTTAAGTACAAAATATATTTTCTATTTAAACATAGCGATATTATTTATATGATATTTGTTATCTATTTGAGCTACTAAAAAATTTTATTTTCTATTAGAACTACACCCCAAATATTCGTGATTAGCATGCAATTTTCTTTTATAACATGTAATCGATGTTACCATACAACTAGTTAATAAAATTCTAAGAAATGGAGAAGGTTATGTGTTTGCTCCATATTTTTACACTCTCACCAAGCTTCTTCTACAAGTCGAATTTCATAGTATAAAACAATGAGGTCAACAAGTTATTATTCACAAAAATGTTGATCAAAAGTTGTTGGATCCTGAATCCTTTGGGACCATTATGATGGACTGATGGGTTGGGTTTTAAGCTAGATATTTCATATTATAAGGTATATTTTAGTTTCAATTTTTTGGAATCTGCTCTTACATGCCATAAAATAGAGTATGATCTCTCAAAACCTATCTTAGAATATTTTAAGACTATACCTGCTAAGATTAGTATCTAGGGATTCGAACATTTGACCTTCTATTCTAATACTATGTTAAGGCTAGTATCATAACCATCTAATATAAAAAGTTAATTTTATAAATATGGTGTAAACTATTATATTTATTCTATAAATACCATTTATGCTATATATAGATTCCCTTTTCACACAATTGTGATTACATATAGAAATAACTAAGCACACGTCCTATAGAATAACCTTAATGGATATAATTAAATTATACATTTTATATATTTAAGCATACGTGCTTATAGCAAAGTGACCAAATAAACATACATAAGTAAGGTTTAATGCAATTCCACCTTTGAATGATGTGTTTGTAGTTTGTACAATATTAAGTCCTCAATTCAAACCATATAATCTTATTTGAAAGGGATTATGGAAAATATTTTTAAAAATAAGATTATCATGGAAGTTCAAATCATTAGAAAAATTGGATTATCTAAAGCAAGAAAGAAGATTGTAAAACACAAAAAGATAACAACGAAAATTAGAGATAACCGTGTAGCTAATGAGACCTACCCACAATGGTAAAAGCTATTAATATATTTATCCCACGAAATTTCCACTACCCCCACAAATAAAACAATTGTGTAATGTAATATTTTTTATTATGTTGCAGGTGATATTTCAACGATACAAATTGGATGGGCCTGTAACTAAAGAAGATTTGTCAGTGATGCATTGGGAGATCGTTTGGCATGGCTGCTCTAATGATTAACTTAGTGTGAAATCGTGAGAGAATCAAAGGTATAAAATCTATTAGGGTCCGTTTAGTCTAGACTTTGAGTTATCGAGTGCTATTTATAGATAGTTATTATACTAGAATGGGGGACCACATAATATTTTTTTCGTTATATGATGTGGTCTCCGGTTGGTAGCTAGCTTGTAGCTAGCTTGAACTTGAGGTGGTAAGTGAATTCTTCTATAGAGGCTGGTTAGACAAGGGTGGCAATTGATCTCACTATTTTACCCCTGCGGAGGTTCAAGTTATCCTCTAGAAGACATAAATAACTGAGGTAGTGATGTGCATCCTAAGTGATATGGAGAGTTATGGAGATATCATCTAAAGGAGAGTTTGGTAGGAGAGAAGGGTCCTGGTGAGAGAATAGCCCATGTGGGATTTCCAAGTGCACCAAGGACTTTAGGCTGATGGATGGTTTGACCTTGGATCAAGACAGCCTGGAGCACTCGATGGGCCTTAAGAAAATCATGGGTGACTCACTTTGCTGGTGTTTGGCTTACGAAGTCCTTAGCCGAGATATACCTATCATCATGTTGAATATTCAATAGCATCATCAATAAGGGATGCAAACAAATTGAGCCAAATCAAGCTTTTAAAGGCTTAAACCTGACTCATTTAAAAATTATCGAGCTCGAGCTTGAGCTCAAGTTGAACTTTTTATCGAGCTTGAAATTCAAGCTTAACCTCAAGCTCGAGCTCGGCTCGTTTACAAATAAAGCTCTAGCTAGGCGAAGCTTTTTATCAAGGCTAACGAGCTTTTATCAAGCCTAATATTAAAACTCGAGCTTGACTCGTTTAAATAGCTTATTTTTCATTTTTTTAAACTTAAAAATAATATATAAGAGTTGTTAAATATATATATCAAATAAAACTTAGCTTTGTTATTTTAATTATATATTAATATACCATAAATATAGAACTTATAAATTTACTGACGAGTTTACTCGTGAGTCTGTCTATGAGTCTGTTCACGAGCCGGCTCGTGAACTTTAATCGAAGCTCAAGTTCGACTGGTTTAGGTAAACAAGCTTTATCTTAAGCTCGTGCTCAGCTTATTTATTAATCAAGTTCGAGCTGAGTTGAGTCTAATCGAGCCGAGCTGAGCCCAAATATTTGGCAAGCAGCTCGACTCATTTGCAGTCAGCAGCCCTAATCAGTAATGACTATAATTTATAAAAGAAACAAATCTTATGAAAAGCATCACGATATATCTTTTAAGGAAAATGCACAAGTGCATTATAATTAGTTATAGTTTTTCGAGGACTACGAATAACAATCCTCGGCACACGTGATTTTCTTAAAATATAAGAGATATCAGAATATATGAAGGGGCAAGATGGCCTTTTTACTATTATCATATAAAGAAATTTTTCTATACCATGATTGCTTCAAGCCTGGGGATGAAGCCGCTGTTATTATTAATAATTTATTATATGAGAAATTTTCCTACATTATGATTGCTTCAAGGCTCGGGATGGCACAAGATTTGCTCAGAATGACGCAAACATTCCATTCGGAAATGTGCGCAAAGAGAGTAGAGAGAGAGAGCTTGTTTTTGCTTGGAACAACTAAATAAGATAGGAGAAACTGAATTATACAGTACACCTATTATCTTTGTGAAAAAAATTAAAGAAAAAAGAGAATAAAAATAACAACCTACTCTAATATTTTAAATAACTAAAAATTTTATATTAAAATATTTTATAATATTATTGCAGGGATCTTGTCTATATAATGAAAAACCTTCTAAAAAATAAAAATAAGTCAATTGTCTAAAGGTTTGCCTTCTTATAGTTTGGCTACCAAAAAACAAATCTTTAGTAATGGATACTGGAAGCACTGGATCACAAAATTTACTTATACCACATATTATATATATAATATTGAATAAATATATTTGTGCTATCTATAATTTGGTATACAAAAATACATAACAAGAATGTTATAAAAGAATTGTGTTGTCCAAAAGATAGATTATTTGTCATATCCTCCGAATGATACCATTTTTTTTTTTTAACTTATCCAGTAACCTGAAGATCAGTCGTCAAATACCAAAGTTCGTGACAACAATCAAATAAGATTAAGATTTTTATCCAACCTAACCTATAATTTATGCAAACCATATTTCGAATTCCACTAGCCCTGGGTACGAAATAGTGGTGATTTCACCATCCCAAGCCTGATGTTGCATCCAGTCCATTTACGAAGACTGGATTCATTATTGGTGTGAATTAATTGGGGAAGAAAAAGAAGACTTCTAACGTATTGAGTCAATTACTAAATCTTCTGTCCGTTTCTAATCTGTTGATTTTTTCTTTTCTTTTTTTTTTTTTACAAGCTCTTAACAAGTGTATAGAGATTGTGCTAACAATACTTACCTATAGAGAATAATTAACTCTGTGTACTCAGTGTTTGAATTGGAGAATGGAGTAAGATATGAATATAAAGAATAAAGAAGTAACAAGTATTTATTCGTTATGGTTATTTTGTAAAAGAATTTTACGTAAATGAATAGTTGTTCCTGTATTTTGTAAAAGAATTACAAAACCTTCTTTTGCAATAATAATAATTTTATGGAATAATCCTTTCCCCAACCTATTCTGATTTTCATAATTTTACAATTGATTCATTATGTGTTATATAATTTAGCGTGTGATAAATCTAATTTATGATTGCTCAAATACACTTTTAGTGGTTATTTTATTGATAATTATTATAAATTTAGTACTTAAAACCGTTAAATTATGCTTTTAGGTTTTTAAAGGAGATATTTTATGAAAATGAAGCAAATTGGCTAAAAAATATAAAATTTGAAAGCAAAATGTGGTCACCATGAAAAAGACGTGCCGTGTGTCCAAGCCATGTTAATAAATTGTGTACCAACAAACAAGAATTTGAATTTTCGCACGACACAACTGCAACATGACCTGTTGCCAGTCCTATCGGGAATTTAAAGTGATTGGAGTTGGCTATCTTAGGATTTAAGGTATTTGACTATTGTTCATTAGGGTTTTCGATTTATCTCTAAAGTTATCGGAAACTCTTTTAGAGTTTGGAACTTCTTGATTAGGTTTTAGTTTTTGGAACTTCTTGATTAGGTTTTAGTTTTAACAATTAAGGTTTTAAACATATCAATTCAAGTTCAGAGCTTAAAATTTGAATTATGACCAAGTCGACTCACCGAGTCGACAATCAAAATTTTTAGGAGTTTATAGTGGGTTGCTTGTTTAACCCACAGGTCAAAGAGGATTGGATTAAGGCCAACAAATTTTTGTTCGTTTTTGAATTGGGTCGAGCTTAGTTGGCCTATTTAACCTACTTGCACGCCTCTAATGGTAAGTCACCCAGTTAATATTTAGCCTTCCACACAAGTTTATATCGTCCAATTCCCAACCAGCGTCCACGAGCTTTGAGATGCATTGCAACCCATCGAACTAATCCTTGTAGTCATATGCTATGAATGCATAAAATTAACTAATTGCACTTAGTTCCAATATTACTAGTCCAAGCGAATTATGGTTGCTATGCTATGAATCTCTTAGAGTAGTGGTTCTCTCCACTTCTAATTGGTCGAGCTTGCAAGACTAGTAGTCTTTGAGCCTACAAAATAGAAATAGGTTAGTAGGTGCTAGTAGTATGCTTAGCACTGCCACTCCCATGTTTAAATCCATATGTATGTTAGGAGATGTAATTGTGGGATAATATGAATAAGAGTCGAGGGAGTAAAGCTGGTGGGAGTCCGATAAGACTTTGCTTATACAGGACAATACCCTCTATATAGGAAAGTTCCTTTTGCTTATTTATGGAGGTGTCTTTACATATTCTAAGTATTGGGCAACACCCAATACTTAATGTTCTGTATAATTTATAGTATTTTCAATACAAATAACAAATATGAGTAACCATAAGCATAAACTTCCAAACCCTATACATGAATCATTTAATTTACATTAACAAAATACCATACTTTAAACCTGCAAGCACACGTAGACATGAAGGTCATAGGAATACACTCATTGGTCCATAGGTAGGTTGGAATCAGAGTCAAAATCACCTGAATGTAGTAAGATATAGGAATAAATTATAAGAATTGGCTACAAGTGTTCAATAGGCAATCTATACTATAGTAGTTCTAATACTTTCGTAGTTTCAGTACTAAATTTTCAATCCCCTAGAACAAATTCATCTTAACTTTGCTTTTGAAGTATAAATAGTCGATTTGATATAGTCTTTCGAGTACATTTATGAATACTTATATATATATATATATATAAATAATAAGGATTCACATATATATTACTTATTCTAAATTAATTTAATGATATATCTTATGTGTGTTGTCTTTGTGTCATGGAGAATAAAGTCAATAAAGAAGTAAATTAAAACTAATATTGCATATAGATATACATATACATATACAGATATAAGGATATATAGACATATATATAAAGATGTATATAACATCAAAAATATGTTATAAATTTATGGGGTTGAAATAGAGTGCTCATCGCCTCTAGAGCGCCCTTAGAGTGGCTTCAGGGTGCTTACAGAGCACTATGATGAGTGCTCATCATGGGTGATCGTGGGCATAATGTGGAGCAACCACGAGCGTAGTTATGTGTGTGGGTTGTGTGTGATCATGGGGCATGATCAGAGAGCCCATGAAGCCAATGTGGAGTGCTCATGGAGCTATTATGGAGCCATCATGTAGCGCCCACAAGTGTCATTACTGTTTATAGAAATTTGTTTTCGCAATATCCGAATCATTTCTTATTCGGTTTCGATGAATGGGTAGTTGTTTTCATAGGATTTTTCAAGTACAATCCATTGATAGTAGTGTTTTCTCTAAATGAAGTCTATAAAGTCGTGAAAAAGTTAAAAATAGCCTGCAACTCATGAAAAATATGACAACAAATAATGAATTTTTTTTTGCAATATCCACTCTGTTCCTAATCTGTTTTCGACAAATAAGTAGTCGATTTCATGCAATTTTTCATGTACTTTTTTATGGTGGTGTTGGTTTTGACATTTGAGTTATGTATCAATATAGATCATTTTATTCAATGCCCTTGATTTTTCTTTTAGCTTTTATCCCAATAAGTATGTTGTATTCTTTGACATGCCTTATAATATACGACTATTTACGTACTCCTATGAAATCATAATATAATATTATATATTTATGTAAATACATTTGTATAAGTGAGTGTTATTAGAATATAGATGATTTATTATATTTCTTGCACCAACCATAAAAATATTTTCATGGTGTTTTCACAAGATATATCACATATAATTTTTATTTAGTTTGAAAATTTCTAGCTAGTCAACTAATCTTTGTATAAACTTTTTAGGATTTTGCTTACTTTAAGTCTTTCAAAACTTAATTTCTAAAAGTTATAGTGATGTAAACTTATAAAGTGATTATTTAACAACTTGTATCTTCAATTAACATCTATAATTTCAATTGTTGCTTTTTCACTAAAATATTTAAAGTATAAGGTAGAGGTTTATACTATCTAATTATTATTCATCTAAGACTCTATGATTTGTAAATGTTATAACAATCATTTAATAAATTTCTTTAAGTTCTTTAGAGTTATATGATTCCTATTTCCCAAAGATGCCACTACTAATAGGAAAACATTTAAAAATTATTAAACTTAATACTCCTGTTAACTAAAGAAATGAGAGGGGTTTACTAAGTTTTGCTTTGGTAGAAAGTTAAGGAATCAGAATGACATTGGTTCTTGTTGGCAACGTTATCTAGGAGCCGTTCTCGGGAGCATGTAAATCCTTGTCACAAGACAATATATTTTCAAACATGTTGGATTTATTATGTTAGAACCTTCGATTCCGCAAGTCCACAATCACAAAAACTATAACATCCTTAATTCACTTTGCAATCACCATCTAGAAATATTCGAACTCACTTTTTCATTATACATATATATAATTTTTCCCCTAGCATATACAAACAAAGTAGTAAATTATTGAACCATCTCCCTCACCTTGGCTTTATTTAATCGAAATAATTACGCGGCTAATTTAAAAAATTAAAATTTCATCTAAAACATAAAAAATATATTTTTTTCATATATCTAAAAATATAGCTTTATAATAACTAGTAACGTAAAATATAACATTTGATATTTTTATTAATGATGCTTTTAGGGTAAATAAAATATTATCAAATCTATTCTTATTTTGAAAAGTAGTTCTTTATGGTTCTAATGTGATTTTCAAAATTGAAAACAGCTAATGAATGTGTGGGTTATGGATTTTGGAAGTTTAGATAAAGTTTTGACCGATTCACAATGAAATAGGAAAAGAGAAACAGAAAGTAAAGGATGCACTATAAGTGATGGAGGGAACCCCACGTATGCGGTGATGGAGAGAAGCTGGACCCCATGCAATGCCCCTACATATGTGTGTGTGGATATATATTATGTTAAAATATTGTTTTTTGGAATCCAAACTTGGAAACGAAGGTTTCAACTTATGAAAACTTTACCAGTGGAGGAAAAATTGGCTTTGGCTTTGGCTTTTTTTGTTTTTTTTTCATAAAGATTCCGTAGCCTCAAGTTTACGCAGATAAGGACGGGCAAATATCCGGGTATATTCAATTGGATGCACGTAATTACAAGCTTTTATAAATACGTGTTTTGATTATTTTTATAAAAAAATTTATATATCTATTATATTAAATATTTCAAGCATTATAATATACGTAAAATTTTTAATATTTTTTAGTTTTAATATTTGTTATCATAAATTATAATTTATTTATTAAGGATTTAAGTTTTAATTTTTTTATATTTTATGGACTAATTAATAATTGAATTATCCTTAATTTAACTTTATTTATATTTATTATTATAAATTTATGGGGTTTCACAATTAATAATTATATATATATAGTCTAATGTATATATCCAAATAATATTGATGATTGTGATAAATTATTATTATTATTATTATTATTATTTAAACTTTTATTTTATAATTGCAATTTATGAATTATTTTTTAATCTTAGTTCCCCTTCATACTCATTGTTCATAGTCTTTAGTTTATATATTTACCATATTGTTATATGTCGTTAAAAATATTTCTATGGTATAAATCTTATATGCATATATATTTTTTATTTTTTATTAAGTTTTCATTAACTATATTGGTAATTATCAATATTTAAATTCGAGAAAAATAAGAAATATTTTTATGGAATATTTCTTAAAACTTTCTTAAAACTTTCGCGAGATATTACTGTTCATTTAATAATTATAAAAAATTTAAGTGGGCGTATAATTCAAGGCATTACGCTCCCTGTGTGTCTAAGGGCCTCGACGTAACCAGCTCTTTGTCCTAAAGGGTCTGTTTGGATTGTCTGTTTTTCATCTGTATCTGTATCTTTTTTAAAATGATATGTGTAAAATATATTTGATTTGCATCTAAATTTTATCTATATTTGTTCTATTTGATATTTTGATGAGAACTGTTAACTTTTTTTTATCTATATATATTTCTTGATAAATAATTTGTTAGAAAAAAGTTTAAAAAAGTGTCTGTATCTGCCGAAAAAAAGCCAAAACAAACAGACCCTATGGGTCGTAGGAGATAAGTTCCACTTGTAGCTGGGTGAGCATGTTTGTTGCGGCTTCTCCATTCTCATCTATGGTTGTCTTGTGGCGTCTGCTCAAATATATAACTTGAATTTTTCTTACTATATACACTTATATAGCAGCAGCAACAACAACATACGATATTCTCTAGTTTTTATGTTATGATTTCAAACCATAATTTTAGTATTGAATTTTTGATAATCAATTTTAATATGAGCTTATTTATGTAATTAATTTTACTTGGAATCTTAAACAATCTTAAACTGGAAATGATTTCCATCTTTCCATGAGACAAGCTCAATGCAAATACATTAAAAATAAATTCAATATAAAAACGGGTTTAATATATACAAAACTCAAGCCTTTATTTTAATCTCCATTCCTCAGCCCTCAAGCCAAATCAGAATAAGAAACAAAACATTAAAAAAAAATTGAAATTGCAAACTCCCAAAATACAAATTTGTTGCAAGCTTAAACAATGTTTTTGACAATAAAAAGGCTATTATTGGATAATCTCTAATTTTCTCGCTAAGGAACTCAAAACTTAAAATATCAATATTTTATTTGGATTGTTTGAATTTCATTTATATCTTATTTACATTTGATGTGCATTTGTATATTATTTTTGTTTTACTGATTTGATCTATTTATGAGTAAAAATATCTATTTTTTTATGTATCTATTTCGTAATAAACTTCTATTTGAATACAACGAAAATAAGATACAAAAAAAAAAAAGAAATCAAACAAACACACTTAGATGAGCTTATCTATTTTTGAGATGATTTTTAATATGGGCATTTTTATAAATTTTATTAATATATATATATATATATATTTTTTTTTTCCCCCTTCTCCCACGCTAAATATACATCCTTAGCTTTTTTCTTTTTCCTGTTTAACTTAAAAAATAATAATAATAAAGCCTTGTCCCCACAGAATCTCTGGCCTTTGGAAGATTCTTATATTAAAAATGAGGAGTCAGCTACAGAAGCAAGCTCTGCAGACGGATTTCAATGGAAAAATCTTGAGTGGTATTACACACCCACCGAATCTTTTCCCACGATCCATCCTAAAAATAGCTTTTAGCGGCTCTTGGGAGCTCGACGCCCAATCTTTTGGACACTTCTCTACCCTCCCACTCCTCTTCAATGGCAGCTTCTGCTTTCACCACCGGGCCGCCTTCTTCTTCTCCATCCTCCGCCGCAACTTTCCGTAGCCTCTCTTCTCCAAGCCACACTTTCTGCAACTTCTACCCCAAAACAACCACAATCCCCATTCCCAATCGCAGTCCTGCCTCCATCTCCTGCACCATTGCGAGAGAGGCCCCCGTCACCCCAATGGTGAAGGAGAGCTCCGACCCCACCCGGCTCTCGAGACCCGACTCGTTTGGAAAGTTCGGGAGATTTGGCGGCAAATATGTCCCGGAGGTTTATATGTGTGCTGTGTCGAGATTGAATCAGCATTCAATGCTCTATCTAAAGATGAGGAGTTTCAGGTATTTATGGGGTTTGATTGGATTTCGTCTTGACTTAATTTGAGGTAAAAAGATTCATTGGAACTCATGCGTAATGACTTTGTATGGTTTCTTCGCACATGCTGAAATTTGATTGGTACTTATGCTACTAATCAATCCACTTGGCACCTTAGTACCATTGTAACCCTTCTAAGGCTGTGTTGGGAAGGGGTGATTTCTGAAAAAGTTTGTGGGTTTTTGTATGATGTAGCAGAAATATTTCTGGGAATGTCATTAGCTTCCGATTGTAGGATGAATTTTGGGTAAAGAATTAAGGTTCAATTCAATTATATTTAGAAATACGAGGATCCAATGGTAATGGAATATTGGCATTTTAAATATTGCAATCCCTTAATGAAAAATGCAACTTATAAACCTTGAAACAATCATCTCAAACCTTTTGTATTCAGCTTAATTAGCAGAAAAATTGAATAGAAAGTGTGTTCAATCCTAAATATGACTTATTTTGCGAATTCAGTACTTTTATTTGTCATAGAATTAGACGGGGTTATCTTAATATTTTAATCCAGAAGTGTTTTCTCATATGAAATGATCTGTGAATTGAAACTTAACTTGAGACTCTGAGGTTTGGGTTCGGAACCTTTGGTTCTAATACAACACTCAGTTCCGAAGGTCAACAAGTAGAATGCTTCTATTGTTTGTCTGTCTAGTTTTACTTCAAGGAATTGCAATGTATGAGATTAAGAAGGATTCTAAGCTTATGTGGGCAATGCGTTTCCTCACCCATCTTATGATTGTTATCATCAAGTTTCCATCAAACTTTACTTGCTGTCACCAAATGGTATAGTCATATTATTAGGCGTAGGATACTACTCTGAAGACTCTGCAGAAACTAGACAGTACCTTACTGCAGTCTTTGACATTTCTATTCTGAAAAACCTCATTCAGAGACTTTGAATGTCCTTACATTCCATATGTTGAATAAATGTTTTTTGTTCTGAACTTATTAACTTTGCACGTGTAAATTGCAGAAAGAACTCGATGGCTTTTTGAAAGACTATGTTGGAAGAGAGACTCCCTTAGACTTTGCTGCGCGGCTTACTGAGCATTATAAGTGTCCTAATGGTGAAGGGCCGGAGATCTACCTAAAAAGAGAGGATCTTAATCATACTGGAGCACACAAAATCAACAACGCAGGAGCCCAAGCTTTACTTGCTAAACGTTTAGGGAAAAAACGTATTGTTGCTGAAACAGGAGCTGGTCAGCATGGAGTTGCAACTGCTACTGTGTGTGCACGCTTTGGTTTGCAGTGCATCATCTACATGGGTGCACAAGATATGGAAAGACAAGCATTCAATGTCTCCAGAATGCGGCTTCTTGGTGCTGAGGTTTGTTTTCAATATATGATAATTTCAAATGATGTGTGGATCATTGAATGGTTAAAGATATAGGTGGCCGAATTTTCCTGTATGACGTAAGTCAAAACCCAGGTCTGCATATTGAGTTATCTTGTTGATGTCTCTAGCAAGGTCATTATAAACGATCTGTTCCTAGGAATGTTATCTACCAGTGATTTCTTAGCTTCAGCTCTAAAAGGATGGGTTGAATCTCATGATATACGCAATATGGAAAACAACTGCATGTATCTTGTCTATGTTTTCACCTTTACTATGGACTCCGAGTTCACATATTGCCTTCTCTGTGAATTCATTACGCCAACCAATCGTAATTTCAAAAGCTGGAAAAAAAAAAAAAAAGGTTTGTAATTTTAATAGCTAGGGACTTCTTTCTGTGATGACCATCCTGATTCAACTTCTTATGACTTTAAATGGTTCCTTGTCAAAGTTTGCCATCTGGTAAGGTTTCTTTTGCTTGCCAATTTATTTAGGTGAACATTTAGTCTATTAAAGGGCACCTGGGTCATTTATATGTTTGAACTGATTCTAGTCTTATATTTCTCATCTGTAAAAATTCGATTTCAACTCTTGAACAGAATAGATACATGTATAGCTTATCTCCCTTATCTCTTTTCCTAAAAGTACCCAGGACCTAGATCAGTTGTCTACCTTGAATTAATATTTGTTATAATAAACACCCTGTAGATATTGCATAAAGTGCAGAAAGACCATATAGCACAAAGGAAATCCAAACATTCAGACTTTCAGTGGACTGTCTGACCATATTCATCCTCCATGCTATCATCATGAGCAAATGTGAATAGCGGATGTTATTTCTTTTTTATCTAGTACAAGTTTACCATATGCTCACCCATTTATTCAATACAGAAATGAGTTTGACAATGTGATCAATTGTGTATTTAACTATTCTATTTTTCCTTTATATAGCTATTCAGGCTACATATGCTTTGTGATGATGCAATTTCTTCTTCTTTTGTCCTGTCTGACACAGGTTATACCAGTCCATTCAGGGACAGCTACATTAAAAGATGCCACCTCAGAGGCAATACGAGACTGGGTGACTAATGTGGAGACAACTCATTATATCTTAGGGTCTGTTGCTGGGCCCCATCCATATCCAATGATGGTCAGGGACTTCCATGCAGTGATTGGAAAAGAAACACGAAGACAGGCACTAGAAAAATGGGGTGGTAAACCGGATGTGCTTGTCGCTTGTGTTGGTGGAGGATCAAATGCCATTGGACTATTTCATGAATTTGTTGATGACAAAGATGTTAGATTGATTGGCGTAGAGGCTGCAGGTTTTGGACTGGATAGTGGTAAACATGCTGCCACTTTGACCAAAGGAGATGTTGGTGTCTTGCATGGAGCCATGAGCTATGTGTTACTGGATGATGATGGTCAAATTATTGAACCTCATTCAATTAGTGCTGGGTAAGTGAATCTTCCCTCTCGTTTTTTAAAAAAGTTTCCTTTTCTTTTTATACATTTTACATATTGAATTCTAAACATGGAGAATTCTCGTGCAGTTTGGGTTATCCTGGAGTGGGACCTGAGCACAGTTTCTTGAAAGATATTGGGCGTGCTGAGTACCATAGTGTGACAGATGAAGAAGCATTAGAAGGTAGGAAATTTTCACTCTCCTTGCATGGTTACTAATAAGTAAAAGCTGAATATCCATCTAAACACACCAAAATGTTAGGGAAGCCTTCTGAGACAGTTTTTAAAGAAATGTGCATGCGGGATGTGGTAAGTTTTTATCACGAATAAAAGAAGCAAAGTACTATCCAATTCACTGGCTTAAGAGATTGTGAGGTTTCTTTCTTAATGAAGTGCCAAGGGATTGGAGAGTTTGCTATAACAAGCCCTCAAAACCCAATCATCGTGGATTGATTCAACCACAAAGGAAGGAACTCTAGTAAATTAAATGGCACTCTGAGCTGGCTGCTGATTCTGTGGTTGGTCTCCCTTGACTAGATCTCTAAGCCATGTGCAAAACAGAAAATACGATGCCTGATGGTCTTGCCTATAAAATGAAGGAATAGGTAGCAACTCTAAGATGCATCTATAGTCAAAAATATAATTCATAACTGGGGAAACCAAAACATTCTCCTAGACGATGGAAATGATCCCTGTCTTAAGGTTTATGAACTCCACTTCATTTACATAGATTTTTGTTCTTAGATTGGTTAATTAGTGGGTGGGCAAGAATATTTTCTTGTAATACTGTAAAGGTGGGAAATTTGTGAGATTGACTCTCGATATATGTCTAGCATCAGTGTTTTCCTTTGCTCTTCACCATCATGGAGGCTATTTTCCTGTGTGAAATTGGTGGAAGAATTTTATGCGAAGCTAAACCAACTGCATTTGGCTTTGCCTCTGGGAAGCATTGTAGTATTTTTCTTAATTCTTTGGACTCTTAAATTGTCGAGTGCTTTGACTCTAAGCTAAGATTCGGATTATGATAGGAGTAACCATCTTCAGTATAGTTTTAGAAAGCGCAATAACCTCTTTATTCAACTATTGATGATGGTAAACTTCTTGTAAATGTCATTGTTTCTCAGATCGTTGATCTGATTATGTCGCTATTTATGACTACTGATCTTCTTTCTTCCTAACCATTCTTTGCTTCAGCTTTTAAAAGATTATCCAGATTAGAAGGCATAATTCCAGCTCTGGAGACATCTCATGCATTGGCTTATTTGGAGAAGCTGTCTCCTCCCCTTCCAAATGGAACAAAAGTGGTGGTGAATTGCAGTGGCAGTGGGGATAAAGATGTTCAAACAGCTATGAAACATTTGCAGGTCTAGTGTAGTGTTCCTTTATGGTTCACGACACTGGTACGGGGGTTGAGGAGCTGTTTTTTCTGTAATATATGTAGAGTATGGCTCTTGTGAAAGAGGCCAACTATTTTTCTTTTTCCTTGTATTTTAATGTCCTTTTCATATAATCATAAATGTTTCATATAAACACAAAGGACACGCTCGGGTAAAAAGTTATTTAAGTTTGGACTAATTCTGGAGTGGCCGAAATCTCTAGTTTCATGCTTGGTTTGGAAGATGGGTATATGATTGTGCACACAATGTTCTCAAGATTAAGACAAGTATAATATATTTTGTTTTGACTAGTCATTAACAAAAATAGAAGCCTCGTGGATCATTATTTTATTCTAACAGCTGTACACAAGATGCACTAATACTCCCTTTGTTGTACTGTAATGTTTTTAGTAATGGAAGGTCATCTTCATCCATATTGGCGGATCTCGTTGTGATTTCATATTAAACCCCTACGACTTGTTCCCTTTCCTTATGAAATAAGGGGAGAATGAAACTTCAATTAAAGGGAATGTAATAGGATGTAATGGTTATTACTATATTTACTTGGTATAAAAAGTAAAAAAGTAAAATATCTATAATGTCTTTTATGTTTATTATATAAAGAAGGGTATTTTCAAAACAGAAGTATTTATGATAAAGTTAAAAAATAAAATATTAAATGATAATTTATGAATATAAGAAACATGAATTTTTATTTATTATTTTATGTAATAATAATTCATTATATCGGACAGTGACTATTGGGGCTCATCAAATGTATGTCCTTTGCACAACATGGATCACTTGGTTCACGTACAAGCGGCAAATGCCGAGGTTCAAGTTGCTTGACAAATTTAATAATATACAGAGGGATTGGTGAGAAGGAATAAGTGATTTTAGACCATGCGTTGGGGTGGGCGACGTGGTGAAACTAGAATAATAAGAGCATCGTTCTGTATGAAAGTCGGTACGTAGTGGTGTGAATCCATAATTCCTTCTTCTAATGACGGGAGCTTGGTAGTATTTATAGAAATTAATATTGATACCCATCGTTAGCTTCCACTAAGGATTATATGATTACTAAGATTTGTTGGACATAGTAATCTTGTTGGGGCGGAGTAAGATTGGACAAAAATAGCAATTTTATTGGCGTTCTATTGTTTCATAATTGGAGATATCTTAAGGAAAAAAAAAAATTATATTCTATGACGAATAATAATATCTTTAGTAAAGGAAAAGAACAGAAATTTCTTATTTGTTTTGCATTACATAGAATAGATGTTCTAGTAAAATATTTTTCAAGACCAAAAGAGAAAATAGCTATTCTACAATAACAAATCCAACATAAAAAATGTATGTGTCATGAATGTTGAGCTTTATTCGAGACCAAATGAGGAAGTATCTAGTCTAACATTAAAAAAGCCAAGATAAAAAAGTTTGTGTCATCGATGTTGAGTTTTAGAAAGACTATTTGTTTTGATCTATGTTATTTTCATTTATTATCTTTTTAGCAATATTCATTCAAGTAAATATATTTATCAAACACAAATGCCCCCCCCCCCCAAAAAAAAAAAAAAACTCTTTTCAAATTAGGGTTAATATCGCATTCACTACCTCAACTTTGTTGAAATATGCAATTAAGCACCTGAAATTTTAAATAGTCAATTTACTATCCAGTCAAAATTTTTGAGGTCACTTAAACCCATTATTACATTTAACCTCCTAAAATTCGCATTATTGTAATTAGTATAATTTTAATGTACTTCTTTGGGTATTAATCTTTTTATACATTATAATTGTATTTATTGCTATTAAATTATTTTTCATATTAAAAGCAGAATTTTGAGCCCAATCATAACACAAAATAAGCCCATCTTTCCGCTGTGGTCATAACCATTCTGACCATGGGCTCCTCAAATCTCACGTAATATACTAAGATGAGTATTAGGAACTTAGGAATGTGGAACATTGGTTATATATAAAATTACGAAAAAAACAAGTGTAATTTATCCACAAATTTTGTTCAAATTGCTCAAAACACCTCAGTTTGATGCTTGAAATGTCATGCAGTAGGTTAGTGAAGCTTCAACTTTACATATGAACTTTATATTGGTTTCGGTCGATGACAATGATATGTGCTCGACAGCTTTAAAACTTTAGTTATGGTTGGCATTGAGAGGAAGCCTAGCTGGTGCGTGTCAAAATTGTTGGTTGGCATTGGTCAAGTTCTGATGCAGTGATTAGAAGCTCAGGTCCATGTGAGGGAGTATCTTTTTGGCCTAGTGTTGATATATTCGTGGTGATGATGAACTAAGCTCCGACAACCAGCATAGTAGATATGTCTGCAAGAGAGAGTCATTGGCCCCGGTTCTTATTTCTCAAAATAGAGTATGCTGAGGTCATTATTTCACGGCAAAAGCGACGGAATATCATATGTTTACTTCCTAGTAAAATTGGGTTAATTCCATCATTCTGGTTGTAGTCCGAGGATTATTGATTCTATCATTCAACTGCGAAGCATTTGGCGATGATCGATTTGTACTGCTAGCTTTCAAGTTGATCATGCTTCTGATATGTGATTTATTTATTTTTGAAATGGTGCTTTCATGGAGGCATATCAATCATGGTATCGTATCATTTGTTTTGATATTTTACTGAAGGTGGGATCAATTTGATGTGCTTTTGTCACACTCGCCCCCTTAGGCGACGGCGATGTGATGGCCAGTACCCCCGCAAGGCATAGCACAAGCCCCCCTTGGACGGAACCAGCGAAGCACTCTAAGGTATTGTATGACCTCACTATTACATCATAGTTTGGTCAGGTTCTGAGCCTGTCTGCAACTGTTGTGACTCAAACCGCTTACCAAGGTTTTTTGTTTGCCTTGTAGGCAACGCCTACCAATCGAGCATGCGAGACAGCAAAACCCCTACATCCTGGGTTTGAATCCGTAAGCTACAGCTTAGAGTCAATGCTAGGTAAGGGACAATACCTTTTTTGTGCTTTAAAGGAGTTGCTTGAGGGGGGCTCTAGAGCTAGTGTCCCTGGCATCACACCTACACTGAGGCAGGCGGTATGACATAAAAAGACGTCTTTTTATGTCACACTCCACTCGCAGTATGACGGTGTGATGCTAGATATACTGACCCTCCTAGTGTACCCTCGGGCACAACCAGAGCACTACTCAGGTATTGTTACGCAAAGGCAAAATCACATATCAAAAGTAGACTCTTGAAAGCTACAACCGAAGTCAATTTTGTCTTTGCGTAACAATACCTAACTAGTACTCTGATTGTGCCTGAGGGTGCACTAGGGTACCAGTGTACTTGGCATCACACCGCCATGCTGCAGGCGAGGTGTGATAGCTTTCTCTAATGCATGAAACTAACCATACGTATGACGTTTATGCAATCTTTATTAAAGTCATAAAGGAATATTAACCCACGAATAAATCAAGCATGAGCATTTCAACTTTGTTTCATTTGTTATTGCAAAGAGGGAAAGTTTAGAACTTAGAGAGAGAAACCCCCAAAATGACCAAAGCCCTATGCTTTGTCAAACATCTGTTGTAGAAGTTTGTCTGTCAACTAATACCTTCCAAAGATGTTTGATTCAATTCAAGAAATTTTTCGAATCAATGGTAGCCATGAGAAGGGCATATAGATGAATTGTAATAGTGATTAATATTGTGAAATTAGTGTTCATATTTCCCAGAAGATATCTGATTCGCTACGAGTACCAATCATTATGCCTTGCATTTCAATCATGATGTGGGTTGATTTGGTATAGATTTGGGTAGGGGGTCAAAGTTAAGGGACTTGATGAAGACGATGTTGAGAATGTTGGTTTAGAGAGAGAGGAAGGTTCTGATCTTATATTTGTACCACATTGTTAATTCCTTGCGGGTCTGTTTGTTTTGGCTTTTTTCTGGCAGATACAGACACTTTTTCAAACTTTTTTCTATCAAATTATTTATCAAGAGATAGATATAGATAAAAAAAGTTGACAGTTCTCATCAAAAGATCAAATAGAACAAATATAGATAAAATTTAGATGCAAATCGGATATATTTTGTACATATCATTTTAAAAAAGATACAGATACAGATGAAAAACAGACAATCCAAATATACATAAAAATAAAATTGAAGAGCCTATAGGTAAAGTGATGGTAAGTCAGGTAATGTGGACTTAGGTTATTTGGCACTTGGAGATTAGTAGGTGACGTGTTTTCTTTCTGAGAAATACATTTAATAATAGTCAATGTAATTTTAAGCATGAGAAAATAATATTAACGTGCAACTAGATATCTATCATGTTTTGATTAGTTGAGGATAGTTAGCTTGGATAGTGTTAGTGAATGTGAATAGTGAAATTACGTATTAAATTGATTAATTAAAAATTAAGATAGTTAATTGCATATTTTGATAAAATTAAAAAAAAAAATACAACATTAACCCTTCAAATTAAATATCCAATAAATCTTATTAAATTAAATATATTTATTTTATATATTTTTATAAAAATATGAATTGACATTTTCACTTCCAATATATAAACTTTATTTATAAACCTTCATATCGATTTTCATATTCCAATTCTTAAATCTCAATCTAGTCACCCTCTTTATCATGGTTATGAAATAAAAATGATAAAATATAAGCAAGAAAATACACATTTCATATGTATACACTTGATAATTAACTATTGATCATCTTCTAGCATATAAAAGAAATAATAAATACTTTCTAAAATAACCACTATTTATATTTAAAAAATAAATAAACACTTATTACATATATGTTATATGTAGCATCCATCAAAGCCTTTCTCGCATGCATAATTCTAATTAATATTTAGCTTTTGGACGGCCATAAAATAAACAAGCATGATCATCCGTCACAGATACAACCAATGATCTCTCACCCATTTTTATAAATTTGTATATTACCCTAAACATTACAGCAATCTTTAACAGAAGAAAAAATGGCCCCATAATCCATCCAAGAGCCGTTTGTGCTTTCGTAGCCAAGAAACATATAGACAGCTGCATTGGAAGGGCAGCCACAATCCCAAGGGCCCCTCCGGTTCCTTTTCCCACCAACTCATTTGTCCCATTCCACTTGACAAACAAGAAAATAAATAAATAAATAAAATACAAACCTCATTTTGTCCATTTCTAGAGAATATATATTTAGAAAATAAAATATCTAATGACAATTGACAAGCAAAAATATAACAAAATAGTTCACCGGGTGCTTATTTCTTCTGCCCTTTTATAGCAGACATAAAATTCCTCTCATTGTCCTCATTATTTCAAAATCCCACCCCACAAATTTAAAAAAAAAAAAATGAAAGAGTCTGCCTTAACTTAATTATGATAACTAATTAAAAAAAAACACTGGGAATAACCAAATTAAACGAGGAACTTCACACACTCTTTCTTTTTTGTTTTTTTAATATAGATAGCCTCATTATTTTATTATCCTATACAAAAAAAAAAAAAAAAAAAGGAAAAAGAGAGTGAAAAGAAAAGCCACTTCATGCCAGTTGACCAAAAATCAGGCGCCTCTTTCTTGCTTTTTAAACCGAGTACAATAGCCAGGGACATTATTCTTGTGCCAACCTCACTGCTTTGCCTGTACCAAGAAAAGTTTAAAAGGCAACAACATTAGTTTAATTATTTAATTATAACACAATACTAAGCACTGTTTTTGCTAAGGAAGAAACCAAAGAATATTCTCAAAGTAAGTTAGCTCATTGTCTACCAACTTTGACGACTATAATTCATCGCACAATAAAAATAAGCATCTTGTTCCCAACCGGACCCCACCAAACGTTAAGAAGAGGAAGAAAAGATAGATACAATCGATTACATCTATTTCTACGTAGATAGGATTTTAAGAACTCATACATATGAAAACGAGCGTACATATGGTACCTTTTTCAGTATTATCCTTTCATCTATCATATTTACAGTACTATCTATAGATTAATGCATCTAATTCTATTATTTAGAATCATTCGTAACTTTTCCTATATAACAATCAATTTGATATGTACACCCCCTTATTTATCTTTTATTTATATTTTATCTACATACGATAGGAATGTGAATGGTGAAAAGTATGAAACAAACCTACAAGAAGAAAATATATATTCATATACATTACAGCTGAGAGAGGGCTTAGCTGTACCTAATAGCTTGGAACAATAAGTCAATTCAAAAAATTGACCTTCAGCCATAATATAAGGTTGGTAGCTGCCAACAACCCACCCCCCCCCCCCCCAAATAACCAACCTAAGGCTACTCATTTTTCCAGGTTAATCATCTACCTATCCTAGGAAATCAATCTGGCTCAAAGACATGCCAACATCCAACCGGATCGACAACAGCTTGTTCTTGGCAACTTTCAAGCAAAAACCGGATTTAATTCAATCCCATCTTCGTAAAATCACCAGGGGGGGGGGGGGGGGGGGTTTGGAACGAACAGAAAGTTCAACACAATCCGATAGATGCAAAATTATGCATGAAGTTGCCCCATGGACACTCACTCTATTTTCCACCGGTTAAAAAAAAAAAAAAACAGGTATAATGATTGATTAGTGTTGGATAATAAGCATAACAAGAATGCAAAGTATGTTCAGATGCATTGTTGAATGACTATCAACTACTAAGTTCTCGTGGTGTGTTAGAATACTAGAAACATGTAATAGCCATTTCAGCAATGATAAAATCTACTCTATTTATCGATAAGTTGTGTGGATAAGCACCTGTGAGTACAGGAAAGTTCCAAGGATAGCGATGGCAGCTCCCAGGGCATTAATGGGCCGAACAGGGGTGTGGAAGATAATGATGGAGGAGACGATGACTGATATACGTTTCATGGTGTTACCGATGCTAAACGTCAAGGGAGAGATCTCATCCAAGGACATATACGACACCTGGTTGTAGAGATGATAGAATACACTTTGTGCTGCTACCCACCTATATCATGGACAAATACCAGCCACACAGATATTTCCTCAGTTAATAGAAAAAATACAAAGCAGCATTCACATCAATTGGTTAACATCAACATATCCACGCAGCCTTAAACGCCAAATTTGCAACTTCCACAAAACATCAAAAAGTGATTCCTAAGCAACAACTTTGTTGGATTCAACATTTACTAAAGTACAAAAACTGGTCCATGCAAGAGCTAAGTCATACCATCCATAGCAGTATATTTTTAAAACTTTTCTATTCAAGCATAAAAAAACCATATGAAATGATAATCCATACACAAAGCAGGAATTCATGCCCACAAATGTAAATTTGATTCTTAGGTAAATGTTAATATCTAAACAAGTGTAATTTCTTAAAAGTGAATCGTGCATGTCTTTAGCATTACCTGCCCTGAGTATAATTTCTTTTACCAGTTACCAAAATGAAATTTTTTTTGCTAGGGCGGCATACTCAAATAATAAAATCTGCTTTTTAACTGGATAATAAAGAGTGATCGAAAACAATTTTTATGAGATTAGGAATACTTAAGTGAGGTTTACCAAATGAACTGAGGTCCAATATCAGACAAGGCCTTTTGCCATCCTGCTGCCCACATCTGTGGTCCCTCCACAGCAATTGCAAATGGAGTGAGAATTAAGAGGGACAACATGGAAAGGCAAGCATAATAGTTCATTCCGCTAACAGATTTTCCCTTCATGCCCCTCTTTGAAAAGATGTTCCTGAAGACAAAGGCCAAGTTTGAAATCATAGCTCCCATGAAACCTGAAACAGATCACAACAACCAAATCCATGTTCAGTGACATGGGTAAAGGACAAAGTTTGATTTCAGTAACATCATTTCTTTTAGTGACATTCACCAATCACTCCTATTAACTACTACATGCCTCATCAAAAGAA
Source organism: Combretum micranthum (assembly GCA_024138025.1). NCBI lineage: Eukaryota > Viridiplantae > Streptophyta > Magnoliopsida > Myrtales > Combretaceae > Combretum > Combretum micranthum. Next base: position 179,826 of record JAMXBD010000914.1, on the reverse strand, counting down.
ATTCAAACTAATATAGGAGTAAGTTTCCACATCTAAGATTAAAAGACAGAAAATGCAAAATTCTCATAAGTCAGAAAGAGGTTTTGATCATTAACTTGGTTTAGGAAACAAAGCAGTCTTAATTTAACTATCAGATGTCACATTTACATCATTATGTTCACTCAGACAAGAAAAACCACAACTCTTCAGAATTAATTTCTACCTCCAGCCCAAATAGTTAAATCAACCAATAAATACAAATAAACCATGTGATGATCAATAAAGATTCAAGTGCTGTGCCAGAGTCAGAGTCCAAATATATATTATTACCAGTCATGTTAAAGTTGAGCTCAGTCACGGCAGAGAGGGCACAACCACCAATAATTGGTATGAGAGAGAGGTACACAGGCAATGGGAAAGTCTCCCAAGAGGAACCTTGAAACCAACACGCTGAATGCTGGTTCACCACTCTTGATGATGTGAGTGAATGACACTGCAACCTTAGACATACTTACCGTTGCCGCAACGTGCCCAATTGTATGAGCCACCGCAACCTAGACAAAAATGAAAACAAACAAAATTAAGATCCAACCAAATCAAGGCCAAAACACAGTCTAAAAGGTTCCCAAAAAAAAAATTGAAAAAATAAAAATCCCACTTCTTACACTAATCTTTGTTTAATCAAATCTGGAAGGATAATTAAGTCCGATAAAACAGTCTGTTTTTAATCAGAAAAGATAGAACAATACATGAAACCATTTACCTCTTCCTAATAACACAATTATTTACCATTTGGTGCAACTCGGACAAGACAAACAACAACATACCGATTGCCAAATACAACACCATTGAACAAGATATTTACTCTTTACGCACAAAAAAACAACCCCAGGAGAAAAAGTCTAATACTTCACTACCTTTTTTAAATCTACCAAACTCCACTCTTTACCTAACTCTCACATGTCTACATACAATCAATACTTAATTAAAATTCATTGAATAACTCCAAGGGTTATGAATTAATTAATGAATTAACACCAAAAGACCAAACCTTCAAAACCTTGAAACAACAAACAAAAGAGAAAAAAAAAAAGAAAGAAACTTAAAAACTCACAGGGAAAAGTGTCTTCCAGAAATCGAAATCAGTCTTAGGAGCTTCAGCAATCCTTGTAGCCCAAGAGATCAACATCATAAGAGAACCAGTCGCAAGAGAAAGTGTTGAGGTCAACCACGGATAAGGATAAGCATTCAACACCTTCTTGTTATAAATATTAAACACAACATTCAAAGCCCACCACGTAGCAAAATAAATACCAATCTTAACTTTCTGTGCAGCTTCAGATTTCGTTTCACCAATAGGCTTTGACTGATCTGCCCCATATGCCTCACACTTGATCAAGTCTCGATTTTGACTCCTAGGTTTTGTTGATCCAAAGTTTTGGATTGAAGAAACATGAAGGGGTTTTGAAACTGACAGTGAATTCTTAACCAAAGTGCATGAAACCTCTTCTTGGGTCTTTGGGAAAGCCAAAAGGGAGCTCCTTTTGGTTGATGCTGAGCTGTTTTTCCTTAAAACAACATCAGACCCATAAAACGGTTTATGTAGAGATTGTTTCACAGAAGAAATCATTATCTTTCTTCTGCAGAACCAAAAGGGTGTTCGATTCTAAGGTGTCAAATCACAAATCACAACTGGGTTTTGGCTTTTAAACCCTTGGGATCGATAAAGTTTGAATCTTTAAGGTTAAAAACACGATCTTTTTTATAGGATCATAGACATAGAACTCCAAGAAGAAAGGTCTTCTGAATATAAACAGAAACTTGATTAGGGGCTTATAGTATGATAACTTACAAATGCATAAAAATAAACGTAAACTTCGTATTAAAATATAACAAGGAAGTCGATTGTTTCTTGAAACGATCGAAAGATCGGGGTTTTCGTTTGAAGGGTCGCTTTGTTTTTGTAAAGTTTGGTAATATTTATGGCGTAATGGGGTTGGTGGAAACTGGATGTATATAAATAGAGAGGAGTGCACAGAGAGAGAGAGAGAGAGAGAGAGAGAAAACGTAGACCGGAAAAGCGTATTTGATTTTGCGTAGCTTAGGTAATTCTTAGGGAAACATAAGCGCAACCATGTTCACCAAATTGTCATGTGATTGCACCACTTTTCTTTTATTAGGAGAAGGAACTGTAGAGAGAGAGAGAGAGAGAGAGAGAGTCTGAATCTGACGTCAATCTCACCACCTTTTCCGTGGGAAAAAACTTTTGCTGTCCTATTCTGGATCGGTCATTAAACACCTAAGACAAGTTAAATAAATTTTAAAAAAAATTCTTAAAATAAGTAAAACACTTTATACTACATATTAGATATTTAAAACTATTTATTTTATTATATTTTTGTTATTTTGATATTATTTTTTATTATTTTTAAATAAATATTTATCAAATAACAATATCAATAGAAAATTGATAATTTTACTCATAAACTGACTAAATAGATACAATACGTATATAATACAAATATGATATAGATAAGTTATAGATACAAATATGATACAGATAAAAATCCGATCTTTTTCATGGAGATACATAGAGGATAGCAAACTTGAGACAGTTTTCTCGAAAATAGAGAAAAAAGAGCTTGAGGAAGGAAATTTTGTTCACGTGATTGGTTGAATCAGAATTTAGCCGATTCGATTTCTTTAATTTTGGTTCGGTTAAAGAAAAATAAGAGACAGAATTATAACGCGTTGGATCATTAGGAAAAAGAACAAAAATATTTGGATAAAAAATGATAAAAATACTATCGGTTTGAAAATATCAAAAGAATAATTAAGTTAAACTCATTATTGACCAATTTAGATAAATTCAACACAACTATGTAAAACTCGTCTTTTTAATACATGGCTCGTATTATTCTTTCTAATCTCTATTGGTCAACCTTTAAACTCCCAAACCAATATAGGAAACAAAAACCTAAGAAAATTGATATTAAGAACTTCAAAAACATAAAACATCCCTTATATACCATAAATAGCACTTTTCGAGGTCACGACAATTCTCAATTGAGCAAGCCTAGATTACCCCATTACAGGATTTGAAAATCAGCTCTCGGGATGGTATAATAAATTCTAGCTCTTTATCAAAAGTTACATTCGTTTAAGTTGTTACTAGGAATATGATTTGTTTTTAGTTTATCTTTTGTACATTGTTTGTCTAACAGATTCATGCAATCATGATTAATCCTATCTATTCGCATCAATTAAGGAGGAAAAGAAGATTTATGTTCATTATTGAAATAGACAAATTAATTTCATCTTTTGAAAAACTCGAGTTCAGGCATCCATTAAGGAGGAAAAAGAAGATTTATGTTAATTATTGAAATAGACAAATTAATTTTATCTTTTGAAAAACTCGAGTTCAGTGTAAGTGTGTTGAATTCATTTTTTAAAAGGAGGAGTTTAACTTGCTTACACAAAACTCGAGTGCATGACAAGCTAAACTTGTTCTTTTAAGAGACAAATTTGATTTGTTTATTTTTTTGTATTATTTTGAACTAGTGCATTATCGTAATTTTTTTATTAAAGTATCATTTTTCTTTAACTTTGGATTGTTGGGGGTTATGGTGAGAATAGGTACATCATATCCTATTTATATTCTATGACTAAGGAGCCTACTTAATTTATAATAAATATAAATATAGCATATATTTTTAATCTTATTTAAATGTATTATTATAACCAAGTTTTTTTTTTTTAATGGGGAGAGGTCAGCCCAGTGGCCCTCCTTTGGTTTGTCCCTACACACAAACATATTGAAGACATAACATGAAATCCAATTCCATATTGCCTTGTCATTAAGAATTATTTACAAGCCATAGGTTAAGAAGAAAAATTGACCATACTATATGTATAATTATATTTAATGATTATATACACTAATCATATTAGTGTAATTTATAACATAATTCATCCTTGATTTGATGTTCTCTCTCTCTAAAAAAAGGGAAATTTATCAAGGTAAAATATAACTACATACATTAGTTGTTAATGGTCAATTATGGATCATGGGCTTGCTAAGCCAAGTTGACATTACTCATCAAGGTTGACCCATTAAGCCCAGGTCTAACCTATTATAACTCATCTCGAGCCCAAGATGAATCCTGACTCTCTGGCTCGGCAGATTGACCTACCAAATCATATGTCAAGCAAACTCCGAGCTAGGGCCACTTAGCCCACTTGCCTCAACCACCATCGGTTTATTCGAAGACATGAGTAGACATGGATTAGTGGCTTGTCTCTCTACATTCATGATAATCGCTGTCAACTCCTTACCATTTCTTAATTATATGATGTAGGTAACTACTAGGAGTTTGTTGTTATAAATACCTCCTCTATTCATTGTGAATCCATGTATGTTGCTCTAACAACTTTAATAAATCTCTATACATTTGGGATGAAATCTAGCTTGAGTGTAGGAGTGGTCGTGTTAGAAAATCTCTCAGTGCCCTAACGATTGTGTTTTATTTTGTAGGTCCAATGTACAACCTTGAAAGTCCAAAATCAAAACTTAATTCACTTTCTACTGGAGTTGAATTAACGACATTAGTTAATAGGCGTAGGCTTAAAATAAGAGATAACAATGAAAATTGGGGTTGTTAATCCTAAGATATAAGCTCGACTCCCTTTTTGTCTTGAGATGTAAGCCAATTGATGTACATTTACTTTTTAATCCTCTAAAAAAAATGCAAAAGGCTAAAAAGGGAAATAATGGTCTTGGTTTACATAATTGTTGGCTTGATATTCTAATAACTATTATTAGCCTTCAAAAAACTATTAATAACATTAAGAGGATCCAATTCTGCTATTATTTGATTATAACTTTGACTTATTGTAATCCTTTTTGGTTATAGTGACATATATTACTGCATTAAGGAGGTTATTGCTTTTAACAATTTATTCATACGATCTCCTGCAATGAACTCAACTCTAAAATAATCGTGTTTATTATTTATTACAACATCACAACTTTTGTTTTATAACACCATTTAGAGGGGGCATTTACTTGATGGGTTATCTAGGCTTTAATCAAAGAGAATGATGTAATTTTGAAGCAGTTAATTAGAACTCCTACTTATGGCAAAAAAAAAAAAAAAAAGAAATACAAAAAAGAAAGAAAGAAAGAACTCCTACTTAGATCTTTGCACTTTAAGCATACTTTATAGAAAATTAAGATCAACACCCTTGAAAAATGAAACCAAATCATTTTTACCTTCAATCTAAATCATAATGTAAAGTAATGACTGTGATTTGCTTCCTCTACACCTATTGATAAACACTAATGAAAAATTGTTAGAAACCATCCAGTTCTATAAACAATACACTTATCCACATGATAACAAAATTACTAACCATACTTCATGAGTCCAAGGACAAAGTAAAAAAACCTATATTCAATAGTTTAAGCTCGATTGTATGGAGCATACAGTAAATTTTGATGAACTTTCCTCTTATATAAATTTTCATTGCAAGCTATTCAATTAATGTAAGCTCTCTAAAGAAAGCGTTTAATTTTGGAAAAAAAGGAAAATGTTAATTAGTTTAATTTTGCAAGGTTTAAATGGGTCATGGGAAAAAGGAAAAATGTTGAATCCGCAGGCAAAAAATGGACAAACCTTGAGTTAATTATTACAATAACACCCTTTTATTAAGAATGTAGCAAATAAGAAAGCAATCATTTATGCCAACCTTGTTTTCTATGTGCTACACCTTAATGGACGATATTGTTAGGATTAAGTAGACCAAAGATACACCTATCTTTTACTTAATCTAAGACTTACCAAATCAAGTACAGGTTAGTAGGCTTTAGTTTAATTTCTTAAACTTAAACATGTCTTGACATTTAGTCTTTTACCTAGCCTAACTTATATAAGGGATAACATGAGGTATATGTCCTTGTTGGGATATAAGTGGCAAGTTAAAAAATCCTACATGGGTAATATGTAGATTATGTGAAAGATATATAAGAGAAAAAACCCATTAACCTATTATCTTAAGACTTTAAGTTATATATCGTGTTGAACCCATTAGTATGTTCTTTCACAATGTCGTTTTGTAAAATTTCTCCCTATTGAAGAATTTTCTCTACATAACAAGTGGTATCAAAATTAATGGCTTAGTCAGGAAACTCCATGGTTAGCCCCTTCATATTGAATGAAGAGTTTTGTGATAGTGACTCGTGTGTGAAACTTATGATATAAGGTGGGTAGGTGGGTAGCATCCCGGTAACATGGATTTAATGGAGTCAATTTGATAAGCTCTTGATAAGACTACATGGTTTGGACTTATGGAGAAAAAGACCTAAACCAATAGAAGAGAATCGCATTTGAAAGGGAGATTGTTGGGATACAAGCGTGAGATTAGAAAAATTCCATAAGGAAAATATATAGATTATGTGAATGATTTATAAGAGGGAAAACTATTAACTTATTACCTTAAAGTTTTGGATTATATATAATATCAAACCCATTAGTGCGTTCATTCAAAAGGTCAATTTGTAAAATTTATTCCTCTGAAAGGCTTCCTCCACTCTTTAATGTGTCCCATAATACCTTGTAATTGAAAAATGAAATACTATTATATATAATTAGATTTGGTGATTATAGTACACATCTAACCATAATGGTGTATTTTGTAACCTAATTCATATTTATTTAATAAACATATGCTTATTTTATTTTATTTGACTTTGTAAGGAAAATTTATTAAAAGCGAAAATATGACTATGTTTATTAGTCAAAAGGCTCAGGCTCTAAATTAGAGAGTAATAACAAAAAAAAGAAAAAAAAAGAGATGATTAAACAAAAAATAAATGAATAAATAAACAAAAGAGATGTGGGTTGTATAACCCTGAAAGATAAGTTCATTAGCTTTATCTTGAGATATAACCTAATAGCCCACATGTTTGCTTTTTAATTCTCTAACGAAAAAGAAAATGATTGAAAGGAAAAAAAAAAAGATCTAAAATTTATAATTATAGGATTGATCTTATAATAGCTATTATAGGGCTTCAAGAAGCTATTGACAATAGCAAGAGAATCTAATTCAATTATGAAAAAACTTTAGTTTTGAGTTATTGCAAGTATCTACTTGTTTCGTCATCTTTCTATTGTTTTGGCTACGTCTTTTTGTCAGTTTTCAAACAAACAGTTTGTTAAGAATAGATACGGATGAAAAATTAATATTTTTACTTATGAACTAATCAAATAGACCATATACTCATGTGAAATAAATATGATATAGATACCAATATATGTATCGATGAAATACAGACCATCTAAAAAACCATTATTGATTGGAGAAAAAAAAACCCTTATTGTCGTAAATTCCAATGCATTATCAACTTTTTGTAGAGTGAGTCAAATAAAGTATCAATAACTAAATATTGGCATCGATTCTTAAATAAACTTTACAAAATACCGATACCTTATTCGATTCATTTTACAATATGTTGATTCTTTTGTAATTTACCAATTTCTTACGTATCACATGTTATTAGAGTGGCTTGTCGAAAGCATTACAGGTTTGCATTTGTTATCTTTAAGATTGTAAAACACTTATTATGAACACTATTCACTATAGAATTTACGCATTATATTTACTAGCAAACGACGCACCCTTGTTGCAGATGTAAAAATTAAATAAGATAATGAACTTCTACAATGAATAATATGATTAAAGTTAATTACATGCAAGATTGGTAGACAATGGAAGAAACTAAAAACATTGCATAAATTGCATAAAAATACATGAAAAAGAAATCAAAAGATCAATGAAATAACACTCTAATACAATGTAACCATTTATTACAAAGTTTATAACACATGAACCGTAATCACAATTATTTTGCTTCATCGAAGACGTAGACATATACCTACAAAACAAATGAGACATTAGAAAGGGAATTTATTTAATCAAATTATACTTCTATAAATGACTTGGTAATTAATTTATTAAACTCCTTGTATAACAGCATAATTGCAAAAGTTTTGATCTTGAAGAACCTCATATTAAATGAAATATAGTTGAGTAAATGAAATAAAGAGTTTATACTTATTAAATTGAAAAAAAATATTGTAGTAGGAAAGAATTTTAAACCCTAGTAAGACAAAATTTGCCATATGTAATAGCTTTCGCTCTGCAAAATGAAAGAAGCAACATATTTAAATTAAATAAAAGCTAACATAATATCATACCATAAGAGCAATCTTATATGTCATAATTAGATTTATTTTACTTATCAGATTCCACATATTATTCGTGTTGTACTTGATGATTAAGCCCATCTTCATTTCTGCAAGTAATTGATAATATAATGAAAATAAAATCATACTTTTGCACGTAATTAGCAACGCAATATCTAAAAATTATACAATAGAAGTTATAACATTTGTTTATATAGTGGTATATTACCTGTATTGCTAAAACTTTCCAATTTCTTGTTTTATCATTTTAATGAATGTTAATTTATCAGTTCTAATAGAGAATGCCCAACCAAAACTATAAATTCTCAAATAATTTCGCTATAGGAGGAAAAAACTTATGTAATTAGTAAAATTTAATACATTCTTGGAATTGTAAAGTCTTAATCCAAAAAAAAACATATAATAAAAAGAAAATATATGTGATAGATATAGATGTCGTATGAGGGGACTGTTGTGTTCATATTGTAGAAATCACTAAATTAGTCAACCAAGCATCAAGAGAAATTACATAATTTAATATGAATTAAAGTAAACGTGATACAAATTATACATTATTATTCCTTCAAATAGGTGTGGAGACGAATGAGAAAGTTCTCACTTAAATTATAAAGATGATCAAATAATAATATTAGAGAGATTGATAAATTACCATATAAAACTATATGATAAAAATGTGCTACGAATGAAAGAGTTCTAGCTTAAATTATATAGATACAATAGTTCACAATTGAAATAAAAAAAAATTACTTATAACTAGTAAAATATTTACCATGTACATTTTTAAATGGTTTCAAAATAAGTCATGGAATTTGTTTCCAAATTTAAAATTTTCCTATTTATAGTCACACGAATTTGAATCTGACAAGTAAAAAGTTAAAATATTTTTTAGTTTCCTCCTAATTAGAAAAAAAAAAGTTCAATAAATATATACACAACATATAAAATATACATATGAATAAAAGTAAATCAATGCTATTTCTTAAGTGATGTTAAAATGTTTGCTCTTTATTTTGTGGAGAAGCATTTTATACTGACTTACAAAAAAGTGGACTAAAATTGATCATCCTCTCTTTTAGACTTATTGCAATATTTGATCAACGAAATAACCATTCCATGAAATCAATAGGGAATTGTAATTTTTTTATAAGATTAAAAAAAAAAACTATATTTGCTCATATAAGCTCAAATGAACTGTGAAGAATAATTATTTATTTTTAATTTCATTCTTAAAAAATTATAATTATATTTTCGTCTTGTTACATTTGGTAAGACGCCGACCGTGCAATTGATGTAATGGCATCGGCTGGTCATGGCTCAAGAGTCACAATCGTGATTTTTTTCAGCACTAAGGAATTGACAGAACAAATATTCCTTTCAATGAAAAGTAAATAAAAAAAAAAAAGAAAAAGAAAAAAGAGGGAACATATCTACATTAATTTATTATTTTTAAACCCCACCGCCCACCTCAGTTTATGCAGTTGCCTTTTTTCCTCCAAATGTGAACGATGCTTACGAGGCTTTATGGTACATTAAGGCTGGGTTGGATTGGCTGATTTACATCTTAAGCGTAGCATTTGTGTTATATTTGTATTTATAATTTATTTACATCATATTTATTTAATTTATTTATAAATAGAATTATCATTTTTTCATCCTTATCTATTTTTTAATAAATATCTATTTAAAAAATATAAAAATATGATAACAAAATGATCATAATATTATAAAACAAATAGATCCTTAATTTCAATAATCATGTTGTTTTTCCATGAAATAAGAAAAATAGGCCATGCATATATATTAATAAAATCTATAATCCCATTATTTTTCTTGAGATTATTTTGTTAGTTATTTAATTATTTCAATTTAATCACAATTGTAATTAATTATAAAAATACTTTGTATATTAATTAGTATATTTGTTTTAATAGATGCCTCAATTCCATAGATATTATCCAGCTTTCATTCCTTTATAAAAAGTAGGGAAAACTTTAATTGAAAAATCAACCTAGGACTTTGTACGACGCAAATAAATAGACAGCAACCGCGTTGGAAAGACTAGGTATGACCCAACGATATAAGTTTTGACCAAAAGGAGCCATTCTTTATTTTTATTTTCTTTTTTTTCTTCTTCTACCGAAATACCAAATGAAAACTCCAAAAAATTTGGATGTCAATGCAAAATTGAATATTAATAGTAATATCTATCAAAATTTCCGTATAATAATTCAAAAGTAACTATATAAGTTAATTTCGTTGTACTTTTTTGTTTTGATAAAATTATATCTACATAAAATCTCAGTATAAAAATATACCTAAACTTTTTAAATTTTTTACCCATAATATCTTTAAATGAATTTCGTTTAGTTTTTCGTCCAATTGCTGGCGTGATAGATTAAATTAATTAAAATATTATTTACTTTTACCCACATTGAATTTTTTTTTATTTTTTCGCATTTTCCCCTCTCTCTCCTCCCCTCCTCCTCCTCCTCCTCCTCCTCCTCCAGCTCCTTCTCTTCTTCTTCTTCTAACCGCAACCACAAATAAAAAAAAAAAAAAGCAAAATTATGAAAAATTATCTTATCTTCCTCTCTCTCTCTCTCTTTGGCTGGTCAGGTCCCCTTGATCTTCTCTCTTCCTCTCATACATATCTCTCTCTCTCTCTCTAAGGATTGGACAATTTCGGGTCTTTAGTTTGACGGGGTTTGGAACAGGAGAATCATTCTAGTGATGCTAGCGTAGCTGGGTTTGGCTGGTCCTCGTTTAGCCGGGTTCGGGTCGTTGATTTTGCCAATTTTGGGTTATTGGGTACTTAATGTGTTTGATTTTTGTTATGAAATGTATAAATTTATTGGGAATTTAGCTTGATTTAGTTTTGCTATTTTTTTCCATTGAATAAGTCGAAAATGATCTGGATTTTCTGGGTCAAATTTTAGGTTTGTTAGTTATTTTCAAGCCAGATTAATTTGATGTTGCATGTAGGTTTAACACCTACCAAGAAATATTGAACCTTTAGTCACGATTTTGCATTTTGGTAGATTTTCTTGTAAATTTATGAGTCTTAGGGTTTAATATTTGGTGGATCATGGTACTCTATTTTCTTTATGCTCCAAGGGCCTGTTCCAGCAATCAACTTTTAGGTCTTCAAAATTGAATTTTTGGTTCAAAATCACAATATTTGAAAGGATAAAAGGGCCATAAGGAATAAAAAAGTTTCATGATTATTTATTATCGAATACAATTTTGGATTAGCATGTCTGTAGAAATGGAGGCTTTTGGTGTGCTTGCAATGGAAATAAAAGTAGTCCCTGTAAGTGGCAAAGTACGAGCAAGCTGGTGAGAGAGAGAGTGGAGAAGTAAAAATAATAAAAAATTTAACCTAGATGGAAAAAAACAATATATTATTCGATCTATTTGCCAATTGCCATACCGACTGAAAGATTTAAAATGGTTAAATATTTTTTTTAATAAAATTTTATTTAGATATAATTTTGATAAAATTGAAAAAGTACAGATATCGAGAGTCAAATTAACTCGTCACTAAACCATGAAATTTGTGTTTTTCCTTTTCTTTTCAATTTTATACATGAGGAATGTCTAATCAAATCATTATTCTAACATATCTTAATTCTAACGTTCATGTTCATTTTTCCTTTTTTTCCCTTAATTATATAAATGACTAATAAAATATAAAGGACACCAAGCGAGCCACTTCCTTTAACAAATATTGTTAAAAGGAAAAATTATGAACAAAAAAATTATTATTATGATATTAAAGTATTGATCATGCATACTGTATCATGTTAGTCTCTAGTTTTTTATTTTTCTCACATGCAACTCACCTAGAATGGCAACAAAAGCATTCTATTAGGCTAGGCAAAATAGCTTTGTTGGTGGTCTTTAACACATAAAACCTATGATTAGGGATGCAATCGGGGTGGGTCATATGAATCTGAATCTAAATCCGAATCCACTACACTATGGGGCATACAAAACCCGACTCTATAACCCTATAGGATTTTCCTTTTATATCCAAACCCGCCTTACAGGATTTACTCTAAAACCTGCCACCCGCCCGTTTACCTGCTTGACTATTAATCCGATTACCTGCCCGACCACCCGCTTGATTATCAACTCGAACTCGCCTTGCTTATTGTTTTTTTTTTTTTCAATAGACTCAGTAGACTTAACCTAATAAAATAATAGTCTAATAATATAACAATTCGCCTTCTCTTTATCAATCTATTTTTAAATTTAGCATGTTACTATATTTACATTTAGTAAATATACATTATAATTTTTTTTTACTTAGACTAACGGGTCGGGTGGTATCCATCGGGTTTTAGCAGTATCCAAATCCGACCCTATTACCCTATAAGGTTCAAACCTATAGGGTTGAACGGGTTGGAAACCCGTTAATGGCCAACCCGATTGCATTCCTACCTATGATAAAGAATCTACTAAAAAAGTCTAAAAAAATAGAATAAGTTTCTTAGTATTTTTTATTATACCCATAATAATTTGAAAAAAAAAAAGGTTAAGGAATTCTCTTAATAATCTAGTTGGATTATCTTTGCTGTTGTTCATTTGGTATCTTATGTGTCTAATTTGTATTCTTATTTAGATTGTGTGTCAAAATGCTAATACGATTGAGTTGAAGTTAAATTACAAAAATTAATCCTACAGCCTCGATATATATGTGAAAGAGATACGAGAGCATATACATATATAATTTGATGTTAACATAACTTGTGTGTTTATGCTTTTTATTTTCTTATAACCTATCTAGTTTTTCCTTATCTATAGCATGTATTATACTTTGAAATGAAAACAATGGATGTGTTGAAATCAAGAGAGGAACATTGAGAAATAATGGCTTGTCTATTTCATTGATTAATAATGAATATATATACACAAATTAAGTATTGTCATGAATTACAAAAATAGGAAACTATCCTAGAATTAGGAGATTATAATTAATCTCTAATAATTACAATTGATTGTATGTTAAATTTAGAATATATAAAAAGTCTATTATGATTAATTCTCAATATGCCCCCTCAAGATGGATCCGGAGGAGACACCAATCTTGATCCTTAATTCTTGAAAGCTACTTCGTGGAAGCGGTTTGGTAAGAGTGACATCAAACTATGTGAGAAGGGAACAAATCAGATTGATTTCTGAAGAAGTAGTAGCAACTGATCGATACCCAACTTCTGTTAATGATCAAGCAATAGTAGTTGCTTCTTAGATGACCAAGAAAAAGGATGATGACCAAGATAAACAATATAGGCACACGTAAAGGTATAGTCATCTTTGTTGCCAGCCTAATCTACATCAGAAAAGGCATGAAGAGAAAGTGGATTTTCCTTATGAAGAAATAATCCATGAGCCAATGTGCCACACAGATATCGAAGTAGTCGTTTTGTAGCATTCCAATATTCAGACGTCGGGCGATACATAAACTGGGAAAGTTTGTTAACAGCATATGTTATGCCTGAGCAAGTAAGGCAAAGATACTGTTGATGTGGACGAGATCGTGGACACGTACTTGAGAAAGAAGGAAGCATCGAAGAAGGAAGACAGCACGCGTAAGTTGGGCATAAGCTGCCGGCCTTAATTTTGAAAGCTGCTGGCCTTAACTTTAGGCTGGCAATGTAGGAACACAAAGATGGCAGCATTGCGCCAGCTTACTTCTAGCTTATATTTTGTGTGTTTTATTTGGATTTTCTTTGTTATTTTTTGAGACTATAAATAGTCTTTAGGTCTTTTGTTATGGACAACTCTTATTCTATAAATTTGAAACCCCAATATTAGAGATTTTTTTTCTTTGAAAGACTTACTTGGTATTGCAATTCTTTGTTTGAGCACTTTATGCTGTGTCAGGTGGTATCAGAGTGGGATGGCTATTGATAGCAATAGCGGTGCTCTCCGTGACAGTGCTCAGGGGAGTGGAGCCCTTAAAGGGAACGAGGTGTTGTAATGATTGGAGCAATGTTTAGAGCAGGGGATGAATCACATGTTCCATTGTTTCGAGGAACATTTTGAGGAGATTGTGGATTGTCTGGATGCTTGTGGGATTGATGCAAATAAGAGAAGGATGACAATAGAAAGCCAGGGGACGACGTAGCTCGTGGTGAGCCTATTGACAGGCCGATTCCCATACGAAGGCAACATGTTTATAAAGAGGACTCTAAAGAAAGCGATGTGGAACCACCTTGGTTCGATCGTAACCTACCTTATGGTGGGAAAAGAAGGAACAATTTTGATGATAGAGATGCTAGGAATTTTCACAATCAGCGATATGGTGGCTATAGCAGAGATGGGTATGATGACAGGATGGTGGAGACTTTCGATTGAAGGTTGACATCCCGTACTTTAATGGGAACCTAGGAATTGAAAAGTTATTGGACTGGGTTGCGACGTCGATAGATTCTTTGATTATGCTGACTCCCCCGGAAAGTCAAGTGAGGTTGGTTGCATGTCGTTTAAAAGGAATGGCTTCTGCATGGTGGGAGCGGATCTAATATAGGAAGGAGCGAGAAGGAAAAGGTCCGATTCGTACTTGGTACCGGATGAAGTATTTGATGAAGATGGAATTCCTATCGCCAGATTACAAACAGATTCTATTCTAGCAATATCAGAGATGCCGGTAAGGAAGCAGATCTATTCATGAATTAATTGCTGAGTTCTTGAGGTTAGTAGAATGCAACAATCTTTTAAAATATGAAGGCTAGTAGGTGGCTCAGTATTTGGAAGGGTTAAGGCCAACCTTACGGGACAGAATTGGGGTACAGGTTATTCGCACTTTGAGTGAGGTGAAAAATCTTGCATTAAAGGCAGAATTGATGCAGCAAGAATGTGGAAACAGGAATTTAGGGATATAGACCCACTGCTTGGTTAAAGGAGAAAAACAAAGAGGTAGAGAAGCAAACGAATCGTGGATATAGTGCTAAAAATCGAGCCTAAGAGGATAAGGCTGTAGAAAAACATCCTATAAATGACGGGATAAAAAAAGTAAGAAAGCAGAAAATCCTTATGCAAATACGATCATTAGAAAGTGTTTCCGATGTGGTCAACCGGGACATAAATCTAATGAGTGTCCTGAGAGGAAGACTGTTAATATTGTGGAAAGAGAAGAGAGATGAGGGGATTTATTGTGCAGCCGATGGAGTTAAGGAGGAGGACTATGAGGAAGAAGATGAAGGGGTGTATGTTGTTCGGAGGTTAATATTGACTCTGAAGAGTGAAGATCATACCTAACGCCACCAGTTGTTCAGAACTAGATGCACTATTGATGGTAAGGTGTTTGGAGTAATTGTTGATAGCGCTAGTTATGATAACATAATAAGGAAGAAGAAAGCGCAAAAACTGAAATTGCCTGTAGAGAAGCATCCAAATCCCCATACATTGGGGTGGATTAAGTCAGACACTGAAAAAATTGAAGTGATGGAGCATTGTAAGGTTCCATTCTCCATAGGTGAGTACCATGATGTTGTTGATATGGATGTATGTCACCTCTTGTTTGGTAGGCCTTGGCAATATGATGTAGATGCACAACATTCTGGTAAAAGTAATGTGTATAAGTTGGAAAAGGAATGAGTGAAATATACTTTGTTACCACTGAAAGACAAGACTACTTTACCAGATAAGAGTATGTTTCTGTCCGTGGTGAAGGATTTTGGGGCTGAGATTAAAGAAACTAGGCAAGTGCATGCTTAATTGTAAAGAGGTCCTGGTAAATGATGTTGAGTTGCAGTGAGGAACCAACCATAATTAGTTCGACCTTTGTTATAAGAATTTAAAGAATTGATGCCAGATGATATTCCAGCTGGATCATCGCCATTGAGGGACATTTAGCACTAGATAGACCTTGTGCCTAGGACTAGTCTCCCTAATCTACTTCATTACATAATGAACCCAAAGGAGAGCGAAATTCTCAAGGAGAAGGTTGATGATATATTGGGGAAGGGTTTGATTCAGGAGAGTTTGAGTCCCTGTGCAATTCCAGCCTTGTTGACACCCAAGAAAGATGGGAGTTGGAGAATGTGCATTAACAACAAGGCTATTAACCGAATCACTGTAGGATATAAGTTTCCCATACCATGGCTAGATGACATTTTTGACAGGTTACATGGGGCTAAATGGTTTTCCAACATCGACCTGAAGAATAGATACCATCAAATTAAGATCAGACTGGGGATGAGTGGAAGACCACCTTTAAGACGAATGATGGATTGTACAAGTAGCTAGTCATGCCATTTGGTCTATCCAATGCCCTTAACACATTCATGCGACTAATGCACTAGGTATTGAAACCGTTTTTGGGTAAATTTGTAGTGGTGTATTTGGACGATATTCTCATCTATAGCTCCTGTGAAGACGAGCACTTATTGCATTTGAAGAGAGTACTAACAACACTGCAGGAACATAAGTTGTATATTAACCTTAAGAAGAGTAGTTTTATGAAAGATGAATTGCTTTCCTTGGGTTATGTTGTTTTGGATGATGGCATACGAGTTGATGAAGCAAAGGTACAGACAATCAGGGAATGGCCTACTCCAAACAATGTCTCTAAGTTGCGAAGTTTTCATGGTTTGGCAACCTTTTATCGCATGTTTATTAGGAATTTCAACACTATTGCTGCACCCATGACAGAGTGTTTGAAGAAGGAGAAATTCTTGTGGACTGATGAGGTAGCCATTAGCTTTGTAATCTTGAAGGAGAAATTAAGTACAGCATCAATACTTGCCCTCCTCGACTTTGAGAAGTTATTTGAATTGGATTGTGATGCCAGTGGGGTGGGCATAGGATATGTTCTTTCTCAGGAAAAGAGGCCGATTGCATTTTTCAGTGAGAAGCTTAATGATGCTAGGCGAAAGTGGAGCACTTGTGACAAGAAATTTTACTCAGTAGTGCGTGCTCTAAAAACCTGAGAACACTATCTGATTGGCAAAGAATTTGTACTGTGTTTAGATCATGAGGCTTTGAAGTACTTAAATAGCCAGAAAAGGATCAGCAATGATATGCATGTGAGATGGTGTCAATTTCTATAGAAATTTTCTTTCAGATTACGACAAAAATTTGGAGCCTAGAATAAAGTTGCAGATGCTTTGAGCAAGCGAGCTTCTTTATTGCTGAACTTGAGTCAGGAGATATTATGTTTTGAGCAGCTTAAAGATGAGTACGGGCATGACGAGGACTTTGCTGAAATACGGCACCAGGTATCAAATAATCAGTCTATTTCTAGGTTTTACTTATCTGATGGTTACTTGATGCATAAGTACCAGTTGTGTCTGCCAATAACTTCTTTGAGAGAGCAGGTGATTAGTGATCTGCATAGAGGTGGTTTATCTAGTCATTTAGGGTGTGATAAGACACTGGCAGCAGTGAATGAGAGGTTTTATTGACCACAGCTTAGGCAGGATGTGAGCAGATTTGTAGAAAAGTGCTATGTTTGTCATAGATTAAAGGGTTAGTCCAATAATACTAGACTATACATGCCTTTACCGGTTCCGAAAAATATATGGGAGGATTTGTCTATGGATTTTGTGCTAAATTTCCCTGTACACAGAGAGGAGTTGATTCTGTCTTTGTAGTTGTTGACAGGTTTTCCAAAATGTCACATTTTATTCCTTGCAGGAAAACTATTGATATAGTTGGTGTGGCTAGGTTGTTTTTCAAAGAAGTTGTTTGCTTGCATGGAGTTCCTAAGACCATCACTTCAGACCGTGATAGCAAGCTTCTGAGTTACTTCTGGAGAACATTGTGGAAGCTATTTGATTCTTCTTTACAGTTCAATAGTATAGCCCATCCATAAATTGATGGTTAGACGGAGGCGGTCAATTGAACTTTGGGAAACTTGATTCGAATCTTTGTGGTGATAAACCGAAGCAACGGGACATCATCCTTCCATAGGCTGAGTTCGCTTACAATAGTACTGTTCACAGTACCATTGGACGATCGCCTTTCTCAGTCATCTAAACTAAGGTACCACAACACACTTTTGATTTACTTAAGTTACCTAAAGGAGAAAGTGTTAATATTCCAACCAAGCATATGGCGGAGCAAGTGGTAGATGTGCAGAAAGAGGTGAAGCAAAGGTTGGAAGAAGCCAATAAATGTTACAAGCAATCTGCTGATAAACATAGGAGGAGTGAGACGTTTTAGGTTAGTGATCAGGTTATGGTTTTCTTGCGCAAGGAGCGATTCCCAGTCGGTACCTACAACAAGTTTCAACCGAAGAAATATAGTCTTTATAAAGTGTTGCAGCATATCAGCGACAATGCATACATAGTAAATTTGCCTTATAGCTTGGGTATTTCTAAAACATTTAATGTGGCAGATTTATCCTTATTCCATGATTATGAGGTTCCACTTTATCCGAATCTTCAATCAAACTCGAGGACGAGTTTTTCCCAAATAGAGGAGACTGATGCGGACGAGGTTGCGGACGCGTACTTGAGAAAGAAGGAGGCATTGAAGAAGGAGTGGAAGATAGCACGCGTAGGTCGGACATAAGCTATCGGCCTTGGCTTTAGGCCGTCGGCGTAGGAACACAAAGTTGGCAATTTGCCTAGCTTACTTCCAACTTATATTTTACGTGTTTTATTATTTTATTTGGCTTTTCTTTGTTATTTTTTGAGACTATAAATAGTCTTTTAGGTCTTTTGTTGTGGACAACTCTTATTCTATCAATTTGAAACCCTAATACTATAGATTTTTTTCCTCTAAAAGACTTGCTTGGTATTGCAATTCTTTGTTTGAACGCTTTATGCTGCATCAACTGTAGACTACCAACAATTGTTCTATACTCTGTGTAGTCATTCAAAGCCATACCTGAATGAAATGTGAGATTGCTATCTATAGCAAGTGGTGTAGCAACAGGTTTTGAATTAGACATTTTTGTACAGGCAAGAAGATCAGGGATGTAGCCTTTGACTAAGCATTAGACCAGATGGTCCTTGATTGAGAATCTTTGTGCTAAGAGGTCAATGTAGTGCTGAATAATGTTATCCAAATAAACAAGGAGATATATAGTAATGTCTTTTGAGTAGAGAACGAATAGAGAAGTATCCGCATGAGAGTTTGTGAATCCATACTCAACGAGGAATTGGTGAAGTTCAAGATACCAAGCCTATGGTGCTTACTTGAGTCCATATATAGCCCTCTTTAATTCACATACATGTGTTGGATGGTCTCTATCAACAAATCCTGAAGGTCAAGTCATGTAGATGTCTTCGGAAAGTTGGCCTTGAAGAAAGACATTATTAACATCTAACTGACGCAACTGCCAACCTCCACTAATTGCTAAGCTGAGAACAAGGCATATTGTTGTTGGCTTGCCAATTGGGCTAAAGGTGTCATGATAATCTACTCTAGGTCGTTGATGAAAACCTTTGGCAACTAACTTGGCTTTGTATTTGTTAATAAAACCATCAGGAAGCTGTTTAGTATGAAAACTTTACTTACATCCAACAAGATTTTGCTAAGAAGTTGATGGAACAAGCTCTCAGGTTCCATTCCGAACAAGAGAATCAAATTCATCATTCATAGCTTGTCTCCATTTGGGATCTTTTAGGGCTTGGTTAATAGTATGAGACTCAATGTTGGATGGTTGAGAAAGAATAGCAATGAGATTCATCTTAGTTAGGGGTTTGTGGATGTTGTTTTTTGCTCTGGTGGTCATAGGATGGTATCTTGATAGGTCGTTTGGGCTGTGGTTGAAGCAAAAGAGGTCTCAGAATTGGATAGTTATATTAGTAAACAGTCGATGGTTGGGGCATTTTGTGATGGATGTTGACATAAGGAGTCCCTTCGGGAAGGCGTATTGAGTGAGCCACTTGAAGTAGGTAGAATTTGGACCAGAGGAAGCCATTTTGAAATGATCTCTAAGGTAGGTTGAGCTGGATGAGAGTGATGATTGGTAAAAGGAAAAGAATTTTCAAGAAATTTGACATGACGAGAAGTATATGTTTTAGAAGTAGACAAATCAAGACAGATATAGACATTTGTGTTGAAAAGTAACCAAGAAAAATACAAAGAGTGGAATGTGAGTCAAGTTTATGTTGGGAATAAGGACGAAGCCACGGATAACATAAGCAACCGAACACCCGAAGTTTAGTGTATTTGGATTGAGAGTCAAAGAGTTTTTCAAAAGAAGATAAAATCTGTAGTGTGGGTGTAGGTATAGGCATAATGTTGATGAGAAATACAGTAGTGACAAAGGTGTAAGTCCAATAAGCTGGAGACATCAAAGCATAAGTGAAAAGAGATAGTCCTGTTTCAACAATGTGGCGATGACATCGATCGAAAAGACCATTGTGTTCTAATGTATGGGGTAGTGTAGTAAGATGAGATATACCATTGGTAGAGAGAAAACTATCAAGAACTTGATATTTACCACCATTATCAAAATAGATAGTTACAATTCGGTGTTTAAATTGGTTTTTGACTAATTCTTTGAAGCGAACAAAGATATCATAAACATGGGATTTCCGTTTAAGTGGATAGTACCAAATATATCGTGTATAATGATCAATAAAGATAACATAGCACTAAAAACCATTGATAAAATAAATATGGAGGTCCATACATCAGAAAAGAGAATTTCAAGTGGATGAGAAGAAGTCAATGTAGAAGAAGAAAATGGAATTTTATGGCTTTTATTATATGTACATGTATTACAATGTGTTGAGGAGGATAACAAACTAGACAATGGTAAAGAAAACTTGAAAACAATATTTTTATAATAGTAAATTATGGATGACCTAGTCTAGAGTGCCACTTAAACGAAGTGATCTTGACACTAGAAAAAGCAAGCAATGGTGAAGAGGCAACTGGACTAGAGGGGGTGTAGTTGGTCACTTATATACTCTATCCTTAGGTTCACCCATCAAAAGGATTGGCCCCGTGTTTAAATCCTTCACCTAAAAGGCAGAGGGTGAGAATTCAACAAAAACATTGTTATTGGTGCAAAATTGATAAATCAAAATTAAATTCTTTTTTCATAGAAGGGACACAAAGAACATTGTATAAAGTAAAGGAGTGAAAGGAAGTAGGTATGGTCGTAGAACTAATATGGGTGATGTGAAAGGCTGATCCATCATCGATCATGACATCATCGGAGCCTTGATGCAGATTGTGAAGAGAGAGATTGCTCAAGTCAGACGTAACATGATGAGATGCCCCACTATCTAGCAGCCAAGTAGGAGTAGTATTGTTGCCAAGAGTAGCATGATTGGCTTTTGGTTGCCAAGATGTGGAAGGGTCACAGGACGAGGTGTTTGGGATTGTTGATTAGTGACAAGTCGAAACATTAGACATTGTTTGGTAGTGTATCCTTGAATAACACATGCTTAACAATGACCTAAATAAGGTTTAGGTTGGCATTGAGTATAAGGAGAAAGCGCAGTGGTAAGACCTAATTGTTGTGAACTAGTGGCTGGAGAGTGCCAATTTGGACAACTCCGGAAGGCTACGAGATTTGTTGTTATTGGTAGTGATAGAGTAGATGGTTAAGTGATTTGGAGGGATACTTCTTTGTTGAGAAGTTTCTCATGGAGCTCAACAAAAGAAATTAACATGTCAAGAGCACTAGTTGCATCAATGACTGATTTGTAGTCATTACTGAGTCCTTTAAAAACCCAATCAATAAGATCCTCATCATCAACTGGCTTCTCCAAAAGAGAAAGTTCATCGACACGAGTCTTTATCGCATGTATATATTCACTAATTGATTTTGAGCCTTTGTGACACTGCTTTAATTGTTCCTTCAATTGTTTAATATGACCACAAGATGGTTTGGTATAGGTGTTAGCTAAGGTTTGCCATGCATCAAGGGAAGTGGTCGTGGGAGCACTAAGCAATTATAGTGAAATGGAGATAGTACGAGTAGAGCGTTAAAGACGAGACGATCTTGGCGGTTCTAGGTAGTGTATGCTGGATTTAGAGATGCAACACAGTTGATGGTGACGAAGGGTGGTGGTGGAGTATGAGTGCCATAATGAAGTGATGAAGATCTTAACCTTCAAGAAGAGATTGGATTTGAAGGCTCCATAAGACATAATTGGTGGACGACAATTAGATGATATTAGAGAGATTGATTGTAAGGAGGGGATATTGAGGATCTTGGGGGTTTTAGGTGAAGATAGAATCATTAGTGGAAGAGTAGGTAGCGTTGGAAGCCATTGGGGGACTGGTGGTGTAGTTTTGTGGTTTGTCTAAACATATGCCCAAGAAGATTGCCGCTTAAATACCATGTTGAAAGAAAGAGAGGAATATTGAAAAATAATCACTTATTTATTTTATTGATTAAGAATGAATATATAAACACAAATTGAGTATTGCCATGAATTACAAAAATAAGAAACTATCCTAGAATTAGGAGATTACAATTAATTACAAGGTTATTATAATTGATTCTCTATTAAATTTAGAATATATAGAAAGCATATTATAATTAGTTCTCTAATAATTGCAATTGATTCTCTATTAAATTTAGGATATATATAAAGTTTATTATAATTAATTCTGATGCACGTTGATTTGGAAAGCTAATGTATACATCTATATCTTCAATCTTCATGTGATCCTAATTGGAAACCCCGATTTGTAATATCACATCTTTTGAATTCTCTTTAAGGTAATCCTAACTCATTACGTTATTATTCATATTATATCACTTTTCCTCTCGTTCAAAATCTTAGATTAATGATGAGTTATATTTTATTCACTGAAATGTTTATAAGAATATATGGGGTGTAACCATATTGTAAAGTTTAAGTATTGGAGGTCCTAAATTGTATTATTGCTGAGAGGAGTATGATTTTGTGTGAAATTAGTATTTTGCACTTGAAAATTCTATATTTTGAGGATTTGAGTTTCACTAAGAAACAGGGGTGGTCACTCTCTTTTAATGTATTTTATGATTTCCTCTCACTTCCTAACGTAGGAAATGGAAAATTTATATTATAAGTGAAATAAACTAAAATAAATAATATTTAATGAAGGCAAAATAGGAAGTCAATTTAAAGAAAAAGGGTAGTTTTATAATTAACGTTTTGAGTTTAATAGATATGTTAGTTAAACCCAATGTATATTATGTTTGGATTAATAACTGCCTTTTTCTTGCCCTTTCTTCTAAGACAATAGTAGGAATGTATTCCTCCTCTCCAGACATAGATGTGGAATCTTGGGAAACTATTGGAGGAGCACTTGGTAAGTAAAGTTTACCTTCACACTAATATGTTTCGATAAATAGATGTGTAGGTTACAAAGTCGACATGGTTATAATTTGATATTCATGTTTCTGCAGAGATAGACGATAAGTATTGAAGAAAACTTTAGAGAAATCTAAAGGATTGTGGTTTAAGGAATTTGACAGCAGGCTACAAGAATCGAACAAGGTATTGCATTTTCTTCCACTCAAAATAATCTAGGGTATGTGTTTAGGAAGCCATAGAATAAGTTTCATGTAATTGATGTAGAAACCACTAATAGAGAAGTAAGAAGGCATGACGATGTTTTGAGATCAATATTGGGTTTGAAAATATGTTTGAAAAGCATTAAGAACCGAGTTAAGTATGAAATTTCAATAAATGGACGAATAAGATGTTTTCCAAAAGTACACGACCGGAACACGACCCGATGTTTTATGACATGTACCTCATTGAGTGTAGAATTCATGTTATTCTAGAAAAACACAGTTGGTACTTGGTTGCATGTATCCAGCTATGTTTCTCTCTGAGTTTTTCATAATAGGAGTCTATCAAAGAATACGACATGTACACGACCTCATGTTCCTAGGCATGTTCCTCTCTGTATCTTTTTGAAACTTTGCCTGGAAAAGAACACGAAGAGATATATCAAGTCGTGTTCCTCCCCCATGTGGCCCCCGTGTTTTTGCCCACGAACCTTTTTATGATTGATTTTCTTTGCTTAAGTGATACCTAACTCTATACTCACTTGTATACTAGTTTATACATGATATTCTTTACAATCTAAGTATGATTTAAGATTTTAGGAACCAAGTTATAACCATGTAGGATCAGGAGTGATAGGACTATAATGAGAGTTTAAGTAAGATAAACAGAAGATTTTAAACAATATAATTGTGTGTAATTTAGTAGTGGATACTGGTATGGAACGGAACTACTTCTAGGTACATGTATACGATGTGTGTGCTTATGCTTGTTTAGGATAAAAACTAAAATTGACTTAAGAACTATTCAACATTAATCATGTGTATAATGTTTGTGCATGACTGTTGGTAATAGGTAGAGAGTATTCATACCATTACCATAGCAACTTAATGATCTATGTGTGGTGTTGTCTGGGAGTGGAGTTGCATATGAAAATGATCTAGGTAGATTTAGGATTTGTTGGTGATAAGTGTCAATAGACCCTTATCTATAGTGCTAATTTGGATATATTTAATATGTATCTCTTGTAATTTTATCAAGAAAGCGATGTTTAATTATTGATTTTAGGACTAAAAGATAATATTTAGAGAAATTTAAGGATGATTCAAGCAAAATCAAGGTTAAATTGGCAAAATATGGACAAGAACTAAATTTGTACATGCACTACCTTGAGCATGGCCATGGTGAATGCAAGGGAATACATTAGTGAACTCTAAACTTTCAGCCATTCCTCCAACACAAGTAGGGAAGAATGCAAGGGAGCACTCCAAAAAGCAAACAGAGCAAGAAATAACATTTCTGATTTCGGCCCCTCCAAGTCTACATAGCCGTGCAGACCAGCTAGTGCACGTTATATATTTCAATGTCGATGAAGCTTTGAATTTCAACCCTCCCTCGAGCATGGCCATACAAGATAGGCCGTGCAAACATGATTTACATCATAAACTATAAATAGCCGCCTCATCTTCATATATTAGGATCTTTTGGTGTATTTTCTAAACCCCAGGAGAGAAAAAGACAAACTTTACAAGGAGAATTGCTTGACCACTAAGGGAGGTCACAAGATAATTGATGGCCTATTTTATAGGCTTCCAAGTTTTAATAATTTATAATCCTATAGTTCTACTCCCAACTTGATTTATATAGGCAAGTGCATCTATCATTTTATAGGATAGAGTATAGGGTTGTCTCCACAAGGAACTTCACAAACACCAATACTCTCTAATCTTCCTATTACCTAATCGATTGATACATATTATACAACACGATCCACAAAACAAGATTTAACAATAGACTTACTCATTCCCTTAACATGATCTAATAATAATTTGTATTCTAACAATTAATTATCTGCAGGAATTCATTAGGTATATGAATGTTCTTCTTGGAATCATTCAAATCTGATTTTACTTGAGTCTACCAAGATCTTTCCCGAGTTAATAACCAACTAAAATAGCTTTAAGTCTAGTAATTATCAAATTCCCATAAAGAATTGTAGAATGTCTCACCATAATATCTCTATTATTATGAGCAACTTGTTTAATAAATTAGATCTATTCAATGGAATCATCTCTTGATGTTTTCCATTGAAATCTAGTCAAGAAATGTGTTGTGTGCTTATAGTATTCCCTGAATTTGTTAAGTTCAATTTACTGAATATGAATAATTATAAGAAAATTGGCAGATTTAAGATCAATATTCATGTTAAGATGATAGAACAAATCCTACTTCTCCACTTTGACATGATGCATCAATAGTAAACACAAACAACTAATAAAAATGGAAACATAATTATAAGGAACAACAAGAGTAGAGAAGAAAAACCCATTTTAAATGAATTTGAATTTAGACCTGGAGTCTTTTCAATCAAACAACATGAATGACACACTTCCTGAACTCTCTTGAGTTCTTCATGACAACAATTACGAATCTAAACACATGGATGAACATAACACTCACTATGAACGCACCTTCTCTCTCTTTGTAGGAGGGAAAGGTTCTACAAAATGTCAAGATCTTAAAAATGATATAATTGGAAGATGAGAGAACGTGATAGTGTGTATGAATTCATTGTCTTTATCCTAAGAGTTGTAAGGTGTTTATACCTCAATAAGATGCCTATTCGAAAATAACCCTCTTAGGAAACGTTTCATATATGTGTCTCTTAAAGATATTGGTTTGATCTTTAAAATTCACTAAACATGGCCGATTACACCCTTCATCACGGGGATGATGGAGAGAGTGATCGTCACCGTTTAGTAATTTAACTCCTATAACGCCAGTTATACACAAGGAAACCTATTAAAACTCCATCAACAAGCTATCACGCCTATGAGACAACCTGTGATCGTTATTGATCTCTTATTTATCCGCCATAACGCACGTTATTATGTCTATTATGGTCTCTATGACTCATTTCCCCATTGCAACTGACGTGATGGGCTTTAGATCTCTATATGGAGTTTGTTACCCCTTATAACGCCCATGATCATCCATACTTGACTTGATCCTTCGCTCCAAAGTGGATAATTTACGTTGATTTGTTTCAAAATCACCTGAAATTAATATGTATAGTAATTACACTTAACATCGTAAGGAAATCATGGATAATTTATGCCTATCAATAACTAAATGGTTTTTATTGTTACATCATGTTCTTTTTTATTACTTTTATAGATATTTTGTTTCTATTGTAAACTCCATGGAGGAGTGAATATTTGCCCTAAGTCTAGTGAAGCTCTAAACCCTATATGATTTGAATTGCTTTTAATTAACGAAAAGTTTATGCCTTTGTATCCATTCATGTGTTTTAATTATCTTGTGATTGATTTATGCGTAAAATTGATTACATGCTTGATTCTTTTTAGATAGAAAGAGGTTTCATCTAATAGAATAGATCTTCATGAATAGAGAGATTACATGTTTCACCTACAGGTAAGGAAACTTTGATTTTCTACATAAAGATTTAATCTCTATTTAGAATTTTTGAACATTAATGTGATCTTATTTAGCGTTAGTGAAAGAGAAGTCTCCACTATCTCATGTAGGGTTAGTAATTGATTAACTCATGGGAGTAATTAATTTAATTGAGAGATCTCAGTCCAAAGCATAAACAACTCATTAATTGATATTTTATTATAAGAAACTAGGGTTTAGGATGGATCAAGATAAAGGGCATGTCTTATGATTGAATACATCTTTTGAAAGCATATATAATTGATCTTAGGGTTTGACAAATTAGTTAATAAGTAGTTAATAATAGATATCACTTTAAGAATTAGGCTAAATAGCAGAAAAAAGGTAATGCTAGTACTTGTTCCTTAGATCCCTGTTGACGACACTCGTTAATTCTATACTATACTATACTATACTAGATAGGTATACTTGCCTAGCTTGATCGTAGGATTTAACTTGGATTTATAAATTTTATAATTTGATACGATCGGTGAGAAAGCATCAGTTGGCGTCATGGTTATTGGGTACTGCCTAATAACCAATATAGATGTTTAAATATTTATGTGTGTTTGGAGATATTGAGTTATTCCTTTATTGGACGTTAGACTAAAAAATACAGACAATGAAACGATTGCGTGTTGATGATGATGCATGTGAAATTGTCATTGTTTGTACATGCGCGTGTGTATATTGGTATACCGTACTAAGCTACAACTCACCTTTCATATTTTTTAGGAATAAATGGAACCCCTTATGGCTTTTGACTTATATGGATATGACGTTTTCATGGACTATAGGAAAGACGTTAGTGGTGACAATTGTTCGGCAGATGTTTAGATATCCCTTGTTAGTTTATAGGAGATAGAGACTCCTATCATATTATATGGTTGTATCTATATTAAGTCAGTGTGTTAGGGCATTGACCCATTTATTAACTTGTTTATGTGTGTGTTTAGATGGATTCTATGAGCCATCCTTTGTTATTGATGTCCTTTGTTATTGATGTGTAGGAAGTAGAATTGTCTGTAGTAGTAATGAAGTACTCATGCTGTAATTGTGGACTTGGAGTAATGATATGTGTTTCGTATTAAATGTTATATATCGAGGATATCAATAGGTTTCAAGCCTTTGCATGCCCACATACCATATGGACATGTGATAGGTTGTGAGTGCCCTTGTGTTTAAGGCATTATAAAAAGTAAAATTTTGAATAGTCATTTCAATCCTTTTCTTCCAACTCTAAAAAAAGGAAATTCTGAAAAAAAAAAATCCATCAATAAATGATTAAACCTATTATATAGGTGATAAGACAAGGCCAAGGTAGTATGCTATGTGAGGATTAAGATGAGCTTTGATCACATGTGCATCACCCGTGTAATAAGTACTCATAATAATGAATAAGAAGCTCTATAAATTGAAGTATAGTTTTTCTTAATCTTATTCATGTCTTCAAGCTTAATTTTATATTATAGACAATTACTATGTGCTTTTAAACTATGTGACTCTCCCCTGACTTATGATTACACATGCAAAAGAGTTTAATATGAAATGGGTAGCTGAAACTTGCATGATTAAATACATGATCCAACTCTATTAATGAAGCCAAAGGGGCTAAATTTGATTTTATCTTAATTTAGCTTGGTGCTATGGGTACCATTCATGTATCATAGTCAAGGGCTTTGTAAAAAATAAAAAATGAAATAAAAAAAGTTTTAGAAATAACATGACTATAGACTTGGTCCCTTATCAAGCCAATGTTAGAACCAATGGCTACATCTAAATTAGCCCTAACATGTAGACAGTTACTAACAATACCATATTTTTGGTAGTCGTACGGTTTTACGGTTGTAAAAGAGTCAACTAAGGCGACATATGTTGGAATTGAATTCAAACTCAACTTGAAATTTAAAACTTGAGCTTGACTTGAATATGATTAAGTTCAAAATTTTAAGTTCAATCTTAATTTAAAGTGGTCATCTATATGATCAAACTTGACTTAATTATACTCATTTTGACTCAATTTTCTTAAATATATATATTTTTCTTGCATTTGAAATTTTGTCATGTAAATTGACTGCAACTTGATTAATAAGTTAATGGAGTCGAATAGCTTAATAAGTTAGTCATGCTAAATATTATGAAGATCAAATATGACTCAATAAACTATTTGAATAGTTTGAGTTGAACTCAAGTGGATTACAGTTGAATTAAACTCGAATAAACATCAAACCGGATTCTAATAAGTTACAATGGAGCATTGCTTATTTATAGTCCTATTAAGTCTAGCTTAAGAATGAGTATGTCATTAATTCTACCTATATTTAGGTGTGGACACGGATTAGTTCGTGTAATGCCTTAAACTAAGAGCATTAACAGCCCGCCGCGATCCTCACTAGAGATAGACACGCTAAGGCTCGGATTCTACTAAACCACAATTATAGTACATTATAACGTAAAAGTCTCACATTTAAAGGGTACTTTTAAAACATTTATATCATGATAAAAACTTTTGAACAAGCCAATTGGTATAAACCAAGCGCCAACTTATATCAAACTTAAAACATCATAATGAAAAGATCTCAAAACTTTAAGAATCATAAAAGGATCTTAAAACTATTCAAAACTCCATAAATCTAAATCTACCCGACTCTAAATTTAGGCATCTAATAATTAGCTAAAAAATCGGCTCTGTTATCATCATCCCCATTGTCTACGTATATATCATAGCCTAATAAATCAAAGACTACTAGATTATCACATGTTTCTAAAAATAAAAGGAGTGAGCGCAAGACCTAATACACCAAACCATAACCACATGCGTGTGAACAACATCATATAAATTCACATGCAATATAGTAACATACGTAGCAATCACAAGTTATTATTTTTAATTAGCCAGGCAAACAACACAGTTTAGAGCCATTTACAACTAGTCCTAAACCTAGATTAACTTATGACTTCATGAAAACAAATACATATACATAAATAATTATATATATATTGGTGTTGGGTACTCTCTACACACCCTAGGTACCATACTCGTACCACTCCTAAACTACTAAAATCATCTTCGTGCACAACTTCACTAGGGTGCCGTCTTAGTACCATCGGTACTCTTCATCCATTAGAACAAGTCAAACACAAGCAATAACTAATTTAAAGCCATATATCATTAAGTTCATTTGCAGTTTCTAAACCTACATTCACAAATAACAATCAAGATAAAGACATACCTGAAACAACGTTTGGAATAAATAACTTAGCTTCACCAGAAACACCTTATCACATAAAGCAAAAACTAACTAAAAACTTTTTTTCAAAAGAAAAACATATTTCTAAGGTTATTTAATCTCCTAAACTATTAAGAACTATAACTATTCTAGGTTTAGACATGCCTTATTACTTGGATTTACGATTACTAGAAGATAGACTAAGAGTTAAGGAGTTTAAGAAGGTAAAAAACATATATTAAAGAAGGTTACATAATTCCTCTGCTGGTCACACCTGTGATAAGGGGCATGATAGTCTCGAGAAGGAAAAACTTCAACATGATGCTTTCATCACGCCCATTATGGGGGGCGTGACAACCATCACGACCCTTGTTACTGCCGTGATGTGAGTGGTGATGACCATCAAGTCCTAAGTCACGGTCGTGAATCCTATCTATACACAAGCTTGATCCAAAACATGTGAAAAAGCTCAAAAACTCCTCTTTTTGATCTTAAACCATACAAAAATTCTATAAACATACATATAAGAGCAAAAGACTTTTATAATCACATTACCTACAACAAATGATGTTTCCTTCTTCTTTTGGAAACAATCAACTACCACAAAACCAAACGTTAAGGTTTTCCTAATTCTCTCCCAAAGATTGAATCCCTTCAACACCAACGAGAAAACTCAAAAAAGACAACCCTTCTTGATTGATAAAGGATTGAAAGGGAGAAAACTTACCTAAATACTTGACCTTTGACTTCCTTGAAACAAGATACAAGCTTGATGGAGTTTTAGGGTCTGTCTCCTTGTGATATTGTAGAAAGATACGTATTCTATTAGGTTGATGGTCTTTTAGGGTTTGTCTCCTTGTGATATACTAGAAAGATACATATTCTATTAGGTGGGGAGGGGAAGAGTTATTTTTCCATTTTATTATTATTTATATTAAGGTAGACCATAAAACCCTCTTATTTATAAACATATGACAATTTTGCCTGTTGCTATAATTTATTTATTTTTAAATTACAGTTTGGTTCGGCTTTAACTAAAAACTAAACCAAACCATAATTTACAACTTGACATTTTTCCATCTCGAACAAAAAAATTAAGTAACATATTGGTTTGGATTAAAAATTTTACAAACTAATAATGATTTGATTTTATTCAGATTAGGAATTAAATCAAATTCCAATTAAAAAAATTCTTTTGTATAATTTTTTTCTCCATTTGTGTGGATATTCTAATATTTAAATCACTTTACAAAGTTTATATTGTATATTGCAACAAAATGCTTTATAAATCAATTATACCCATAATCTATAGTTTTTTTTTTTTATCAAAATCATTAAGTCATAATCAATTATCTAGCAACAAAATACTTTTACTAACTAATACATAGTAAGTTATGCATGGATAAAAGTGATTTGCTAACAAAATATGTTGAATAATTAATATATAATAAAAGTTATAACTAAATAAAAAAAAATTCATACTCAACAAAGTTAAAAGTGTTGAAAAAAATATATTATGTCACTAACGAAAGAATATATACCATGAACCTAAAAAACAAAATTAAAAAAATGAACAAGTTAATATTAAGTGATATATATCAAATAATTAATATCACATTGAAACCATAAAAACTTATACAATCTTTAATCAATCATCATAAAAAATTTTAGAATTACAAGTAAAACATTATTATATTTTTTTTAAAACAATTTAGTTTGGTTATATAGATTTTGCTTGGTTTACCCCTTCAAACTAACCTTAAATATAGATGGTGTGTAACTACTAATAATTTCCTAACACATGGGTATGAGGATGGTAATTATTTTGCAAAATTGCTATATTGTTCACGTGTTTTTGTTAGTTTATAGTTGGTAGTTATATCATATGTATATCTACGTGACGTGTATCGCCCACTTAATATTTTTCCACACATTCCATGATGAATTCTAATTTGGAGATCTGGGTTTGTTTGTTTTGTTATCTTTTTATCGTTTTTAAACAGACTATTTATCAAAAAAATACCGATGAAAAACATATATTTTTGCTTATAAAATCGATCAAACAGATTAGATACTAATATAAAATAAATATAATATAGATACCGATATAAAAACTAATGAAAAATAGGCCACCCAAATAGACCAATTTCAATTTGGTTTGTCATGCATTATTTTCAAATGAGAATACTAATCGCCAAAACTTGATGGCGAAGTGGCTACAAATTAACATATACAAGACCTGACCATATTATTAATAATTATTTTGGGATGATCAGAACAAACCTTACACTTGTCCTTAAATATAACTAACACCTGCCATTATTGATTATTCTCGAAAATCTTTTCCGGTTTCCTCCCATTAAGTACATATCTGACTTTAAAATTTTGGATGTAATGAATACACCGTAACGCCTGCACTGCGAGCCCGCTAGGACAGAATGGACCGCATTTGTTCATATGGACCGTGATTTATTTATGCATTCATTTTATGGACTGGGATTGATGAGTCAACTGTCAAACCAACGGCGCATCGGTTGATGACTTTTAGGACTAACAAGGTCAGCATCCATCCTAAGGTTTTTGATGGAAATTATCGTTCCTCGAGCCATCATTCAATAATCTCCAACTCAAAAGAACAAAAATTATTCAACATTACTCATTGCATCATATGATCATTATCGATGTTTGTTTCTTCCTTTTCCCTTTTATAGATTTTGATTATGGTTGCTTTGAAACACAAGTGATAAAGTTATATAAAGAAGCTTTTTGCAATTATAAGAATAAGTTCCTGTTTGGTTAATTGATTTCTAACCGTTTTGATATTTTGTTTTATCATTTTCAAATAGAACGTATAAAAAAATAAATAAATATAAAAATAAATATTTTTATTTATAAATAAATCAAATACAGATCATATACTAGATAGGATACAGATATAAATCTAATATAAATATAAATTGAAATCAAACAATCAAAGCTGGCCTTAAAGCAATTGATCCATTGGTTTTCTAATACATTTTGTTTGATGTATTTATGACATATGGAATCGAACTATTTGTTTCGTTATATTTCTATCGTTTTGGTTTTATCTTTTTATCATTTTCAAATAAATTGTTTGTCAAAAACAAATATCTATTAAGTACAGATACTTTTACTCATAAACTGATCAAACAGACCAAATACTAACATAAAATAGATATAATACAAATACCGATAAAAAATAGAACACCAAAACAGAATTCTATAAAAGTACCGGGCCGTCAAAAACTCTTGCATTATTTCCCCCTCCAGATTAGAACTATTGCAAAGTGCAAAATTCCTATGCAGGTTGTTTTGTCCCCTCCTAGTCTAGGTCGGTAAAAGCTTAATTGCGGTGGAAGATTTTCAGATGGAGAAGGAGCATGTGTTGGGTTGATTCGTGATGAACCTATAGTTTGCTAATTTTCGCACTGGCCAATGCTAAGATTTAATTGACTAATTTTTATTTCTTTTTTTCTATTACAATGTGAGAAGAAAGATTAGAAGTTGGTTCATTCCATTTTAAAAATCAGTAATTATAGTATTTACAATTAACTTGATTGAAATCGAAGTAATTGAAAGAGGTTTATAACATCTATATATGGGTATGAAATTAAAATGTAGATGTAAAATTAGATTCTTAACAACTTGCTGGAAGTACCCTCAGTAAGTGCAAAAAATACTTCAATTAATGTAACTACTAGGCTAGTAAGTATCATCTCGCATATTTCTAGGGAAGTAAATAAGATTTACATTTTGTTTAGCTAATAAATCTACAACTCATAAGCTCAATTTTTTTTTTTTTTTATGTTTATTTGCAATTCTGTTTTCCTTTTTTTTTTTGGGGGTTCCAAATGATTCCTATGAAGGATAGAGATAAAAAATAAAATCCTACGATGGTGCATGATTCTCCTTGCAGAAGCAATAATGCGAATGAGAAAAAAAAATATTTTTTTTATGATAAAGCAATCACAGATTAATATGAGAAATCCTTAATAAGTGCTCTAAAACACGTATTAATATTTTTATTTTTTATTCCTTTGCTGTCAAGCTTTGATTGCGTACAGAAAGAACTATGCTTAGATAAAATAGCATTTTTTTTAGAATTTATAAATGTGTATTATTAAAGTATTTATTCACAAATTAAATAAAGTAATTTCTCACTTTTTATATTATTGTTTTCCATAAAGTAAATAATTAACGTTGTAGGATATAGAACACAAAAATTTCGTTGAATGTCCACGATACTCATTAATGACACTTTACTTCATTTTCTTAATACACTTTTGAAATTATTACTTCACTTCTAAGAATTACAAAACTTGAATTACAGGATATTTAACTCCATATTTGAAAAATAAAAAGGTGTAATGTTTCTACATATAAATACAAATGCAACTACTACGATGATCCAAAGGATTATCCTGCCAATCTTTTAAATATTAAAATAAATATAGTAAATGATAAATTAAGTATTTTACTATTGCAATCATGGTTGGGTATTTGTTCTTTAAAAAAATATGATAAGACTAGAGAATTTTTCAAACGCACACAAATATGTATCAAATTCTTAATGTATTTATTCAAATTTTAAGAGTTCTATCTTGATTTAAAGTCGATTAAACTTTTAATTATAAGTTTGATTTCAATTCGAAGTATGAATTTTTAAAATTTGGTTCGATAAAACTTTTAACTATAAGTTCATCCTCTAGTCTTATTTTATTTGCACTATCTGTATAACTAATAGTCTAGGTAGCTATAGACCCAGATATCACTCCTAGTGATCGGTAGCGATGGAAATTAAATATTACAATGGAAGAGCAACTGGCTGTTTGGAGGCATAAAAATGGACCCATGCTTAAATCCATCAGCATGTCTGTATTCAAAGAGTAAAAAAAGAATAAAAAAATTAAAAAGAAAAAGAACACTACATAAGAACTTGGGCATATTCCATATGAGCACCTGGTCGAAGATAACGTTAAATATATAATATATTTGTTTTCTGGACAATCAATTTTTTCCTTATTTATATTGTCTCTATCGATAGTGGGTTTTGAAGGACGCAGTTTCATCTTAATGCTACTGATGTAATGTAACTATCAGTATCTGCATGTGCATGGTATAAAAAATATAAAAATATGCCGAGTGTTTTTAAAGAGTTTCTGAAACTATTACGCCAACTTAAATTTCTGGTGGAAAAAACAGACAAATTTTAAGAAAATATTTCATCAAGAAACCTTTTATTTTATTCTTAAATTTTTAGTATTTTAATGGGACACATAGGAAAGTGATGTATGATCCTATTTTTGGCTCTATTTGTTATGTGTTATATTTAGAACTATAAATAAGTAGAGTCAAATGGTATAGTGTTGAGATCGATCGAGTTTAAGATTTTAAGTTTGAGCTCGGCTCAAAGTAATCCTATATAAGTTCAAGCTCCACTCGATTAAGTTTGTTTAGACAGGATATATTAAAAAAATATTTTTAATTCTAATTAATATAATACTAATACTTAAATTTGATTAATATTTATGCATAGCTTGAACTTGATAGAGCTTGACTAAACCTGCAAGCTAATTTAGCTAAATATATAAAGCTCATATTTAATTGAATAAACTACTTAAGTAGCTCGAGTTCGAACTCTACTTGACTATTCTCGAATTGAGTTTTACTAAATATCGAGTTGAGCTCGAGTAGTTTATGAATCAGCGTGGTTCATTTACATCTCTAGTTATATTCCCAATAGATAATTATGCTAAAATTGATTGGCTAAAATTTTTACACCTTTTACTCATTTGATGGAGTTTGGTGGTAATTTCTTAAAACTTTTGTTGTCCAATTCTTAACAAAGGAAAAAAGAAAAGAAAAAAGACGGTTTTGTCACATTAAAAGATAGGGAGAGAAAAAAAAATGAAATGAAAAAGGGGGCCTAAACAAGGCTTTTGGCATAAGAAACCCAACCTTGATTTTCATACCAAGAAATTTTACTTTATCGTTATATAAAATTGTTTGACCGAGGTTTTTTATACCGATCAGCCTTTGAGTTTGTGTAAATGTACATATATCATGTAAAAGTGTTTAGAATCCTCTAGTAATGTCTATTGTTTTTCCTCGTAGAGATCACAGGATTTGTAATTATGCTCTCTTCTTCTTTTCTTCGAATTGTGATTTTGCTTTATTACAGGAATAGTCCTTTAAAGGGTATAATATTTCGTAAAAATCAACCTAATTGCTCATAATCAAACAATTTCACGTGATCCCTCTCTCGCCGTTTGTAATGTTTTAAATTGCACAAATCCTAATCACAAGGCATATGTGGTAGACATAGGGTTATTGCCGAAATCTATACTTCAACTCTACTAAAAAATTCAATTAAGTATCTATTTCA
The DNA here is from genome assembly GCA_024138025.1 of Combretum micranthum. Lineage (NCBI taxonomy): Eukaryota > Viridiplantae > Streptophyta > Magnoliopsida > Myrtales > Combretaceae > Combretum > Combretum micranthum. Next base: position 143,069 of record JAMXBD010000914.1, on the reverse strand, counting down.
ATTTCATATAATTTAACTTTTTGAGACTATTTTTAACTTTTTTAATACCGTTAGACTCCGTTTTTCATTGCTGACATAGACTATCCAAACAATTATGTCCCAACAAGTGTCCTGTAGCATAAAAAAAAAAAAAAAACAAATAAAACAACCTAAATGTCTTGATTGGTCAGTCAAGTGCTTTGCAGATGATCATCTTCGTCTAATCTCTTTTCTCTCTTTCTAATAATCTTACAATTTTGGACAAAATGGAAAGGAAGGGGATGGGATTTTAGTTGCTGGTTTTTTTAGACAAGGAAAGTTGCAAGCTTTCTTTGTGATTCGTTCTTAGAAACTCTAACCAAAAGCTCCACTTCAACATTTGTAACTCCATCAACCATCACGATCGCCGAGTCCAGAGAAATCCCTCCGCATGCTGCTCGAATAAAACAAACTACATGTGACCTACGTAGAGCTCGACCCAACAACTCATCCACAAATCTTTGATGCTTGACCCAACCATTGCACTGCTATTGTTATCTTGGACATCAAAGTGGTTCTTCTTCTTTTTTTTTTTTTTTCCTTTTTTTTTATTGTTAGATTAACATGTGCATATAATAAAAAAAGCAACAAAAGAAAAAAAAAAACTAAATTTCCTTTTTCTTTTATTGTCTTGGTTTATTTGTACCATATTAATTAATAAAAAATAATAAAAAAATCATTATATGTCGTTAACTCTCATATCATTTTTGTAGGACATGGTCTTAATTAGTTTTATCACATAGGTCATATTACATGCTATTGTTGCCATCAACTAATAATTTAATAATTCCTCTACGTTAATCTATGATTTTTATTAATGAAAGTTGTTGTGATGCTGATGTGATGGTTGGAAATAGCTCGGTTGGCGGTGAAGGTTTGTGTTTGGTGATTGTGATTACTCTAGCTAGTGAGTTGTTCTAGTGTTAAGGGTTTTGGCAGATGGTGAAGCCGACCTAGATAGAAGAGGGACGGTAGGGAGAGAGAGAGAAAAGAGAGATGGAGGAAGATGACATGTGCAAAGCACATGACCTACGAGGTTATTTTAGTTTTTTTTTTTTTGTTTTTTATGCTATAGGGCACATGTCAAGATATAGTTGGTTGGATAGTCTACGATAGCAATGGAGTTTAATGGTGTTAAGTAAGATACCAAAAATAACCTAAAAAAATTTAATTAAGTACTGAAATTAGAGGTGTTCACGGATTGGTTAACCGGTCCGTGGTTCTATTTTTTTGAATTACCTAATCATAATGATCAATTTTTAAATATCCTGATCCTTAACCGATCTATTATTATAAATGGTTAACCGCCTTAACGGTTAACTGTTTTATTTGGTTTTTAACCATTTAACGTAATACTTTCAAGAAATCAAATTGATAATTTCAAAAAACCTTATTTTTTATCCTTTATCATAGAGTTTTTCTTTAAATTCTCATATATATTACAAAAGCTAAAAAAAAAAAGAAAATCAAATTAAGGAAATGGGGAAAAACAAACCTTTGGATGTATCATTATCAATAAAATCAAACCAAATCAATTACCATATCAACTCCATCAAACATAGGACAATAGTACTTTAATCAAAATCCAAGGAATATTAACATAGGTAAATTATATGTATATGTAAATTATATTTATAATATATTTATAAATATTAAAACGGTTAACCATTGGCTTTTTGTGGTTACAAATCACAACCGAAACCGAAAACATGAAAAAATAAAAATCGTAATCCTAAACCAAAACCAACAGACTAGTTAAACATTTTTTTCGGATTAGTTTTATGGTTTCGATTCGGTTTTTCGATTTCATCGGTTTTTTTGCATACCTCTAACTGAAATTAAACTTTTGAATGTTTAGGTAACTAATTGAATTTTTTGGAAGCTTGGGTCTCAAATTCGACATTAAACCATAAATATATATTAAACCACTCGTTGAAAATATTTATATATTTGATATGTATCAAGCAATTTGAAGTTAGTCTTTGGAGAGCTAGTTTACAATAAAATTTTCAATTTCAAAGGTAATAATATGAATTATAGGAAAAAAAATATTTAGTAGGTAATATACACCATTTCAAATCTAGATATATATGAGATAGTTATCATCATTGTTTTACTTATATGATTATGTTTTAATAGATAATTGGTATTTACACACTATTTGGACATATATGTGGTAGCCATTGGGGATGCAAATAAATCAACTTGATTCACTTCACAAATTACTCAAACTGAACTCAGTATTTGCCTGAGTTCAATTCGAGAAAAGTTGAGCCGAATTCAAATTTGAGCTATTCAATTAGTTTATCATGCTGAGTTTCAGCTTTATATATTTAACCTATGAGCCTAATTAAGTCTTGTTGAGCTCGAGTCAAGTGTAAATGTTAATTAAATTCGAATCGAGTTTGTGTATTAATATTATTTTTTAGTAAATTGATCTTAAATGAGTATAATCAAGTCGAACTTGAGTTTATATAATCTTACAGGAAGCTAGACCTGAACTTGGAATTTTGAGCCATTTAGCACTATTCTATCTCTGACTTGACTTTTTTACGGTCGTATTAGCTGTCCTTCATATTTTACTTATGTGATCATGTTTTGACATATAATTGATATTTACACACCCTTTGTATATCATCCATGATGTGTGTTAAACACTAAAGCCTTTATGGAACTACCCACCTAACTTTACCCTTTTTTGTCACCAATCCTCCTAATTATTGTCGCATGAAAAAACGTATTTTGATAATTCTTACAGGTAGCTCAATATAACTTTCCTTTTTGTTTTATCATCAAATATCTATCATGTTCATGCGAGTGCATAGTTATTAGGAAAACTAACTTCCCTTTTCCTGATATTATCAAATACAGATCCTATTCAATGCATGGCTATAATATTTAGGAAAGAACCAAAAAGGTTTGACTAATGAGAAACAAATATTATAACCCAAAACATTTAAATACAAGGCAAATATGCCAAGTTTTCTAAAATCTCTGTCATTCTAGGAAAGAACCAAAAAGGTTTGACTAATGAGAAACAAATATTATAACCCAAAACATTAAATACAAGGCAAATATGCTAAATTTTCTAAAATCTCTGTCACAAAATAAGGCAATTAAATTGTTTAAAGCAAAATTGGATAAAATGATATCATGATTATATGTATATATACATACACAATACTTGACAAACATTGTATCTCATTGTATCTCATTATACCTACTAAATGGCTAGGCTAAAAATTATATCCATAACTCTTCCTATTCTCTACCTTGGTCTGCAGTACCATGTGATTCATAGCATTGCATCAAACACTTCTGGCCTCAGATTCAAAATGATTCCTAGAGATTGTCCTGAATCTCCTTTATATCAAGGCAACCTTACTGAATCCGAAAGGATGGAAAATTTGATCAAGCTCTCGGATTCACGGAGTCGATATCTTGAACAATTGATGACATCCTTTGATGGAATGCCGAATTCCATGGGCTTTCCTTTGTTAAGAGACAACGTACATTATGTGGTGCAATACACCATAGGAGATCCTAGTATAAACTTGCTCCTCCTCATGGACTCAGGAAGTGGACTTGTTTGGACACAATGCTTACCATGCAAGAATTGCTTTCCACAAAAGGGTCCTTTCTACAATAGGACTGCCTCTTCTACTTTCCAAAAACTTCCCTGTGATGATCCTTTATGCAGCGGTGAAAACCGGGTTTTCGATTGTGTGAATGATGAGTGTGTCTATAGCATTACTTATGGTGGAGGAGCAAACACAAAAGGTATTGCTGCTTTAGAAACTGTTACAGTCCCGCCACCTTATAGAGAGCCAACTTGGATTTCCAATGTGGTTTTCGGATGCTCGAATGATAATGCAGGGTTTGCCCAGTTAGCTAAGAGTGGTCTGATCTCAGGAATTTTTGGATTAAGCCTAGCTCCAACTTCATGGATCACTCGGTTATTTGATTTAACTAAAGGGCGGTTTTCTTATTGCCTTGTGCCATATGATCAAGCAATGACAAAACCTGGTGAGCTGACAATGGGAGATGCTGTTCCTCAGCCTATAGGAACTGTCCCAAGAACTCCTTTTTTGAACCCTCCAAAACACAAGATCCATCTTTACTATTTGAACCTAACGGACATAAGTGTAGCAACAGAACGCCTAGGATTCACTTCAGGGATGTTCGATTTTAGGGAAGGTGGTGCCGGTGGATTCATCATTGATTCAGGGGTTATAATCAGTCGTCTTGAAGAAAACACCATGGGACGCAACGCTTATAGGGCGGTTATGGTAGCATTTCGGAAATACTATGATGCTCAAAAGCTTACAAGAATTCAAAAAGTTGTGGAAGGATTCCAACTCTGTTACATGTATCCACCAGGATTCAGCAATTTTGCATCAATGACTTATCATTTTGATGGGGCTGATTATTTTGTTGATCCAAACTATGTTAATTTTTACCAGAAAGATCAGAACTACTTCTGTGTGGCCTTGGTTCCAGGATCACGAATAAGCAGCCTTGGAGCATGGTATCAACAAAATATGCGACTTATTTATGATGCAGAGGGTGGACCACCTGGTGCTCTCAAATTTGCTCCTGAGAATTGTCCTTCTTCATGAATTGTAATCATGATCTTCATTCTACAAGCACAATTCATCAAGTTTAAATAATTACTTTTATTTTATGTAATAAACAAAAATCCTAAAGTTATAATTCATATTTTCAAAAACTTTTTATGCTGTGGTCGTTTAAATCAAGTTTGATTTTATATTTAATTTTATGCAATTACGCTCATTCACTTCATCATAAGAAATAAGGAGGGATTGAATTCTAATTTAATATGAATATAATAGAGTTGTAATGATTATTTCATGTCTATTACAGTGTTCACTTGATATAAAAAAAAATGAAACAAGTAATTATTGAATTAAAAGTAAAATATCTATAATATTTTTTATCTTCATTACAAAAGATAATACTTCTATAGGAGATATTTTCAATAGAAGGATTTCTCAACTAAACATTATAGTAGCATGTCAAATGAGCATACAATGAATAACTGTTCTTCTCAAGTGTTAAATATTATCAACACTCAAAATTATATCAAATAATATTATGATTTATAATCACATTATATGTACTTAACTATAGAATATGAAAAAAAAAACATATAATATTTTTATTAATTGCAATATTGTATGCTCATTAAGTTACGCAAAGTTGGAGAAAAATTACGATTTCTGAACCTATTGGTTATCCACGTGAAGCCATTAAATGCTTCATGGACTGGTTATGCAGATAAAGACATATGGACCGGATTTTCTTTCCCCTTATAAAAATTACGGCCCATTAAACATTGCCCATACTTCAGTGCGGTGATGGACGAATTTATGAACATTGATCAGTTTATCTACAATGGGCCTAGCCTATGGTAATGTACATGGGTGCAAATTATTCTTGAGATGCATAAATATGACTCACTTTGTGCTGGGCCAAGCTTGTAAAAGCTCGGCTCGGCTTGTTTAACAAATTAACTAGTTTAAGTAGAGCCGAATTTTTAACAAGCTTGAAAAGTATAGACTTAAACCCGAATTTGGCTGGTTTAGCTTAACAAACCCACGTTTGGGCTTGCTTACATAAATATTTATATATGTAATTATACTTATAACATTATATCAATACAAATGATTATACACAATATTATATTTATATATTACTACATATAATTATATGTAATAAAATAATATTATAAAACAAATTTATTGATGAGTTTGTTTGTGAGGTTGAAGAAAAGTTCAAACTCGATTTGTTTAACTAAACAAGCTTTATTTTGAACTCAAGTTTGGCTCGTTTATTTAACCACCTCAAATCGAGCCGGGCTTAAAACGAGTTGAACTTGCATAGTTTGGTTTGTTGGCAACCTTATGGATAAATATTGTTATGGTTAATGTATTTTCCACTTGCCAACATTTATGTAGAATTCAATTGCATTTCATGATACTCGATTGAAGAAAGGTTATCGTACGCATACTTAAATTATAAAATATATTTAAGATTGAACAAAACTTTCTTTATGGTATTTAATAGAACTTAAATTTTTATTCCTAATATTAGTCTGAAAGTTAAGCATAATAGTTTTGTGGCTAAAATATGTTTTTTGCCAACCTTGTAGGTAAATCTGACCATTCATTATCCCTTTTCATCCCTCTTCTACTTCCCCTATGATTACACTTCCATCTCAAATGTTACACATATATGTATTGAGCTTGATCTAACCTTCTAGTGGCAGTTGCCGTGAAATCAGCTTGCCGATGAAGCTAAAAAATAGTCTTTCTTTTTCCTATTATAAATCCAATACTCCTAAACTTTCTTCCTTATCATTGTTATTACGTTTTCCTCCATTACCTTCTAATCAAATACTTCTTTAATTTCGTTCAATTCATATTATAACCATAATGGAAAAAAAAGAGAAAAAAAAGAAAAGGAGGATTCTCCACCATTGTCCCATGCTATAATATCCTCTTTACATAACTAGCACTTGTATTAGTGGCAGTTTCTCAACGCAATTTTGTTGCGCATGTAATGATAAAGGAAACAACACATGGCTTGAAGACAACAAGAATGATACAAATAAATACAATTACCTTATAACATAAGATTTGTGGTTTATTCAATTTCATGTTGATTTTATGTACTTGTGAAACTAATATCAATTGGATAATCAAAAGAAAATATACAAATATGATCCATTAATACAAATTATCTATTCTACATGTAAACGTATAAGATAGTCCTAAAAAAATATGGGTAAATATCAAATTTGGCAACCAAACTTTTCACGAAAATTTCATTTAGTATCTAAATTTAAAGTGGTCAATTTAATACGTAATCAAACTTTTTATTATTATTTTAACTACATTTTTAACAAAATTTATTCTGTTTGCATACATTAAAAAAATAACATATTATTGAATTTTTACTAATACTTCTAATATTATTTAGTATTGATAGACCCCATCTTTTATGTTAAGAAATAAAACAAACGTTGTTAGGAAAGTAGTAAAAATAGCTATTATAACTTTGCTTAGATATTAAATTAACCACTTTAAAATTCAAATATCAAATTAAATTTTTTTTATCAAAATTCAGATATCATTTAAAAAAATAATTTTTGTAATTCATGTCCAATGTCAATACAATATATACATATACCTCTCTATCCAATTATTAGGATTTGGCCTTAGTTACCTATCTAACTTTCGGCAACTTAAAAAACTTTGGGATGATTCGTGTTGGTCCACGAGTGCATCTTCTTCACATGGATTTCCATGTCAGTATCTACAGGTAGGGCACACGTGGGTTAATTTGCCATGTGCCACTTCATTTATAGGTTGTAATTATCGATGTTGATGTCTTGTTTGTTGAAAGAGCCGCTTCTCCGACTACGACCAAAGTTCCACTTGTTTACATCTTCTACTTCTCATAAAGGAAAATACATAGAATTTGACCATGATTTAGGAACAATCTAATCCATTATCTGTCACGATGGATGATGTCCCACACTGTTTGTTAGAGGCTTCTAGCGTTTATATGCTAAATTGCACCATTCAATATTTCCCCTTTTGGAAGACATTATTAAAAAGGCAAAATCATATTATAGTCCTATCATTTTTATTTTTTATTTTTATATTTTGGATGTTTACAAGCAAATATCAAAATCTTTAGTTCCATCCATCAAGTCTTGAAATTCTTTTGAATGAATACAATTTAAACTTTACAGCTTTTATTCCCATCAATCAAGTTCTGATATTATAATATATATTTAAACTACTCCTTAAATTTTATATAATTTTGAAGATTATTTCAGACAAAATGTTCATGCTACATGATAAAAAATAACTTAAATGTACTATTTTAGCACAAACCATGTTTGGGGTGGCCGCTAAACGGCGAGGCAAAGTTCGCCGGTCTTTTTTTTTTCCCTTTCTTTTTTCCTTTTTGAATTTGTTAATTATTTTTTTTTACTTTTTAACTGGATTTATTTCATAATGTTATTTTATCAAATTGGTTAATTTATGCCAATTCGCTAGAACCTGACACTGTGCATTCTAATTGACTTTAACTCTTGATATTAAAACATAAGTAATCTAAAAACATAAAACATCTCTCCACAAAGCCCCCAAAATATTTCACTTTTTGTTATTTTTTTCCTTATTTCTATCTTAGGTATATGTGCAATTACAAATGACTTAAAGCAAAGCATCTATTACCCACTTTGAAATTATATGGAATTGTAAACTAATCAAGTCAAACAGACATATTAATATGTTCGAGTTTGAACTCAACTCAAATTACTTAGTTTTGGTTTAATTCTAAAAAATTAATTTTTAAACTTAAAAGATGTTGACATGTTAACTTAGTTTCAATCAACTAACAAATCAAACAAATTCGACTTGCAATTAGTCTAAAAAGCATGAAATTTAAACTCAACTTAATACACTACTTGCATAATTCTAACTTGAATTTAACCATTGATATCAAATCAAATCGAATTAGTAACAAGTTGAACTTGACTGGATTGCTCATTTATACCTCTAAACTTACGTTATTTGTAAACGGGGGTAAACTTGGATGGAGTTTGCTAGGGCTAAACCAATTTCATTTTTTAACCATTAAATTTTTGAATAAAAGTTAGAAAAAATACACTTTTTGCGATTTTGCTCGTTTTCTTTTAATTGAATCAAAACCTACATCTTGCCACGGATGATAAGCCGCCTCTAACTGAAAGGGGCAAAAAAAAAAAAAAAAAAAAAAAAACCGAAGAAAGAAAATCAATATTATAATTATAAGTTTTGGTTTTACTAGAAGGTCTAAATGCATTCCACAAATTATGATAGAGTGATAAATTGAAGAATATGTTCATCTTTTTGGACCCCTTATTAGTCGGACAGGTAGGCGTTTGTTGAAGTACCATGGAATCGCATCTTTACGAGGTCTAAGGGCTACTTTTTAGTTCTTGTACATTTAACATTCAGTATTATATGTCAAAATAAAAGTAGATAGCTTGAAGGCCTTATTAGGCGCATTATTTTAGTCGAACACTATCTCTTGAGAATCTTTCATATAGATTGTTGACATGAGGAAACTGAGAATTTGGCCACGGTTGGAAGATTAGGTGACTGTTTTATAATATTCATAACCTTAAAAAAAAAAGGGTTTCTAATAAAGGGGTTTCTTATTATTATATTTTTTTCAATGATGATAAAAAAGGAATAAATGCCAACAAATATAGAAGAAGGTGTGATACAAAACTGCAAAATATGACAGTTCACATGTTTGCATACAAGAAGGCAAAGGTGGCCTAATGAAGAGAAACTAAATGGGACAGGTTTTTTCTCAACTGTCTCTTGCGAAAGGACTTTCTCACAATTAAGACAATATTCCATCCTTTGTGCTCCACATAGAGGGATTACTGTTAGAGTAGGGCCCAAATTTTAAGTCTTGCTTATGTGTTTCTGGCATCCACATGCTAGTTTAATGAAGGAGGTAAAACGAGATGTAACATCATATGAGTGATGAGAATATGAACGAGAACATGGTATGACAAAGGAAGAGGATGAATTTACTCTGTAGGGACAAGAAGATTATGATGTGCTCTCTTTTGCCTTTTTTTTATTTATTTTTTATTTTTTTTAAATTTAACATAATCAAAGTGTTAGAATTGTCTAATATTATAGGTTGTTGTATTAAGAGGATCTACTAGTGGTTGTTCAGTCACAATTGATGGTGGGATACAAAGGTCACAATCAATGGTTATTGATAATTAACTACGATTAAAAAATGTAAATGGAAATTAGGGAAAATAAGTTTTATTTTAATAAAAGGAAATCATTTGCTTTATTTTTTTATTAGCATTTTATGTAGTTATTAATTATTATCACTGTTTGGTAGAAACTATATAAAAGCTTTTGTTATCGAGTAAAAAATTAAAATAAGCTTGGTAGTATTGCAAATATTGTGAGTGATGATAGGAAACAATTGACTATAGCTTAGTAGGTTGGATCGACAAGCTCATCAATAACCTTACAAGTATTTGGACCAAAAAGCTCCATGAGGACCCCTATCCTATGTTGACCTCGACCTCATGGGGACCTTGACCCACAAAGATCTCGGCCTTGTAATGAATGGGTACCTTGGCTCCCTATTGTCATCGTCATGACTCTACACGTGGGGTCCATGCCTTCGGTTCTCACTTCTATCTCCTTAGGGGAAACAACCACGAGTCTAGTTGCCTCCACTCTCGGGTAAGGACTAGCTTGGGTCCAAGGTCATCTACCTCCTCTTGGACTTAAGTTTATGTGGAACAAGATTTTGTGAGGCTCCACTTGAGGTATGATCAAAAACTATGAATAGACTATCACTTCCAAAGATATCAACATCTTAAGCTCACTTGACTTTTTACTCTCTCGAACCCTGACTAACTTATGCATTGGAGTGACTAAGTCGAACAACCCCTTAGTGCACCACTAATTTTTTTGTGTTCATAAGTTGTGGTACACTTGCACTTTTTCTACCAACATATGGCACCTGCAATAGTGAGCAAATATAGACTATTAGCTTACAAGGAAATTGTTCTCTCAAAATTGATTCCACTATATTATTGGGCTAAGTTTAGCTATAATTTAGGCTATTAACAATTGAGAGTTATGTTCATGTCTCAGGACACTTTAGAGAGACTTTGACTTGATGAGCTCGATGTAAGATAATTAGGACCAATTTATCTATTTTAAACCTTTGTTAGCCTTGATTATATACTTAACAATGATGACTAGAGGTCCCATGCTCACCAAACCCATCTAGAAAAATCTCAATAGAGTAGGTTACATCTCATTCATTGATAACGAAGACATAATATTTAACATAATTTGTTTGTTTTATAATATTTTGATTATTTTGACATTATATTTTCACCCTTTTTAAATATATTATTTTCAAACAAATGTTTGTCAAAACACAGATATCGATGAAAAACTGACAGTTTTACTCATAAGCTAAACAAATAGATACGATATCGATATAATACATATATGATGTAGATAAGTTATAAATGCAAATCTAATATAGATACGCTACAGATAAAAATAAGACAATCTAAATAGACCTTCAAAAAATGTGTCAAACCCCTTTTGACATATTTATATACATGTTCGAATTATGCGTTTAACATATACACCTTTGTATGGGCCCCTCTATAATTCTCATACACATGTTGAGTCAAATCGACAAGAACTCATTTAAAATCAAAAGTTTTAGTATTTTTAATTTAATTTTACACTATCGTTTTCTTATTTTAATCACTTTTCAAGTTAGTTTGACTAATTTTTTTACAGAGCTCAAGTCTAAACATTTTATTTATTTTTATATTTTAATTTTCAACAATTAAATTAAAAATATATTATAATGTACTTCAAGCTTATACATACACTCATTTATAATACCATGTTATGGTTCAACTTATTTGTGAAACCATTTAGTATTATAGTAAAAGTTGCATTGAATATAATAATCAATTTTTGTTTAAAATAGATTCCTAAGATTATGATTAATCTATAAAATAATTATATCATAACAAAAAACAAGTCGTCGATTAAAGTCTTGAACTATTAAGTTTATATCAAATTTTAATCATGACCCGTTCATAACTTGATGACCCTCTAGGTCATATGGTGGGTCATGACTTGTATGATTGGGTAGAGCCAATGGGTTTAATCAGCTGATGATGGTTTATATCAGGTCATGGGATAAACCAGCTCATGCCTATCTCTAGGTATAGAAAATAATAAATTAGTTTAGAATGGATATAATAGCAAAATATTAAATGAAAATTAAGTTCAAAATAACTCGACTAGTTAATCATAGAATTAACTAATGAACTTGTGTGTTCAATGTATAGTTTTTTTATAGGGAAAAAAAACCGTATATTTTTTATAAGGAAATTAGTTATATAATTAATCACTATTAAGTGACACTTAATTGGTTAAACAAACAAGTTTGTTGAATAAAATGTTGAAAATATGCAAATGTCCGTGTTTGTGTTTGTGTTTGTGTTTGTGTTGTGCTGTGTTTCGTTTTTTTTAGGAATTGTAGAATAAAGTGTATTGGCAAGCTAGTACAAAATGAACTGGCTAGTCGGTATAATTGATATGCGACTAGAAGCCTTCTAGGCGTTTTTGAAGGGGTGGCTGTCCTTTGGACCAGCTAATCGGTGTACTGGTATGCTTGAAACTAACCATTGGAGCTTTTTTTATCCAACCATTGAGGAACTTTTGGAGGGCAATGGCTAGGTTTTTGGACTTCTTATAAATAGAAGATGTTGGGGAGTTATTAGAGTGGGTTAGAGCTTATTTATTACAAACTTAATTATTATAAACACTCTCCAAGCATTAGTTGTGTTTTGAGTCATTTGTGAGTGGAAACTTAGTATAGTGCCAATTGCTTTGTAATTGTTATCTTTGTGAAAGCATTATACTACAATTTGTTGTAAGTCTATTTGTGAAGTCTTGAGTCGAGTCCGGTATGTTTGATATTGTAAAGATTTAACTCAAGCATTTATATTGTTGATGTGTTAAAGTCCTCTATTAAGGCAAATTGTTTGTTGTTAAATGAGGTGTGAAATTCTCCTTCAGTAAGACATTTCTGTTGACCGTGGAGATTAGGGGGTGGATTAAAATAGGTGTTAAATCTTGGTGCAATCTTCTCTAACCCTTATTCTTTATTTATTGCAATTTAGTTGTTGTTGATTATGTTATTAAAGTGCAATAATTAGGCATTGAGTTTAAAAAAAGAAGCAAAATTAGATATAATCTACATTTTCTAGGTGTTACTTAATTTCTACACTAGCTAGAGGAAACTTTCAAAACCAACCATACAATATTACTCATTTGACTTTAAGGTAGTATATGATTATAATAATTGGATAAACAAGAGAGACTAGACAATATTGTACAAAGAATATTAGACAACACAATTCACTTATACTGCATTTGATACGTACTATATTAGATAAAGATTTTTGTGCGATTCTTTGTTTGGTATAGACATCTCTTTAAGTTAGATCCAAACTAAGGATGCAATCAAATGGGTTATTCTAGGAGACTTGACCCATCAAAACCCTATAGGGTTTAGGTATGGGTGGGTTTGGTAAAAAGTTTTGTGACTTTATAGGGTTATGGATTAGGTTTAAGTCGTAGTTGTGACCCTATAGGATCAACCCGACCCACTGAAATTATTATTTAAAAAATGCAATTTTAAATTTTAAAATTGAAAAAAAGCCTTAACAAATATTAAGATTTATCATAACTCGTATATTACTAACTTGCCATGGGTAAGTGATTTTTTTTTTTAAACTTGTATATAATGGTAGAGGGGCAAGTAATATTATCATTACCAACTTATTATTGGTACTGACAATTAGATATTAGATAATATGTTAAAGGAATAATTTCATTATTTTTAATTGACATAGTTCATTACTTAATATAATATAAAGTGTGCATTTTATTAACTAAAAATATTATTAAGCACATATTTTCTATTGTTTTTGATATTTTGAAATTAATATTTTTTTTTCAACTAGAAAAATTAAAATAAAATGCCACATGTAACTCGAAAAGATAGAAGGCTAGCTTCATAAATTATGTATTACAAAGTTTGGAATAAAATTTTCCTTATTTAGAATGGTGTTTACATTTGCATTATATTTAATCACATATTTTGATATAGAAACAGCTTTTGATATTACATTGTCTTGTTATTACACTTTTTTGGTGGTATTGATATAGAATATGCAATGTGGAGTTGATATTATATTGTCTTGTTTGTCCACTTTGTAAGAACCTCTACACAATAAGAATGAAAATAGAAAAAAAAAAAAGCGATAAAAACGTAATCGAGTCGGTGGGGTGGGGTGGGTTGGGACTATAACCCTATTAGGGAGAGTTTGAGTATTGCATAATAAACCTATAGGATCGCCTAAATTGGATCGGGATCGGGTTTGACTCTTATATGACTAGTCCTAAATCCACTTTGATTGCATTTCTAGTCTAAACGGGGACCCAACTTGGCTAAGTTATGCACCTTACTTGGTGGGGTGGGTCTGACCCATTAAGCAAACGTGCTGTGGTCCGTGGTCTCAAGGCAAGTCCACTAGCTGGACTTGTGGATCTAATGGGTCCTTAAGTGTCCCACATTAAAACAATTAAAAAAAAAAATAAAAAATAAAAACCGATTTAAAAATTAATTGCTCATTAAAAAGGGACGAGTTGGACCTATCCCAAAACTTGGCGATTTTACAGGTTGGACCCGCCTCGCCCCCTGAGGCAGTTATGAGTCCCAATAATTGATAACTGGACCCAGCAGGTTGAGTCCATGGATTATACCCAACTCATCCCGGGGAGATGTCTAGTTTGGTATAACAAGTACAATAAAACAAAGTTATAAAAATTTTGGGTTGTTTAGTGAAGAAAAAGGATTTACCTACCTTTCATATATTGTTTGGCTAGCTTTTTCTAGTAGAAAAAGATATATATATATTTTTAAATTTTTTCCCAACAATTTTTTTATTAAGAAATATATACAAATAAAAAAAAGTTGTCAGTTTTCATGAAAAGATCAAGTATAGATAAAATATAAATACAAATAAAATATATTTATATATATCATTTCGATACAGATACAAATACAAATATAGATGAAAAACAAATCACCAAAAAAAACCGTATATATTCCAAATTTGTTGGTAGTTGGTACTCTTATAGCCTGTTGTTTGGTACTAAAGTAAAAAACAACAACCAAAGAGGGTAGTAAAATTCAAGTGCACAACAACAAAAGAAGGAGCTAAATTTGTAGTATCCTACAAATTTATGGAAACCAAATGCCACATAGGATGATTAAATTGAAACTCTATATGAATGCTTATACTATACAACATTTAACCTGGATAGAATTTTGAATAGATCGAAATCAATTTTATTATATGCATTTATATATGATGAGGCAATACCACATCATAGACGAATATGACGGCGTACTATTCCCGTTTTTCTTTTTTATGCATTATAGAATATATATAATTAAGATTAGTTATTGGTCAATCTTATCTCAATCACAGAAAATTGAGAAGAAAAATCTTTCTTTCTTTTCTTTTTTGTTTTGAAAGAAAGAAAAATAGAGCGTGCATACCCTTAACAGGTCCATACAACAATATTATGAAAATATTTTTATGCGTTTGTTTCATGTGAAAGTGCGGTTATAAAATAATTAGCATTGTCTTATCTTATCCATGTTAAAAAAAAAAAAAAATCATATGTCAAAACGTAATAGCTGGTTTTAGTTGGTGAAGTATAGAAAAAAGAAATTTGAAAATTCAATTTATGCAAATAGGTGGCTTTTCTGATGGGGTCGATTTTTAGGAACCCAGGAGGTCAGAAATAATATATATATATTATTCATTGAAGGAAGTTTTGCAATCATCGTCAGTGTATATTAAATAAATTAGAGATGTCGTAAGCTAATACCAGAAAATATTCTATTAATAAACTATTGGGTATCCAGGCCAACTATGTAAAGTCTTAGTCTACTTTATTGGATAATTAAATAAAACATATAATTAAATATTTGAATTTTAAATAACTCTATAATTTATGGAATAACAATTCATCAGACTCGGGGATAATGATTCTTCATTTTTTTTTTGTAATGATAAGTATGAATTATTATTGCGATATTTAAATTTAACTAAACAATGTCAGACGATAGTAACTTTAATTAGAATGAACGAAGCATTGAACCGTTATTCTCTGCAAGGAAACATACAATAAATATTATACACAGAACCGTAAGAACACAACATTCATATAATCAAGGGTTAACCACAAAAATAAACCTAAACTTTCGTAAAATGTTCGATAAGGTATCTGAAGTTTCATTTTGAACAGTTTGATATTTAAATTAAATTTTCGTAAACTTTATTTTTTAATATATTTGAAATTTTATTTTGATAATTTTTGTACTTAAATAAATTTTCGCAGACTGTTTTTTGTGCATAAAGTAAGTTCAATCAAGAAAGAAAAAAGTTTTTGAAAATTTTATTCAATCACTAAAATTATTAAAACCAAACTTCATCAAGGAAAAATATCTATAAAAACTTATTTTATATACTAAATTGTTCAAAATTAAGTTTTCAGTGCCTAATTTAACTATTTTTATGAAAATTTAGATATAATTTTTGACATTATCCGTGTAACTAATTAAAAAATCTATCACCTATATTTTAACGGAGTCCCTTATTCAAAACTTTATAGATACTTGTGCTTATGTGTGTGTGTAGTGATCCCATAATTTTATTTATTTTTTTTTTCCCGTTTTCTATTGTATTACGGGCTACAGCGGACATGTGAAATGCTATTGTCGGTCTGGGAAATTTACGATATGTCTAATCCTTTGCGAGCCCACATAACAAATCTGTATTCACAATAATTTTCTTCTTCTTCTTTTTATTTTTTTTATTTTATTTTATTTTATTTTTTTGCAATAGGTACATATTATTCATATGGTTGACGTTTATATATAAATATTCTAATAACAAAGTCTTCTCCTTTATTGCTGAAGTCACCGGTGGAGTCGTTTAACCGTCCAAGATAAGCCGGCACCTTCAACTTGCTTTGGCTCAACTAATTAATAAATTTGATATATCGTTTTGGTGCAATGTCCAAACACATTTTAAATTTTGAAAAGAAATTAATTAATCATCGCTTATCTTATTCATAAAAAAAAAAAAAAAATGGAAAAGTCCATTTTCACAGACCATCTCATTCACAGAAAAAGATATTTTTTAAAAATTCTTTAATGATGTTTGCTATAATCATTCGTTTTTTTTTTAATTATATTATATTTAAATAAATTAGTAATGCAATTATAAGTGGTTCTAATGGTAGATAGAAATTGATAGTGAAAGCATTAATAAACAAGTAGCTTGTACAGTTAGCTATCATAAAAATTGTCAATGGAGATGGGAAAGATTTTAAGAATAACTTTATATTTAGTTTGTATATGACTTCAGATTCCTTGAATACTAAAATTAGGTACTGTCCTCTCTAATTCATCATTTAAGGTTTTGAAACTATAGCCTTTAACACCAATTTAGGAAGCTAAATGCACGTTTTGAAGAGTTATGGAAACTGCCTATCTTTTAGACATGTGGAAATGCTAAATGTACATATTTCAGATTTTAGTTTCGATTCGTAAAGGATGGAAAGCGATAATTTTGGTTAACCGGATTGAAATATATATAATATATAAATAGAATGAATATTTTAAAAATATAAGTAGATTGAAATATTATAATATGGGACATGTATTGATTAGAATACTTATGTTTTAATTATTATATTGTAATTTGGAAAATGGAGAAAATATGAAATTTTAATTTGTATAATATTGGTATTGAATTTTAAGCCTTATGAACTAGTACTAGACTTATGTTTTTGATTTGTTGATTTTCAATTTTTGAATGTAATTATGATATTTGACTTGTTAATTTGGAAGTATTGAACTTAACTATGAAACAAAATTGATCTAATATTTATGACTATAACTTGAAAATATGGTTAACCATAACACCATTACGTTGAATGATTAAAAACCAAAAACTGAAAAAAGTGACTAAAAAAATAATTAATCATTAATAATGGACTAATTTTGAATTAACATTAAAAAAACTGATTAGTTTGATTTAGTTCAGAAAAAAAGATGGATGGATTGGTTAACCGAACCTTATCGCTCCCAATAGAAACACTACTTTTTAAGTATGATTATCCTTCTCCTTTTAATTGTGGTATCTTATAGTTAATAGTAAAAAAAAAAAAAAAAAATTCTTCACAAGTACACGATGAAAGTAAGAAATTGGATGATAAATTCCTTTTTCTTTTTAAAATTATAAGAGTAAGATGAAGCAAAAATAATTCATGAAAATATGAAATAAACAATATTCTGGTTCACAATGTCAATGAAATTGTTCAAATGGAGTTGCCATCTGTCACAAAATCTAATTCAATGGGCTCCTTTATAAGAATAGAATTAAATTAAATCAATCAATTCTTGACTTAATTGATTTGATGGGTTTTCAATCTAGTTTGATTTGAACGTTTTATTTCCCTTAACCCCAAGCTCCTTATTAAAAGGCCTATCTTTGCAAAGTAGGTCATTCAAGGAAAGCCAACTCAAATGGTCCCGTTACAAGATTCCAATTCATATACCTTTTTCATCATTCTTAATTCTCCTACTAGTCGCTACAACTTTTCCTTAAAATATATAAAACGACATATATGTATATGTGTGTGTGTGTGTATCCATCATTCATAAGAAGTATTTCTCTTTAGAATTTTTTCCAGCACCATTCTCATCCATTCCATCTTTCTCTTTTGCTACACACAAAACAAGCCATTGAACTCCATGAGCCAAATCCAAAACCTTTCATCTTCAAGCATTGGAAATGATGATTCTGATGGTGGGAGAGCAGTTGGACTCCGTATTTTGTTGATTTTGTGATCAACAATCAACAATCTTATGAAGCCTCTTCTTCTATTGTATCTTATAATAGCAATTCCGCTTCTTCTTCATCACTTTTCAAAAACCCAATAATTATTATGAGACTAGAAAATGCAAGAAGTTGAATTTCAATAGAAGAAAATCGGCCCAGCAGTACTCTTTAATTGATGAAGATTTGGAGGATACTGCTTCTTCCCCTAACAACAGTCCTAAGGTAATTGAATTTTTAGATTTTTCTTCTTAATGATTAATTTCATCATCATTGGTATATACAGTATCCTTATTTTGCATTTTGTCATCTTATTATTAGCAGTTCTAGATAGAAGTCGAGATATGATGTTAAATTCTTGCGCTTACAGTATCCTTATTTACAAGATGTCCATGATTTCTAAAAATGTTGTGGTGAAATGTTTCAAATATTAGTTTAACCTAGTCCAATTATTTCTTGATAAATGCTATAAAGAAAATAAAATTTCTCACCATGGCAAACTAAACTCATATATTACTTATAGATTAATTTACTATCATTTTTAGACACCAGCGTCTGCTGTCTCTCTCTCTCTCTCTCTTCTATATATATATTATATATATATCAGTTTAGTTTAAAGAAATTTTATTTAATTGTATAATTTAGTTGATATTTGTATCGTTTACCTTTTATTCCATTATTTGTGTCCTAGGTGAGCGGCCTGAGAAAGATGGAAATCTATCCCAGAAGGGAAGAAAAATTGGATAAATATTCTACGGTAAGGCATTGGTGTAGTATTATTTAAGAGGTGCTTTAGGGGTTGGTTTGTTATCCGGTGATTATTGGGCATAGACGCTTTACCAGCCTTAGACGTTGTGAAGTTACTTCTGAGGACTAAGAAATTAAATTTTATATATAACACGTGATAAGGATTATCATATATATATATATATATATATATATATTTGCCCATGTATGATTACTTCCATAAGATAAGATTAAAAAAAACTATTTACTATTTTTTTAATGAAATTTTTGTGAAAGATAAGGGAAAAAGCACATAAAGATTAGAATTGGGTAAAACATACAGATAACTCCTAAAAAATTTTCTAATTTCATAATTTTCCCATTTAGAATAACACTAATTAAACTATCCTCAATCTAATATTATTCTTAAGTTTAATTCTCTTTTCAGTTTAAATTTCTTTCTTATTTATACTAAGTCACCAACAAGGAAATTTTTCAAGTCTATATTATTTTTAAATCTAATCTTTTAGTTCGAATTTCACTATTTTAATGGTTTTTCTTGTCCTAAAATGATTTCATTGATTTTTTTAATGCTTATAATTTTTATTTGAAGTTTTTATATATCTGTCTTTTTTTTATGAACTTTTAGTTTGATGCTTGGTAATTTTTTTCCTACATTTTTATTAATTCACAAATTTTAATTGTTATAGACCACAATAACTATGTCAAGCAGGAGCTTGGATTGGAAGCATGCCTTTGAAAGATTTTAGTATCTAAAAACTCATTTTGAAACCCAAAAAAAAAAAAACAAAAAAGAGGAAAAAAAGTGTAATACACATCAAATAAAGATATAGAAACTCCTTCTAATCCAATGTCATTCTACTGCTTTTAATTCTTGGGATTCGTTCTTTCTCTTTTGTTAATAATTTTAATATTCAGATAAATCGATTAGAGGCTTGAAGTTATATATTATGATTTCCCTAAAGATACAAGAAAATTAGGTCCTTAAGAATTCTTTTCTATGAAAGTAGATGATCAGGCCTCCAAGGGTTATCAAGCTAAATCGCAGGTAACTAATATAAAGATTTCTTGTTTTGTCTTTGTAGGATAAAACAAACTCCGGAGAGGCACATGAACATGGGAAAGGTTTCACGGGAAAGAAGCACGAAAGCATGCTTTGTCAATGGTAGTAATTGTTAAACTTTTTTACTGTACATTACATAAAGCGCTTCATCCCTCAATATGTACCATATACTGCTGTATCATATACAACGTGTACAATAGCAAGAGACTGTGCCAAAAAAAAATTGTCCAACTCCATTGTCCACTTATGATTAGTTTTAACTTTCGATGTTCAACGACTCTAGCCTTAATTTTAAGAAACGCTTTATCAGATATAATATCATTGGAAAATATGTTGGAACTTTTCTATTCCGATGGCTATCACCATGATTGTCAAAATCGTAATTTTACTATTCATCGAGATGTATAGAATAAGTAGAATAGTACAAAATCGTGCAAAACCAATAAAATTGTAGACATGTAAATGATACACCAACATTCATAATTCTATTTAAAGTCTGCATTGGAATAGTAACAAATAAAATCATAAATTTATAAAATAATATATTTGACTCGTGATTTTGACAGCTGTAGCCACCACAATTAGCTCCTCTTTATCAATAACTATTTATCTTGTGTATAACTATATATATATAGAGAAGAGAGAGTAAAAACCAATAAGATATGTCACACACATATAGTATGTATCACATGCTTCATGTGTAATATTACAAGTGTTATATTTCCGATGTTGTTAGAATCAGTTTAACGAAATTGATAATTTGGCATATACAATATATGGAGGGTGGTCTTAAAAGAAATTTAAAATTGAGAGAGTAGGAGAATGTAGCATAAATCAATTACTCTTTCCAAGAAGTGTATTTAAATTTTCCAATATCTTACTAGCTAGTCTCCAATGTATTAACCTTTAACTTTCCCTAATTGACACAGTAAACAACTAACAATTAGCTAAAAGTAACAACTACTAAACACACAATTACGTCCAATGTATTTGGTCCATCAACATTGAGATTGAGAGGGATCATGAAGGGAACAAGAAATCTTATAGTTCATACACTAAGTTTTGGATCACCACACCAGTGTGAAAGACTTGAACCTAGCTCATGGGATTAGTTTAAACACAAATGAGGATAAAATGGGTCTAAGAAGCCTATCGCACGGGCTTTGTTAGGCTCCAAACCCAATGAGTCTATGAATAAATAGATAAGTAATTAAATAAGTACCAAAGTAAACTTTTATTTTTTTTTGGGCCATCGAACAAAGTAACTTATATGGATAGCTTTTAGATCCATCTCAGGCTGGTAAAAACTTAACAAATCCTGTATTGGTAATTGAATGAACTATTGCCGGGTCTTAATTCCCACGACCTAAGGCCCAATGAATTTACCCGAGTTCGGTCATAATTGTAACGGGCGAGTGAACAAGGGTATCAAGTGATAGAGCAAGAGTAGCAAGGCTTGGTGGAGAATTGTTCCTATGACGAAGTCAGTAACATGACGTAAAATCTTATAGTCCATTGTCTGCATATTTTCAAACTAAACATGGATTTTTTAATTTAAAAGTACTATAAATTGAGTGGATGAGAATTTATTGTTACCATGATGTTGTCTAATTGGTGTCTTGGCAAATGAGTATTTACTATGCATAAAAAATAAAAAATCCTTAAAATAATACCAACAACAATTATCATTTCAAAACACATGTCAAATACTCATTCATTAAAACAAAAACGAGACAATGGGGACAGCAAATATGTTTTCAAAGTGGGTAGTGAATTAGTAGATATAACATACTAGGTAAGTACACTAGGTATTGAGATCGTAGTATGATTACCAATAATATCTCTATGGTTGATGTTTGGTTTATTGGAAAGAATAAGACTAGAAAAGTAATAAGATTAAAATGGGATAGCAATTTTTTTGTTTTATGATTAGAGTTATTTTTTGAAAAGAGAATGCTTTTCATAAGAAATAATAATGCTTGTAGTGAAAAAAAGGAACAAAGATTCATTATCTATTTTACGTTACATAGAATACACATTTCTTATGGTAGAATTTTTTATAAACCAAAAAAGGAATAGTTATTCTGCAGTAATAAAGGCAAAATACAAATTCCATTACTCATCAATCAAACCTACTTGTAAGAAGTAAAGATAAAGAGAGAGAGAGAGAGCATTCTTTCCGCACTAGATAATCAATTACTACATAAACAACAGGCATATTTAATAGTATCATTTTGCTTTCTATGATATACTTTTTCTCTTATATATGACTATATGAGGGTATACCTAAATAGTTAATTTTTTATTTTTCTAAATGTCCCGAACGGTTGGATTTAAACTTAAAAAAAAGCAGAATAAGGGAGATTATTACTCCATTTATGGGGATTTATCTACCCTTTTCTCCTCGGTCACGTTAGAAGGAAATATTTTTTCCTCTTAGCAACTGTTAGGAAAGAGTATTTCGTGACTACTTTAAATTGCTTACCTACAAAGTCTACACATATAAAAATAAAACACAAGTTGCCGATTTTTAAAGCTTGGGGGACCGTTGTTTATAAATTAAATTGTGTTCATTTATACACCAAAGCTAGGCACGTGTTTGGTTTGGCCTACCATCTAAAAACAATGAGCAATCCTTTAATTATTTGTTGGCTGCGTGCTTTCCTTCTACCAATCTACCCTATGAGATAGCGTGAAATTCCGAGGAAGGCTCAACCACAAATTATGCTGTCGGTTTAATGTCTGAAAATTTTATGAAAAGCTTAAGTATCCATTTCGCACATAGACACACACACACACACACATATATATTTATATATTTAGGTTAATTGTATCACATTAGGGTATGTTTGATTTGTAGTTTTCAGGTTATTTTGGTATTTTATTTTTATTTTTTTAAATAATTATTTATTAAAAAAAATACAAATTAAAAAAATAAATTTTTATTCATAAACAAATGAAATAGATTAAATATAAATACATACAAATAAATAAAATACGAATATATAAAATAAATTAAAACCATACAATCCAAACAAACCCTAAGTTAGCTTCACACTTTTAAAGGAGAATACATTACATTAAAAATGAGAGGCGCACCTATCTTAAATTTTAATGGTTAGAAGCTTATTATCTCAAGTCAAGTGGAACAATATTATTTGTAGCAGTAGTAGTAGTTTATGGCCAGCAACAACCCAGATTAATATAAATACTCAAAAATCATTTTAAATATCAAAAAGATAAAATGATTATATACATCCATTCTCTTTCAAATATTAAAAGTAGAGTAAGTCTTCGTTCATTTTGATATTTTAAGGACACAATATAAATATATCTATTGAGACATTAAAAATATATATATATTTGTATAAAGTCATGTATCTAATAAAGGGAGAAATACTAAATTTACTGGTTTGGACTTTAAAGAGGTTGATTGTCAATTACTCTAGGGATTATAACTATCAAGAACAAACATATAGTTTTGGTTACAAGTTACAAAACCCTATTGTGTTTTTGTGTACTGCTATTCGTATAAGAATTAAATGTGTATATCCCTTTATTTCAACACGTATGCTGGAAAGTAAAATAGAAAAGAAAAAAACATGAAATACAGAAGAAGAAAGGAAATGAAATGGGAAAATAATAATAATAATAAAAATATTGCAATGCGCATCCGGGGAATCGAACCCCGGTCAGTACCGTGGGAGGGTACTATGATACCACTACACCAGATGCGCTTGGTTGGCTTCTGGGCCTTTTTTTTTTATAATATCGGATTAAACATTTGGTGCTATGCCCCCCTTATTACCGTTTTCCCGGATTATTTATTAAACCTAAGATATCCATTGTTTTGTGATTTGTGTTTTATTTTATTTTCAATATGTACGTTTTGGGATGAATCAAACTAGCTTCCATTATAGGATTGTGAACATTAAGAAGAAAAAAGACTAGTGAGTGGCTAGTAGCTTCTTAATCATTTTTTTTTTTAAATATTGGACATGACTACATAAGATATTTTCAAAAATGTAAATTAATTTATTTATTGGCCATTAAAATCTTAAGGGAAATTCCATTATCACTATCCAAAGGTTCACACCATATCAATCATGATCGAACTATTAAAATAATTAATATTTTAATTACTATATTTATGTTAACGGTTATTGATTGATTGAACAATCCTATCAATGGAACCATAGAAGCTTATAATCTTAACTCGCCACAAGCAACTGGCCTCTAACCACAATCTTTTAAATTATGACGATAATATTTACTATAGGAAAAATATAAAAGTATGGCTTATATTTTATTACCATAGAATCAAACAAACCATGTTTTTTGTTTTAACGAACACATGATGCCTTCCCCAGTATTCACTTGCTCATACATCACCAAACTTGTTTAACTATAAATTTAATAAGATAAAACAAAATGAACTGCTTTATGGATTACCCCTAATGACAACTTCACTCCCCATTCTGCAAGAGTTAGGACAAACCGCTACCAGAGCAAATGCATGTCTCTTCATGTCATTTAATATCTATTTTTCTACACTAGGCTGGCAAGCTTCTAGAAAGGCTGCTCTTGGCATCTAAAATCACATCTTTTTGCTCTTTGTTGGTACGATCAATCCCCTCTTTTTGAAACTTTTAAAACTATTCTTTCTTTCTCTAACCCTCTCTTTCCCTCTCTAAGCTCTAGCCATCATCCTCTTTAGACTCAAGCTAATACTTCAAACCCAAACACACAAAGCAACCCAAGCAAAAATCACCTTCACTGAAAATAAAATATAAAGAATGCTAGTCATCAAAAATTGAAAATTACCCAAGCAAAAACCACCTTCATCAGCCACCACAACAACATCAACTAACATAGACCCACATTTCACCCGAACCATCCTTCACCAACACCACTACTTTAAGCATCTCCATTTCTAATACACCACCACAACACTTACATCCCTCTTCTCTTGTACGTTTATGATGGATGTTAAAATGTTAGGAGAAAATTATGTGCATTCCACATGATATTTGATAAAAAAAATTAATAGAGTTGGTCACTGATAGTCATAATACCTTATATGACTCACTTATTAAATATTTATGCTTCTTTTTAACCTCTACAAATGTTAATACTTTAAACGAACTTATCTCTAAACATAGTGCCTTCTATGGTAACTTTTTTTTCATATATAATAATAATTCTATTATAACCTTATTTATTCAATGAAGTATATGAACAATTAATGATTATATCACAAAAAAAAACAGATATCATATATCTGCTAAAAATAAAATACCGCACACAGTCTAAACATCAAATAAAGTATGAAGCAGGTCAATTCCTGATACATGACATCAGAAGAAATTAAAAGAGCTTTTCACCTCTGTTCACAGATTTCAATGATGTTGGTAATCAATCTTATTCTTGGGCCGGGCCAAGTTCCATAGCGAACATTACCACCTGAATAACTTGATGTGCCGAAACATGTGGGCGTAAGTGGATAATAAATAATGCAAATAATCAACCTTTATTCACTATGGTTTCATCACAGGATCAATTTTATCGAGGTAAGATTCTTGTAAAAAAGGAGCAGCAGCATGATCTTTGGGAACATTTATGCACTATATACATAGGTTAGGTTCATTTCTTCTCGGGCATCTTCTCTATCAATTCTGGTATCACTTCGAAAAGATCTCCAACGAGTCCATAATCTGCAACCTGAAAGTGATTAAACATTCAATAGGGTTAAGTTCAAACAGGAGATGGATTAAATTCGTGCCAGAAAGAAATAAGAAGGGTAAACCAAAGGCATTTTGGTGAGACGAAGCATAAACCAAAGCCCGTGTTTAAATAATTAGTCTACATGGAAGAAACATAATGGATTCTATGCATGTGTGGGGCATCAACGTAGGGAAGCTGATCAAGAAGGGGAGAGAGTCACCTGAAAAATGGGTGCGTCTGCATCTTTATTTACAGCAACAATCACCTTGGAATCTCTCATGCCGGCTATGTGCTGAATGGCTCCTGAAACCCCAAAAGCCATATATAGTTCTGGGGCAACGATTTTTCCAGTCTGGCCAACCTGACAAACAGTTCCAGTCATTGTGAACAATGAAATCAAGATAATTTTTGAGAAACTTGAAGTTGATCATGCACAGAACATCGACATGCAAAAGATAAGATGGGTTTTATACAAGAAGGGATGCACTAGAGTAGATGCAACAAAAATGATTGTAGTTTGTTTGTTGAACAAGTCATGTAACAAAAAATCTAAGCTTGAAACAGAAAATCTCGATTGGCACAAGATACCCTGCATTACATGGTCTGGGTAAGGTCACATTTATGCAAGGTGAACCCTAAATTGCAATGACATTAATTTTCAACCTAAATAATGTCACGATAGAACAACTGTTCTGCTATTTCTGAGCTTCACCAAGTAATATATAAATTCTGAGAAAAATCACCAAAGATGTTTCCCGTGTAGGCATATTAATGTCATCTTGCAACTGAATATGCTGTTAGTAAATTTTATGCAAGATTCTACTTACATTTCATACATCAAGGTATACAATTCATAGCTTGAACCTAAAATGACAAATACAAGTTCAACTGCATAACATATTTTTTCCCATAACAACTTATTGTTACCTGGAGCTCATTTGGAACATATCCTGCATCAACAGCAGCTCGTGTGGCACCAACTAAGGCAAGAAACAAAAAGTTAGATTCAGTAAAGCTACCAAATGAAGTTTTAGGATTTGAATTATCACAGTAGATGATGCATTCTAGTTCAAGTAATATAATAATTGTAGACAACTGGAAGTTATATCGTGTGTTGGGCTAACCTGCAGCACCAAGCTTTTCCGCAAGCTTCTCTATCATATTGAAGTTCTCTGCACTTTTCAGTCCCCTGCCACCAGTGACCACAACCCTTGCATTTCCAAGATCAGGACGTTCTGAATCTTGTGATGTATGCTTTACATATCTAGATTTACCTATTGACTCTGCAAAAAGTACACAATCATCAGATCCAAACAAGATAAACTACCAAAGTTTTTGCAAATGATACAGATAAGGCAAAGCCACTATTTCATCTTTAAATTACTAGACTAAATAGATCATTCTAGAGTTGAGTAAAGACCTCATTCCTTAACTATACACAAATGGAAGGAATGGTCTGGTTGTATAAAAATCGCATGCAACAACAAAAGATAAACAGACCTTCCTCAAAGGTTGAGAGATCAACCTGGGAAATTGGAGCCTTAGTATCTCCTAGATGCAGATCCACAGGAAAAGAGGTGGACCTAATGGTCATGAGACAAGGATCAGCACCATTATATCTAACGGTGCAGAGGGCATTTCCAGCATAAATTGGCCTGACACAAGGGAAAAAGAAAGTACTGAGCAATGGATTTTAAAAGCTTGGACGTATGATGATCAGAAAATTCCAGTATTTTCCATTCTTATAATATCATCTGCTGTATAAAACCTTGCAATGGAATGTGGATAGATTTTCCTTTTCACTTTTGTTTTTTTCCCTTTTGGGTCAAAGAGCACTTAAATTTGCCTTAGATAAAAGAGAATCTGCATTTTTTTTTTTTTTGTTTTTGTTTGTCATGGGCTCATTGATCATCATTCCAAGGATTGACTCCTCCCAAATTTTTTATTGTTAAAGATATATTATGTGGAGTCGCATCAGTACCACCTTCAATGCATGAAGCAGCCATTAGCAATGATGTAAACATTTTTCTTCATTAACTTCAAAATATGGACAACACATGCCATATATTATACTTATAAGTATTATTCCATTGGGTGGACCTATCTAGGAACGTTACCAACTTCTATGAACAATCAGAAATAATTAATCCTATCTGAACGGCTCCACCTTCACATACGAAAATTACCTCTCTAGAGAGTTTTTCAAGTAATATATCAATGATCAGATTGCTAAAAAAGAACATTAAGCGTCAATGACATGATGCACTCTGTAATTCTGCCAGCAAATATTAGTGAAAGTGAGAAAATGCCAACAAAACCTTAGCAATCACACCTTAAGGATAAGTTTTATGCTCCAAGAAGAGCAAAACTACATTTGCTAAACAGAGACAGAGTATATTTGAGAAAGGAATTCTTTCCATCCATTGCAGGCACTAGATCTAGTATTTTTCATAGACTCAGCTAGCTAGAGAGGCTGCAATAAGTTATTTATTTTTGGAAATTTTTAAAACATGTTGGCGTGAGTATGTTACTAATATCAACAGATTGTTATATACGTCAAACTAACAATTATAAAGCGAATTATTTCATGCTCAAACAAGAAAGAAATGGCACCAGTAAGCTGAGTTATATATAAATAATGGACAAAAAAAAAAAAAAAAAGTATCACCTGGTAAATTGCCGTGATTCTGAAATTTCAACCACATCTGTCACTGGTGAGACATCTAAGAGGGCAGCAGCTCTAGGCAGTAAGTTTTTGCCAAATGAAGTAGATGCAGCAATAATATGTGAATACCCTTCTTTTTTCTGAACCAATTGGATTAGTTTGGCCCAAGGTTCAGCAAGAGAATGTGTTAATTTATGTGAATCAGCCACAAGGACCTGCAGCACACATCTCATTTTCAGCAGGTAGTGCAATATATTCATAAATTAACTGCGATTTTTTGGAATGAATCACTACTAACATTGCTGTAATGTTTTCAATTGTATTAGATTAATCCCTAGAATTATAGTCGCCATTAGCCAGGCAGGTGTTTGGTATTGTGGACCTAAGTATAGTGGATCCAACAGTACATGGGCTATCCTTGCAACTATGTTGTATTCACTGCATTTTTGGATAAGAGAGGAACCTAGTCAAAGTCTCTGTATCAAGTTTCATATTTCATTTCTAGGTATTTATTAAATGTCTATTGATTCATAGAGTGAAATTGGCTTGGTTACACATGAAAAGAGAATGCTAAGTTCTTATCGGCTAGAAAAGCTATGTCCAGTATCATTTGGAGTTGCCATTGTTAGGATGCAAACACAAGGCATTTGACTGTGAACGAACATAGGACCATCCCTCCTAGTTGCAACAGAACCCAAACACAACCTGAAAGTGTTACCACGTACCAATCTCTAAAACCTACAACAATATATTAGATGGGAGAAAGGCCAGGCATATCAGATTTAACACTTCAAAGAAAAAAGGCCAGATATATCAAATGCATTTACATAACAGCCAGCAATAATGAAAACGAGCTATATATATATGGCACTATAATGGTCCATGAAAGACATGATGGATGCAAGGCACTACCTTTGAAACGGAAGGATGGCAGGAAGCTGCATTTGTGGCTGCTTCTTCAAGGGAAGGACCTGATCCAGCCAAGAGCATAGAAATGGAATTGTCTTTGCCCAACAACTTCGCCGCCTCAACTGCACTCACTGACTGTGGCTTCAATGAACCGCCTTCATACTCACCAATCACCAATGTGCTTATCTGTTTCCAGGAGAACAAAATTTTAAACATGATCAATGCAAATCTTTTCCACAAGCCAAGATCTTCCATGATCCCCAAAAAGTAAAAGCAATCAAACCAAAAAACAAATCATTCATTCCACCAACTTACAAAACCCTTCACACAAAATTATGAACACTTTATATGGAACTAAAGCCACTCCTTTTAAGCAACTTTCTCATAATCACAATACATAACTTCAATCAAAGACTGAATTTTTCCAAATATCCAATTCACGCCATTAAACCATAATCATAACTTTGACCAGAAATTATTCACGAAAAATCAAGCACATACAACGGTTTATTTCTAAGAACCCTTGAAACAAAACTCTAATAAAAGGACACAAGCACCTCCATTTAAGAATATTTTCACAAGCAGACTACATAACTTCAATCAAGAAATCTTTTTTCCTGATACCCATTATTTTTAACACTAACTAAGCCAGAATCCCAATTTTAACCAAAAAGAAAAGGGAAAAAAAAAAAAAAAAAGGTCATGAAACAATTTGTTTGTACAAGACTCAAGCCGAGCTAATCAATAACTCATTTTTCTCAAGACCCATTACTTTTAACAACTAAATAAGCCACAGTTCTAATTCTATCTAACAATAAGAGATGAAAAGATCAATCATTTAAAAGTTATTCAGTCGTTATGAGAAAGATTTGAATGGCTTACATATCTTGAAGCTGAAGATGTGGAGAGAAGTGGGGATGCATGAAAAAGGAATGGTCTTCTGGTGAAAGTGGCTCTGAGCATTAATGGGATTGGCATGGTTGCACTAAAACTATCCGGGGTTGGATTGCGACTGTTGTTTATATTTGGAATGACGAATTTTGAATCTGCACGTAATGCTGATGTGTATTCTTTATCCGGACAGCTTGCATAGGGATTCCAATTGGGTTGATCAAGGCGCAGTTCCGGCAAGCTTGCTTTCAAATTACGGATGTGTTGATTTTTTTTATTTTTATCTGTACCAAAATATTATGCATAAATATATTTGATATATATTTATTTTTTATATATTTGATTTATTTTTTTTTTATAAAAATTATCAGCTGTTTTTTATATTTATTTATTTCTTGATAAATAATTTATCAAAAAAATTAAAAAAAATATGTATCCAAACAGACTCATAAATTACTCCTCAAGTTTCACCAAGTCTAGATTTATCCTTAAAGTACACTTTTAATTTTAAAAAATTGTATAATAAATATAATTAATATGTTCTATTAAAATAAAATAGAGAGGTATAAATTACTCTCTTGAACTTTCATTTATATACAGATTTATATTATATGATGTAAATTGTTGGATTAGTGATGAAACCGGTCTCGTCAAAATTAATAATGAGTTGAAAATTTAAGTGTCCAAAATGCATATTAAGGAGGTAATTTGTAGTTATAACAAAATCATCATTATACATTTATACTAACCTTATATTGCTGGTTTCCAAACCAGTTCTAGTCAATTAAAAGAATAATACATGAATCAATAGCTATGTATCAAATGCATACCGGATAACCTATGTAATTTTATAATATTTATACTACGTAAATCCAATCCAATTAAACAAGAATACTATATGCATTGACAAATCTATCCAGCGTCAAGTTTTCAAAGCGCAAACTAAAAAGAGTGGTCGGAAACAAAAGATTGATTTGGTCCGAATCCATCAGGTGCAAACAGAATGATCTGGTCTATTAGAAAGACATGCAACCATCCTGATTAGAATCGAACCATCTTATACAGCCAAGAGAAATCCATGGCAAGCAACCCAACTTGCTAATCGCCCGTCCGTTTGTTTTGTTGGCGTGCAGACAACAACGTACAAACATTTTGAAATAGATTATTCATTAAGATTCAGATATAAGTAAAATACAAATATTTTTACTTATAAACAGATCAAATAAATCATATGCAAATTCTATATAGATAAAAAAAAGCAAACCATCCAAACAGACTCATTCAAGGAAGGTTGTGTTTATTACTTGCTTTTGAGACACACCATGATGACAACTATATTTATATAGGGTTTTTTCTTTTACTCTTATTTGAGAGATTAAGAAGTGATGTCATTAACTTATAAAGATATTGTTGTATAGTTTTTTTTTTTTTTTCATTTAAGGATAAAAAAGGAAAAAAAAGACAAACAAAAAGGGAGTTCAATAAGCAATAAAAGTCGCATTGAGTAGATCCATTAGTTATTAAAAGTATATAACATAGCTTCTATGACTTATATTCATATATATATATATATATTAATGATTTAATATTCCTATATTAAGGTTCTATTTATTTTGATGAAAATATTTTTAAGAAATTTTTTTTAAATGTTATTTTAAAGAAAAGTATGACAATTATTAAGAAACATCATTCATTGTTTTGAAAATAGACTCATCTATAACTACTAAGCCACATCGTTGTGAAAGAATCATTCATAACTTTTTCTGGGAAAGTGGAGAATGAGAGAAGATTCACAAATTAAATTAGAACGAAGTAATTAAACCGAAAGAGGAAGGATGAATGGGAATATGGGATCTTAAGTTAACAAATAAGGCATGTATGGCAAAATTAAGCTGGAAAAAAAAAAGAACTCATATGGACTAAACTAGTAAAAATAGGATGAATAGAATCAATACAAGAAGAAAACTCATTAGAACAAAAACAACAAAACAGATTGCACACATATCAGAATGCATTGAATGATTTTACACTTGTAGACTGATGAATGGCAAATCATGCATGTTCTAGACAATAAAGTGGATGCACCATGGAGCACCACAATCCATCATTCATGGTCCATTAACAATAAACATGAAGAATGTAACTCTGGTAGAAGTGTATTAAGGTATTGATAGTTGGAATGAATCCAAGATTAGATACCCCATTGATGACCATATTGCAAGCAGACTTGGGTCCATTCTACTTAATGAAGGAGATGTGTGGGCTTGGAATGAAGGGATACCAGGTGAGTTTTCAATGAAATTTGCATATTTCAAATTATGTAAGGAAAGGATGCAAGAAAAGAAAGGGGTAAATGTGGATGGATGTGGAAATTGCAAATAAACATAAAGATCGCGTACTTCCTTTGAAGATATTGGAAACAATGTATCTTAACAAGAGAAAATTTGCTTCAAAGAGGGATGATTGCGAATCCTATATGCCCACTGTGTAATGAAGAAAAGAAAAATGCTTAACACTTGTTCATGAAACGTAGCTGGTCATGCAACAAATGGTTATAGTTGAACTAGACACCTAATTTTTGGAGAACCTTTAACCTCCCTTTTGAGACATGGATAGAACAAAATGCTAAACTAAGAAAGAAAAGACACCGAATGAGTGACCACCATGGCAAACTCTCTTTTGCTTTGCATTATGGACTATATGGAGAGAACGAAACAATATGATCTTTAATAACGTTAATTGCCATTAGAACTAGATGCATATGGTATGAAATGCAGTATAGGAATTTTGGACAAACACCTATATGACTCGAATCACGAACACAAAGATGGTCAGCTAAATTTACGGTAACCACCTAACCAGGAATGGCTGAAACTAAGTGTTGATGCAACTTTTGATGTGGACAGTGAACAATAGTTGATGGATGTTTGAGAGATAACAATGGAACATGCAAAGGAATCTTTACTAAGAAAATTCATGTGAGCTCTCCTCTTGAAATTGAAATTTGGAGCCACTATTATGGGCTTAACGATATATCTCATATGTTTAGAGTTATTATTGAGATGGATTCAATAGAAGTAATAAGTTGGTTAATTGCAATTGAATGATATCAACACTGAACTCTTTCCAAACTTTGTTTTATCATGTAGGCAATAAATCCAGATGAACCACTCGGTTCGATTGTTGTGGACGCCTAGAGACAATAATGGCCTCATGCATAACCTCTCTCATTGTAGATTCAACATCTAAAGAATTTTTCAGCTTTATTTTTTGTAGGAGAACTTTTGTCAACTTTCTTGACTTATTGAAAAAACATCATTTTACTCCATGATGTTTTTTTTTTTCCTAATCCAAACTCTATGAATATTCTTTTGTTAGATCAAGATAGTTTTGGTCAAGAAACTTGATGTAAACTATTTTGTTTCCTAGGAATGAAATTTTGCTAGTCCACCGAAAAAAAAAGGACTCATTAATAACTTTTATGGATCATAGAAGTTTAAGTAAATTTCCCATCAATTTACAAGTTCTATCTATCAATTATTTACTATCAATAACATTTTTTTGGATAAGGTAGCAATGATATTTATTATTATTTTTTTAATATCTTTTTATTTAGATTGATTTATTTCTCATTACAAATGTGTTTTATTATTAATTATTCTAGTATTCCCATTATCTAAGTAACTGAAATAAAAAGAAAACAAATGAAAACAATTTTCGTAAAGTTTTCAGAAAAATGTTTTTCTCTTTTTAGGAAAACCTTTTCAGAAAAGGTTTTCATTAACAAATTCTTCTTGTGAAAACAAATAGAACCTAAAATTGTTGCTTATACAAGAAGCTCCAATTAATATGATAATAATAATAATAATATTGTTATATCCCTTCTTGTCAGTTGTAAGAACTATATTGGTATATTTTTAGTCTAAATTCCAATGATATATAATTTAATTGGTATATTTTTAATCTGAATTCAAATGATATATAATTTAATTACTCTGTTTAACGTAGTTAAGGGTAAAAATTCACTTTAAAGGTGTATGTGATGATCGCATGGCTGTATTTTGATTTGTTGCACTAGGAGGGCAACCTGACCATGGTTCAACTATCTTGTTCAAAATGGGTAAAAGTATAGACCAACTTATGCTTTCATATCACTTCTGTTATGACCGAAAAGAGGGTCTAGTAAGATTTCTTCTTACATCATCATATCGCATGTTCATCCACAACATAAGGATTGTTTTGCAAGTCAGAATTTGCAAGACTCTAATTTATTATTCTCTCATCGTGTTATACATAGATATGTTTAATTGTTATGAAAATAGTTCTAATACCGATATTCGAACAAGTAGTTTCACGATTAAATAAAGTGCTATGATTTAATGCATAAGTACAATATGGTTGTTTTGACGAAAAGATTTTGTTCTCTTATGCTCAACCATTTGTTAACCAATTTACTCCCCATTAATAATTGAATCACTCTCAATATTATGTTTACATGCATAGAGGAGAAGAGATTATAAAGGTTTGCAACAAGAAACAAATTCAATAAAAACTTACGTAAACTATGGTGCGAATTTTTGTCGGCGATTTCGATATTACTTTGCTTTGAGGCTTATCCTTCCCCTGTTGTCCCAGCTAAAAGAACCATGGATGAAGAAATGTTTTTTGAGTAATTAAGCTGCGGAAGAAGAAGAGACATACAAGGAACAGGTCGTTGGTTACTTACGATGAAGTAGCGATTTCGTTTTGCGATATTTCAACAAGCTTGATTGGTGGAGTTGGTTGAGAAGAGAAGGAATTCTGGGCTGCCAAATTACATCTATGTAATTTACCCAATATTTAAATCTAATTTCAATTTACCAAATTAAATCACCAAATTCTATGCCTAAATATGTAGAAATTCAATTTCACTTTCCTAGATTCAATTATTAAATTATCAAATTATCTAAGTTATAAATTCGATCTCAATTTCTCAATACCTCAATCACCCATCCTAAATTACTATATATTTCAAATTATTCCTGTATAACAAATTGAACTTCTCTAAATGAAATTCCAATATCAAATTCTTGGCAATTCAATTCCAATTACTTAAATCTATATTAACCCCTAAATTACCAAAATATCAATGTAAACTAGCGACACCTAAATTCAAATATTAATTTCTAAACCCTAAATACCAAATTTAACTAGATACCAAATTCAAATAAATTAAGACCATCTAAACTCAATCTTTAAGTTAATTAGCTATTTTCCCTATTTGTATTATCTAAGCCTATATTCTAATTAAATCCAAGCCCCTAAAATGAAATACTCAAATCCATCTAAATAAAAAACTCTAGCCTATCTAAGACCAAAGCCCATATCTTGACATGAGCTTATATTACTAATCTTCACTTAAACCACCGAATTAACTATCCTAAAGGATTTCAAGGTACACATTAAGCCAGCCGCACCTAAACAAACCCTAAGGACTTCTCATCATATTCTAGAACCCCTCCCACATGTCACAAAACATTTCCTATTCCTTTTCTCCTTTCTTTCGCTGAGAATCCACCCCTAAAATCCTTTTCATTTCTGTTGAATTTCTTAGCTCTTTAACACACAAAAAACTCTCTCAAGTTAGCTCCCAAAAACCCATTAAAAACCCTTACTAAAATCAAGCAAAGTTTAGGTAAATTGCTACCTAAAATTCTACTATTCAAATATCTATTCCTTCGTCCAAACTAACTTCTAAATTCAATTTAATTATAAGTAAAAGTTGAGGATAAAAAATAAAGAATAAGGCTGTAATTAAAGGATTATAAACTTTATCAAGGGGACTGTAGTAGCACTAGTAGATCAGTATTTTCTTTATTAATTCGCAAATCAAGTAAGTATTGTTGATAATTTGTTGAAAGTGATGCTTGACCATATTTTTGTTGTTGATGCTGATTTTTTATGATAATTTTGAGGAAAAAATGTTGGTAGTATGAATTTAACACATACGCACACACGTATACATCTTTTACATAAACCGATTGTAATATATATACATATATATATGTATATATATAACATTAATCTAAATTGATGATTTTAGTGAAAATCATGATGGATTTGTACATTAACATATTGATCCTGATAATATAAGTATTAACATTGTTTTAATGTGATTTATTGAATTAAAGTAAAGATAATTACCTTTACTTAGCTAATATGACAAATTACCCACTATTTGCAAAATAAATTGATTCAATGAAACCATATGAATTTATATGAGTTTGAATGCTATGGATCTATTTGATGATGAATTGTGCAGAAATTAAATTTTTACATCTATTTTCTTCAATTCAGATAATTAATATCAAATCAATTCAATAAATTAAGATAAATTGATATGTTGTAGTTCATGTGTTTTATTGTTGCTCTGGAAGTTTTAAAATGAATATAAAGTCATTTGATTAGTTGAATCTTAAAATTATATAAAAAGTGGGTAGTAAAAAGACATTAAATGAGTTGAGTTGTGATAATTAATTAAAATATCAAATAAATTTAAATTTGAATGAAATTTTGGGAAATGATAGTTTGATGTGTTTATATCAAACGAAAATTTTTTATAATTTTTGAAATTCATTGACTATTAAAAAAGAAAATAGAAAATCGACTAGAATTGAAATTTTATACAATAAGCTAGACATATTCAATAGACCGAACCGGCTACTTTTTGAATCGGTTTTGAACCTCAATCTTGTTGACTCACTAGTATTAGTTTATTTTCACAAGTTGAATTAGCCTTGAACAGATTGATGTGTGTTGGAACTCCCCTATTTCAAACATGTTTTGAATAATAATATATATATATATATATATATACCCGGGTGTTTAGTATTTTCTTTACATGTTAAATCGACTTGAATCATTTTAAATTAATTAATTAATTTAATGATATTTTAGCTTAATTAAGATATTTGTTGAATTAAAACTTGATGAATGTAATTATTGACTTAATTTTAGTATATGGATTAAAATTACCACTTTATTTTTAAAATTTATATAATTGGGACCATTAGTATATTTTGGACTTTAATTAAATTAAATGACTTAGATTAATGTATAAAATAAGCTTAGTTGGTAATTTATGGCTCAAATTAATTAAATGGACTAGAAAGGGGCTTAACTACTTAATTTGGACTATTATAGGATCTTAACCATAAAACCGGCTTAGTTAATAAATTTTGGGCTATCGTGGCTTAAATGAATTAAAAGTGACTTTAGTAGAAAAATTAGGCAACCTAAGCTTTTAAATTATAAAATAAGCTTAGATACAAATTTAAGTTCTATTTGACTAAATAAATTAAAATGGACTATAATTCAACTAATATGGACTTAGTAAATTCTATAGGGTTGAATAACTTAATTTCAATTAATTTATTTGGCATATTTCAACTTAAATGGGTTATTTTACTCTTATGGACTTCCTTAGAAGACTTAAGGCCTCAAACCACAATAATTTTCAAACTATCTTTATGGACTTAAATTTCCAAATATGGGCTCAATAACTTATAGCCACTATAATTGGGTCTACTTCAAATCCTTTAAGTCCATTACTCTTTGTCATCATTGTACCATTGACATGTCATCGTCTTGCCATCAATATGTCATGGTCTTGCCAATGCCATATCATCACGGTGGCATCATTGTGTTAATATTTATTATTTATAACATCTTTCTTCTTCCTATTTAAAATATAGATTTTATATTTGCTACCTAATTATTTACAAACTTGTAATTTTTATAATACAATTAAATTTGCTACCTAACTGAAAAAGTGGTATTGTTTGGACACAACGCTTACCATGCAATAATTGCTACGCACAAAAGGGTCCTTTCTATAATAAGATCGCCTATTCTAATTTCCAAAGTTTCCCTATGATGATCCTTTATGCAACGGTGCAACCTAGCTTTTCATTTGTGTTAATGATGAGTGTGTCTATAGCATTACCTAAGAAGGAGGAGCAAACACAAAAGGTATTGCTGCTTTAGAAGCTATTACAGTCCTACCACCCTATAGAGATCCTACTTGGATTTCTAATGTGGTTTTCGGATGCTTAGATGACAATGCAGGGTTTGCCTAATTAGCTAAGAGTGGTCTCATCTTAGGAATTTTCGAATTAAATCTAGCTCCAACTTCAGAGATCACTAGGTTATTAGATTTAACGATCTGGTGGTTTTCTTATTGCCTTGTGCCATATGATCAAGCAATGACAAAACCTGGTGAGTTGACAATGGGAGATGTTGTTTCTCAAACTACAATAATTGTCCTAAGAACTCCTTTTCTAAACCTTCCAACACACAAAATCTATCTTTACTATTTGAACCTAATTGACATAAGTGTAGCGATTGAACATCTATGAGTCACCTTGAGGATGTTCGATTTTAGGGAAGGTGGTGCTGGTGGATTCATCATTTATTTAGCGGTGACAATAAGCCATCTTGAAGAAAACACCACAAGATGCAACACTTATAGGGTGGTTCTGGTAGCATTTTGGAAATACTATGATGCTTAGAAGCTTATAAGAATTCAAAAAGGCATGCATAGATTCCAACTCTATTATATGTATCCACCAAGATTCAACAATTTTACATCAATGACTTATCATTTTGATGGGGATGATTATGTTGTTGATCTAAACTAGGCTAATTTTACTATAAAGATTAGAACCACTTCTGTGTAGCCTTACTTCCAGGATCACGAACAAGCAGTCTCCAAGCATGGCATCAACATAATATGTGGATTACTTATGATGCAGAGGGTGGACCACTTAGTGCTCTCAAATAAGTTCATCAGAATTGTCCTTCTTCATGAATTGTAATCATAATCTTCATTTTACAGCACAATTCATCAAGTTTAAATAATAACTTTTATTTTATGTAATAGACAAAAATCTTAAAGTTATAATACATATTTTCAAAAACTTTTTATGTCATGGTGGTTTAGATTAAGTTTGGTTTTATATTTAATTTTGTACAATTAAGCGAATATGAATATAATAAAGTTGCAATGATTATTTCATGTGTATTGCAATATTTACTTGATATAAAAAATAAAACAGTAATGATTTGAGTAAAAGTAAAATATCTATGACACCCATTGTCTTTATTACAAAAAGAGATAATGATTCTATAGGCGATATTTTCAAGATAAGGATTCCTTACAACTGAACATTACTAATAAGCCAAATGAGTATACAATGAATAACTATTTTCCTCAAGTGTTAATTATTATCTACAATCAAACTTTTACCAAATAATATAATAATTTATAATCACGTTATATATACTTAACCATACAATATGAAAAACATATAATTTATAATCACATTATACATACTTAACTATACAATAAGAAAAAACATATATTATTTTTATTAATTTCAATATTTTCATCGAAATAAATTATTTCTTACAATTATAAACTTCATATAAATTTATCAAGTTATGCACAGGTGGAGAAAACTTAGGATTTCTAAATCTATTATTCCGCATCCAACAAAATTGTCTTAAGAACTCCTTTATGTAAGTGGGGGGATAGGAGTAGAAACAAAACTAAAATACAATAAGAAAGATTTAGTACCATAATAGTTAATGGGTTTATAGAATACAATTGCATTTTTCATATTTTAGCCTATTTAGCTCAAATAGATATAATTGATAAATTCGTTTAACAATGTAAGATTCTATTGATTTTATATGGATTCGGTTAAACCTATAAGATTTATACCAAATTGATATTATGTATAGGTTAACTTGAAAGAGCCTCACAAAATGAAGAACTCATAGAATAGTTTGAGTAAAATCACGGTTTTGACAACTATGCTTACACCCATTCATTCTTTTATCATCCTTAGTCCACTTGCATTAATATATGTATGTATATATGTATGTATATGTATGTATGTATGTATATTACAAAAGCTCTTTCTACCCATTCATTCTTTAATCATCCCTAAACTCTCTAAGCAAGCTTTAGCTCTTATAAAACCCCAAAGCTTTTCCATTCATTCATTTAGAGGAAACTTACTTGAAAGTAATTTTTATTTTTTGTTTCCTTTTCATATTGTTATATATTGACTGGATTTGTGTGAAACAAGATAACAAACCTTCTACACTAGAACACAAAGTACGTAATTGAAAGGAAATTAGGTTGTCCTATCTTTGGATTATGATGGGATGCTTTCCTCATCGTTAATGATTTTGAATTGGCCTTTATGTCTAAAGTTATCTATTAACTCTATCATGTCTTGACTATCAATCGATCGAAATTGAGAGAAGAAAAATGGATACAAACACTAAAATAAGTTAGTGGCTTTTTAAGTACTAATCCTACAATTTCTATAAAAATAATTTCTTTTACGAAAAATAGATTTATTAGCTACCACACAATATATATATATATATGTGTGTGTGTATGATATGTAAATACTAATAAAATTTTGATATTTATATTTATAGATTGTCTTCAAAATAATTTTCATGCTACATATGTTAAAGTATTACCCACATTTATACTCCATATCATTCCAAATAAAATTTTCCTCCTTTTTCGTTTGTCGTGCGTCAAAATATCGATATTTTTTTTTTTTTTTTCAAAATGGGCATACGACCCAAGTGCATTACCTCATAGACAAAAATATAAACTAACATCAATTATTGTCATATGTTACAAGGACGCCATGCGAATATATTCAAATTTTGCTTGCATTAAATGCACTACGTGGAAGCATAAATACACACGTATGTCAGAAACCCTAACACCTTCCAAAATGCCAAACTCTCCCCTGAAGAGCATCTCTTCCACGTACTCCCCATGCAAAACCCTAATCTTCCCTATAAATATACCCTAATCCTCCCACCTTCTCACTCACCAAAATAACAAAACACAAGTGTGATTAGAGAGATTTTACATAGCATATTACGATATAATAATGGCTGCGAAGCTTGCAACCCTAGCAGCAATAATCTTCGGTGTCCTCCTGGTGGTTTCCTACGCCCACAGGGCCACCATCACCACCATTGAAACCGATGAGTCCGTTGAGAACTTTATCCGCCGGGGGTGTAGCGGGGAGCGAATGATGGGACAGCTCAGCCACTGTGAGCAGCTGTTCATGGAGCAATGCTGCCAATGCGGTTGCTGTAGTGGCCGCCAATGCGGTTGCGGTAGTGGCGACAGTGAAGATCGCTGCATGACACGCGGTGGCTCGAAGAAGTGGACAGAGTCGATGCACTTCGAGCCTTGCTGCAATCAACTGAGACAAATGGGAAATGAGCAGTGCAGGTGTGATGGGCTTAGGCAGATAGTGAGACAACTTCAAGGACAATATGGGCGAGGAGAAGTGCGAGATGATGCAATCTGCTAAGTATTTGCCTTCCATGTGTGGGATGAGACCTCGGATGTGTGACTTTAGGGCTGTCAGCTGGTACTGATGAAGTGGTACTACTAGTAAGCGTCTATGAAAAGAGGGTTTTGGTCATGAGTGTTGTGACCAAGGCTTTAGGGCCTTTTTTAAGAATAAATAAAGAAGTTCACTCTCTAAGATAATTACACTCTATGTCTCTTTTTGGCCTTCAAGCTGAGGCTGAAAGAGAATTGAGTTGATTAATTAGGGCTTGTGACTAGAACTAATAATGGCCACATTATCGTGTGGTGTAATGTAACTTGGAACCATGTATTTGAGGAATATCTCTAATAAAATGTGGTCCTTCCCTAGTTTAGCGGCACGTTTATTTGATAATTTAGCTCTTACTTTCTTCATACACTTATCTACATATTTGGTCTTATTATTATTTGCTTTAGAAGGGGAAAAAAATTAACAATACTAATATGTCAAGTGTTTAGATACATAAATGATAAATATCAGTTTCTTTTACAAATTGTGACAATAAAATATAGTTTTCATAATATTGTCCACACATCATAATTTTATCAATATTTATACACCAATAATTAATTCATATGGGTGTATTAAGGCTTCTATCTACGCCGTTTATAACATAAACACGATAGACAAGTATAATTATATTTTCATATATAAGTTTTTGTCAAAAACTACCTAATATTTTTATCATATGTCAACATGATTGGTATATATATGCCGGCAATGTGTATAAGTATGCGGCACATATTACCTGCAGATTTTTTTTCTTTCTTTCTTTCTTTCTTTTTAAATTAAAATTGAATTTGCCTCCTCATTTCCAATGACAAGAAATTAAAGGGAAAAATATAAAAATATGATATATATTTTCACCATTTTACAAATAGCAAACTCATACTAATTTTTGTAACAAAAGAGCTGACCTATACTCGACACTATTATGTCATGTCATGCTTTCGTTAGAAAATATCTCGTGAGCACCAAGTGTTCCCAAAATAAAGCCAAAATCACGCTATCATCTTGTTGACCCCAAAAGCAGTTCGATCAAGATCCTAAATACCGTGATCTTAGCTCCAACAATCGGTGGCACAAGTGCTCTGGCTATTTTAGAAAGGTTACAACTTTGATCGTTGTTTCATACTTTGAAAATCTGATCTCTTCTAGCTACTTTTAAGCTGAACATGTATCGCGTACTAAACAATTTTCTTTTAAGCGAACGATTTAAATTTCTTTTTCTTCTCGATTTGTACTTTTCTATTACCTACAACCCTTTTTACTGTTGTTAGAAGGCACTAGTCACGAAGGTTTGGGGCTTTTATATTTGTTAAAAAATGAGTCTGACATATAATTTTATGAGTCTATGATTATATATATATTAAATTAAAATGAATATAAAATTTTACGATTTTAGATAAAAATATGAATTTAAATATATATTTTTATACGTTTATAATTTTATTATTTTGTATGCCTTTATATGACTTTTCCGATTCCATTTGTATTGCAAATAACAGAATCAAGAGGAAGTTACGTTGAATGAAGGACAAGGTTCGCAAATAGAATTGATAGTAGTTTAGAAACTTAATAACATTAAGATATATATTTGTACAGTTGATAGTTGTATAGTTACAACCAGATTGTAAGTAGCCAATTAGATAACACACAGAATAACGTATCTTTGTATCTATGCTAAGATACTTGTCGAATGGAACTGTAAAAAAGGAAAAGCCACCGTCAATAAAAATAAAGGCAAAAAGGATAGATTTACCCCCTACTGAAACTTTGTGTGTTCTTAAGAGCTGGGACTCGCTTGAAACAGTCCAAGAACAATTCCATCTTTTCTTCATACCTGCAAGTCACAAGAAAACAAGTTAGATTCAGTAGTTGATAGTCTTAGTGAAGTAAAGAAAGAAAGAAAGTAGAGAGGAAATACTTAGCTTTTCAAAACCCTAGTCTGATATAGAGAAGGAGGGTTGTTTTGTCAAAGAATCAAGACGGGAGCATAACATTATGGTTTAATTGGTGGATTGGGTTGAACTTGGTGTGGGCTTGTAATAATCTGCAACTT
Source organism: Combretum micranthum (assembly GCA_024138025.1). Classification (NCBI taxonomy): domain Eukaryota; kingdom Viridiplantae; phylum Streptophyta; class Magnoliopsida; order Myrtales; family Combretaceae; genus Combretum; species Combretum micranthum. The sequence goes on along the minus strand of JAMXBD010000914.1, from coordinate 98,975 downwards.
TTAAGAGATTTTTCCTTCCATTGAGAGATTTTTCTTCCGAAGAATCATTGTGTTTGATTGGAAGAGAATTGTTTCGTTCTTTTCTTAAGTACGCACATGCAATTTACAAGACCAACTTAACGATAAATTATTATTAAGGTAAGCTTTTGTTAAAAATTATCACACAGAGATCACCTATTTTCAAAGAAACAAAAGCAGTAAAGCACATGTCACTCTATTAATTTTCCCTAGATTAAACTACTAAAATATTGAAACTAATATTATATTTTTATAAATATCTGCGAGGTGCACGCCATGTCATGGGCAGGTACAGAATTGTTTGACTGAATAAAGTAGGCTACTATGATATGATACAGACATTTTTTTAAATTTTTTTTTAACAAATTATTTATCAAAAAATAAAAATAGATAAAAAAATTGACAATTCTTATCAAAAGATCAAATAGAACAAATATAAATAAAATTTAGATGTAAATCGGATATATATATATATTTTAAAAAAGATACAAACATATGAAAAACAACAATCCAAACAGACACAATATCATTCTATGATACTTCTTTTTCCTTTTGCCCTGAAGCAATAATACTTCAAAATTCAAATCACAAGATATGCACAATGCCCTTCGCTCCACTGGAGAAGCTCAATGGCTGGTCCACTGGAGTTGAAGGCTCCACAGGACACACATTTAGGGGCTTTATGAGAATTGGACTTGTAATCTCCAGTTCTCCGCTAATCGATACAGTGTTAAACTGGTAATATATCATGTGCTATATATATGTAGTATATAAATATCAATAAAATATTGTTATATATAAATTACGTTTGATAATTATTTTGATAGCTATTTCTTTTTTCATTATATGTATCCAAATTTAATTAGTATTTATATCCACAAATTTATACGTGCAACTGTATTATTTCACAAATGTTTTCACCAACACGAAAGGTCTATACCCAGTTTTGGTCTAAAATGGGATTTTTGGCTAAAATCAAGACTAGGTTTGTCAGTTGTATTTGTAATACTTTAGTAAATCAGGCTGATACACATGCTAACAAATTTTTAAAAGGCAAGTCCATGGAACAGGTTTTAAGCTCCAGTTTGTTCTCCTATTATTAATGTGGCACATGGAGCTTGATTTTTCATAGAACAATAAATTCATAAATAAATATGCTGAAGGAGAGCCATATTTCATTTATATCGACCTTATTTAATTGTTTTTTAAAAAAGACTTACTATTTTCCCCATAAATTTGTTAACCGCTAAGTGGCCTATTTAAATATAAAATAATAAATCTTAAATTTGATATCTAAAACCTACCCTTTAGAAACAAGGTAAATCTTCCAAAGGTGGAGAGTGATCGGGGGTTTGACGGTGGAATGCTATGGGTATAGAATGGGCCGGTTATGATATTAAATTGTTAGTATCTTATTGTAATATAACAGTTCCTAATTATAGGAGCTAGATCATATCTTCCAATCACCTAGTCTGTTTATTTAGAAGTAATAGAAAGAGAATAGAATAACCATTCCCAGGTAATCTTTCTATTTCCTTTGAAGTGGGATAAAAAACAAATAAATTTCCATATAATTTTTTTTAATTACCTTTCTATTCTTTCTCCCATGAGAATAGAAATTTAAACAATGTTACTATTTACCCTTAGTAAATTTAGTGATTGACAAAAATACACTTATTAGTACTGAATATATAAGTTATAACTTGTATATATAATTTATACATGTTATATGTTCTATAAGTTTTATATATATATATATATATATGTTACATTTTATACATTTATAAGCTATATTGGGTCTGTTTGGACGATCTATTTTTTATCTGTATTTGTATCTGTATCGAAAAGATATGTGTAAATATATCCGATTTGTATTTATATTTTATCTACATTTAATCTTTTTCGTGGGAACTGCCAACTTTTTTTTATCTATATCTATTTTTAATAAATAATTTATTAGAAAAAAGTTTGAAAAAAGTATTTGTATCTGTCTAGAAAAGCTAAACAAACAAACCCTATATATCTAAGTTATATATATTTCCAAAAAAATATAAATACACGATCTAGATATTATGAATATATAATATGAATTGATATGTTATATATATGCAAAATAAATTGATTAAAATATAGATGTATATTTAAGCTATAAGTTATATATATGTTTTATTTTATAAATTAGATTATTAGTTGGATTGTATATATAAATTTAACTCATAACTTGTATATTAATTTATAAGTTATTTATATTAAGCTATATTTCATATAAACAAGTCATAAGTATATTACTTATGTAATTTATATAATATATATAAGTTATGAGTTATATATTAGTTATACAGTATATTTAATTATCTATGTAGGTAGTGAGTTATATATACAACTCAATCTAAAAAATATAAATACATAATTTAAAGATTATGAATATATTAGCTAAGTATTATATATATATTATATAAAAATGAATAGTGTATTGATAAAAGTTATAAGTTATAAGTTATACATGTAAGTAATATTTTATAAGTTAGATTATATATATGTAAATTAGAATTTATAAAATCTAAGTTATAACATATATTTTATAAGTTACAAGTTATGTATATAAGATATATTTCATATGCATAAGTTATGAGTAATAGTTTATATATATAAGTTATATAATATATTAGTTATAAAAATTAAAAATATAAATATCTAATCTAGAGAATTTAAAAATAAATGCTATGTATTATATATGTTATATATCTAACAAGTATTGATAAAATATGTAAGTTGTATATATAAGTTATTTATATACATATCTATAGATGTCTTAAAAAAAATAAGTGCATAATCTATAGATTATAAATATTGTATAAACAACGAAGAAAAATGATGTTGATTTGATAAAATAGATAAGTTGCACATAAAATATATACTAATATATATTTGTATATAATGTATTTGTTATGATAATATATGTATGTGTATGTGTGTGGGTATGAATATGAATATATAAATATATTTATATAATTCTTTTTTCTATTAAAAATATAATGATAATTTTAATTTTACTCCTAGTTTAACACTGTAATTAATAAATTAAAGTAAATGTTAGAATATATATCATAGTAATAAAAACTCTAGATGAAGTAGTAACCATTGGAATACAGGTGTCTTTTACCAGTAATTTATTCCCTAAGGCATGATACCAGTAATTTCACTTCCAAGGCATAAATTTTTTATATTCTCTATTCCGCAAAGATTTATTTATTGAGTATAAATTAACCTATATAAGAATATATATATATATATATATGGCCATCGTAGAACTTGTATATATATTATATGGTATTGGGAGCTAAATCCTACCCTTTAATACATTCCAAAGTTCCAACCACCTTAAAGCTTTATTTTTAGTACCAATATATAGAACAAATATTATTATATAATGTTATAACTTCTTTTTCAAGGAATTCATCTTAATAGTGATCGTGATCGCGTAACTATTACGTCTAATTGTTATGTTTATATTTATTTTAAATGGTGCCGCGACAGTAAAAATTCCCATTAAACCTAACATAATAAAAAAGTAATAACATTTCCTATGTTTCATTAGTTCATATATAGTACAAACAGAAGTTAATGAAGCCTGCAGATTAGGAAAATAAAGATAATAAGAAGGGGAATAAGGAAAATAAGAAAGGGAAAGAAATGGAGAGACAGTTTTAGTAAATGAGCTGTCAGTACTTTAAATAACCAAATGGAAAACAGGAAAAGAATAAAATGGTTCCTAAATTTCGGAACCATATCATGTCGTACCTCTAAACCACCAAGGAACATTTATGAATTTTAAATTTATGTCTCGTCTATATTATTATATATATGTACATACATACATGTAGTATTACAAGTCTTATGCAAAATAATGGAACTTGTGACACACTTTTGATATTAATATATATATATATATATATCCAATGTACTTGTTTTAAACTTATGTCAGGCAAAAGTAGGGCTAGCACTTCAGAGTTAGAGAACAATAAAAAGATGAATTCCTTAATTTTGGAACCAGGTCCTCTATATAGGACCTTCAAAGGAACCTTCGAAAATGGTACTTCCCTGCATATATATAGTTACAGATTTCTTTTTTTTTTTTTAAGAGATTTTTTGGTATTAAAGTGGTAATTTATCCTATGTTTTCATTTTGAACGTATACGAAAAGGAAATGGAAATGCCAATAAGTGTAGGGGAGACAACTTAAGAAAAGGCAATAAATTGTCATAGTCTAGGAGAGACAAGTTTAATAAATTAGGGTAGAGAAGAATGAGAGATGAAAAACGAAAAGAGATTAAGAAGTTCCGTAACCTGCCTTGGAAGTGTGATCGTATGACTACCACTAAAAGTTCATGATCTGTCCGTCCCTCCCCAGTTTCGTTGGATTTGAAAAGGAAATGACTATTTCCTAGAAGTCCAGATCAACTCGACCGGTTCTCGTCCACTCGAACTCAACAGCCAGTATACATATGTTTTACATCAATATGAAGTAAGTCGTCTACCTACCTGGGTGTGCTAGGTAAGAAATGGCCATACTACGTAGGAAAATGGGACAGACCGCAACGGCTGCGGTATCACATTCCTAGTGGGACAGCTTCCTAGTTGATATTAACTGAGATAACTACAGTAAACCTTTTTTCTCTTTTTCCCTTAACGAAGATCACAGAACTAATCAAAAGTAGCCACATAAAATCATATTCCAAATGTGCATTTTACAAAACCAAAACACTTTTATTAGGGTGGAACATACAGACATCAACAAAGATGTTCGCACAGATAGATATATATATATATATATATATATAGAGCAAGCCTTACATAAAACTCTCAACCTCACATCACACTTAAAAACTCTCCACCTTAAACTCACCCTTATTTGAAAGTTGAAACTACCCACCAAACCCTAGTCAAACCTTCCAGATTATTCAAAGACCTTGTCTCGATAAGGCCACAGCAATGGCCTTTCATCACTGGTCACTAAAACCCTTAAGGAGATTTCAGAACCAGAAGGCCCTCATCTCACACCTCTGAGGTCCAACTCCACACATGGAAGGCAAGTACCTAACAGATTGCAACACCTCTTGCATTTGCTCACCCCTGATCTCTCTGCCCTCCTGTTGCTGTTGCTGTTGCCTCCTCACAATCTGCCTCAGCGCTTCACACCTGCATTGCTCATCCCTGATCTGTTGTATCTGCTGGCAGCATGGTTGGAAGTGGCGAGACTCCCTCAACTGCTCCCTCTCCCTCGAACTGCCACGAGAGCTGCCGCGTCCACTTTCGCTTTCGCTTTCGTCCCATGGGCTTCGACCTGTGAAATATATAATATTCCAGATTACAAACTTCCAAGAAGGAAATAATATTTTATTCACCGAAATTGAGAAACTATATGGATTATAGTGCTAGGTGATAGTAAAAATTTCAATTTAATAGACTACCTTGGCGGCATTGCTCCTGGACCAGCCGTTGGCAATGATTGAGTTCTTGTGCCCTCTGAATCTGCTCCCTACAGCTTCCCTCCTGACGCCTTGATGAGTCGTCTTCATCGATCTCGACGGTGGTGATGGTGGTCCTGTGGGCATAGGAAGCCACAAGGAGAGCCGCAAAGACAGCTGCGAGGATCGCAAGCCTGGCCATGATCTTTCTGTTTTATTTGTAAGGTTTGTTGATTAGGATGTGGTTGATAGTTTGTGGGGGCCGGGATGCAAAAGGTGACGGGAGGGACTGTGGTATTTATGGGAAGTTGAAGGCTATTGCATGTAAAGTACGTGGAGATGATGTTTGTTACGTATAGATTTTCGTACTATGAAGGTGTTGAAATTCGTAGGTACGTGTCCTAATGATGCTTCCACGTAGGGCTATATGGAATATAACTATATAAGAATACATAGATGTTTTTGTTTTGAGCTGGGGGCACATCTAGTAGGGTTGTGCTGGGAAGGTGATTTCATGTCGCTGCTTCTCCACGGCACATATTATTCAAACTTTCAGAAGGGATATATCGATGAATGCCGTGTAGTTTTGAAGTTGATGTTTTGGACTTGGACGATGGTTATGGTTGCGGCAGGCTCTTCTTTGGCAAGTGGCGTTTTATAAAATATGTAATAATATATGCTTTTCCAAGTTTATGTTAGTTCTGAGATAAAAATTAAAGAAACAAAAAAGGAACAAAAATTAGAAAATAAAAAGAAGGCCCTTTTTGATGTTTTTAGAACTCAGTAACCCGTGTTTTATTTGTGTTGAGCACATAATAAGCGTTTTATTACTAAGTTCTAATATTAGTTAGAGGATAGTGTGAGTTTTCATTTGGATCCTTTATAAAAGTCAATTTAATAAAAATCCTTGTACAGGATTAAAATTTCAATATCAAATATCCCATTAAGTTTACTATTAGTTTAGACTTGAGTTCTTGGGTTATGTGCTGGGTTTAAAGAGTTCAATCCGGTTAAGTGCTAAGTCTAAGACCAATACAAATTTTGGGATGGCTTATATAAAAGAAAGAGGTTGATTGATACTTATATATGTCATGTATTCGGATAAATAACATATAAATATCGATAAATTTTTTATAAATGATAATAATGGTACATAAGTTTTTAAATACTATTTATATGTTAAAATATTTATATGCTAGTTATGGGACATTTGACATTTCAATATTGTGAAGTCTTTTTCCATTTATAAAGATTTGATTTAATAGAATCAAAATAATAAACTTTGTACCAATTTATCTGCCCGTAACATCTCTTGGGCATGCTCTTGTGCTTATAAGAGAAGTTGTTAACCTTATATTCATTACAAACTTATTAGGATAATTGTGAAATAAGTATATTCCACATCATCCAACGTTTCATTAAAGTGATCCAGCGGATATTATCAAGTTCAAATGTTTATAATCATCTAGAAAGCTCCTTATTTGATATAATTTTCCAGATATTAGAAAAGGGTATATCCTATTGTTTGAAAACTTTACTATCAAAGATCATATGATAGATTCCATGTTCCTTTTTACCATTATACTTTGCAAGTCAATTCTCAAGGTGCTACTTCTATAACAGTCTTCTTAGGATATGTGTAGATGGATGCCTCATGCGACGCAAGCATAATAAACAATAATACTCAACGTTTAAGAATGAAATCATGTATTTTTAAAAAACAAAATATGGATCATTATTAGTTTACAAAAGTGCTGATTAATTAAATTCTCATGTTTTTACGATTTTCCCAAAAAGTAACAATGCATAGCATCATGATATATTATATATATATATATATATCTCAATATATTATAGTTGAAGTGAATTTGTTGATTGAGAATCTCATATTAATTATCCGGTTTCTCTCTCTCATTATATATTCATTAATAATAGTGAATCACATAGATACTTATTGATTTTAGCAAATACACGATTTATATTAGTTACAAGATAAAAAATTATAATATATTTAAATAATTATTATATCAACAATCTTATAATTTAGGAGTATTAATATTTACATCCTAATAAATTGGATGAATCATATTTAAATCCTCTATTTTAAGGAAAAAGAAAATCATTTGTCATTCCATATCATATATAAATGAAAATTGAATTGAATTGTTTAATTGAAGCCAGATGTGTCAAATTACCAAGTTTCTGATTTGTTTCTTCTTAGTTATTCTATGAAGTATATCCAAGTATCAATTCAGAAAATGGATGTAGTTTGTTCTATATAAGATTGACTCATCTTGCTTGATATTAGAGAAAATGTTTAAATAATAGTAATACAAATTACATTAGGAATGGATAAAAACATTAATAAGACCAAATTAATTTGTAAACCAAACTAAATAAGACAAATATATGGTTTTTTTTTTTAACAATTTGGTTAGAAAATTTTTAAATTGAACCAATTCATAAATTTATTATTAGTTTGGAGAAGTAACTGAACCAAACTATTATAAAAAAATAGTTATATTTTACTTATAATTAAAAAAATTCTTTTGTTATAATATAATACTTAAATTTTTTTTAGTTCATTTCTATTAAAATGTATGATTAATTAGCTCTTATATCAATAATTTATAAATTATACTAAGAGGTTGACATAAAATATCTGCCACAAGCTAACTTTGTAAATACATTAGTATTACTAAACATTTTTAAATTTTTAAATTTACAAATACCGACTTGATTTATGTTTTATATAATTCAATACTTATTGTGCAACCAAAACAAAATATTTATTATCATTAGGTATATTTAGTACTTTGCCATATTAAAATACAAATGTTATGCACATATACTATTCTTAAATTACAAAATCGGGTTCAATCCTTAATATAAAGCAAATCAAACAAAATTATTAGTTAATGATTTAAAAAATTTTAGGTTTTTTTGGATGATCTGTTATTCAAATGTGTATGTATCTCAACTATGTCTGTTTGAAATCGAGTGTTTGGAGAACTGTCTGATTTTGTATTTGTTTGATGTTCGGATAAATTGTTTGTTCTATTTCTGATTTGTTACTATCTAATATCATTGTTGTTGTTTTTATTATTGCCGTTATTGTTGTTGTTGTTGTTGTTGTTGTTATTGACGTTATTGTTATTGTTGTTGTTTTTTGTTGTTGTTATTATTATTTTTTATTGTCGCTATTAGTATTTTTATTGTTGTTGTTGTTATTGTCGCTTTTCATATTATTGGTGGAAAAGCAAATTTTTTCAAAATGTAAGGAATTTTTTTTTAAGATTATAAATGAGTTAATGTGCTAATATTGGTAAAAAAAATTAGAAATGCACCAATTTATTATAGGATATAGAGTGCATACATATTTAGTTCAACCATGGTAGCTAGTGGCGACACGCTTTCAAACAATGCAACTTTTATGGTCTAGCTCAACTTGTTGCTAAATTAGTAGCAATGGAATCTCGCATAGAATTCATCCACAGATTAGTAGATAAATTAGTCACACTACAATTTTTTAAGTATTTCATTATCAATAGTATAATGTGATCTTATAGTTTCCTTGCCTAAAAAACTACCACTAATTTATCTATTTAGCCATTATATAATTGGGCATGCAATAAAGAATACATAACCTATTCTTCCATATTGCAAATGTCTACTCAATAATGTTTATAAGAGACAAATGAATATGATTGACCAGCTTTTTTGGATTTATTGGTGGGCAACCCTACCAAAGCTCAAAACCACAATACCTTTCTCCATTATTGGAAGTTAGAAATCCATTTTTATTTGCGAATTCTAAGTTTACCACGTAGAATATTCTTGCAAGGTTATTCATCAAATTAACAAATGAAAAAAATTCAGATAGAGTTGAATCTTATAAATTATAGTGTTACATATCAACCACTTGCACCTAAGGGTGGTTGGGGAAACTTGAATCAAGAATCACCTAGTACAAGAGCCAAAATATTTGCATCATGGCTTTACCCATCTGCTTTTACTGTTACAAATGTAAATCTATAGTCAAAATCATAAACAACACATTTTATTTCACTTCTTCCTTTTGTTGGTGTTTATAACTTGGTTATTCTATTGACCATGTGTAGCAATATGTGCTCCATCCATTGTACCTGTGCAGTCCTGTAATGTAATGTGAAGAAACAAACGACAATTCAATACTAAAATCTGAGCCAACAGCTACAAGTCCAATATATAATGATAACATTAAAGAATGGGTAATATCTCGAAATTTGTTGTATATGTTGAGAAATTTCAAGAAACTTAAGATCTATAGGTTTCATTGTGTCCTTCAATAATTCCATTATTACAATAAGAATTCCATTAAAGTGTTGGAATATAGTCTTCGACAAATATTGGAACATTTCTTGTCCCACTCTTTTCGAAACTCCCTGCCTGATGATAGATAAAAATATCCTTACCTTTTCCTTGATAGCCACTCCTCTACTATTACCGAGCCCATATTATTGCAAGGTTGAACACAAACTACAAAGCAAAGATGGGTTCAATTTAAATGTGTTTTTGACATCTTGTTGTATTTTCATGGTTAATGAGTTCATAGATAAAGTCCAATCCCCTTTGTTTGGAATTGTACCATAATGACATCTTCGAAGAGATTGGATTCCATTTTGTCCTATAAAAATGAAGGTTATATCATAAACACAAGCTATGATAGCATCAATTTCATATGCATCTTATCAATAAGAAAAAATCAATAGTCAACGACATTAGAAATGAAGTCATTTTTAGAAATATCATCTCAATTCAAATTCAATAATATCATGGTCCTAAATACATATTTAAAAAAATCAATGAAATGTCATGGCCCATTGTCGCCTTTCTTCCTTTAAATCTCTTGCAAAAGAAGACATATTTTATTTTCTAGGTTAGGTAGCTAATAAAACATTCATGCATTGTTAGGTCAAAAGACATACATAGCATCCAATCTTAACTAACTATCCCCTATAACAATTGTTAGTGCCCAGACCTCTTCCATTATGCTCTTCATACTTTGAGGATCATTAGCACTACCAATGGACATTAAAGTACTAGTACTTTTTTCATGTAGAGCTATGATTAAGTCTCCCAAATCATTGGTAAGATTATCCCTAGAGTATAGTCGTTTCCCTCCCTGTTTTCTAGTGGTTGAAACTTATGGCTACCTTTTTGTGGAAGGTTATTCCATATGCATTGGATTTAGAATCGAGCTATCTTCATCAAAATCATCTGCAAGCAACGGATCATTGTCTTGAGGATCAATAGAATGTGGATCACCATCAGAATCTTCACTCCCTTTAAGACTCTATTCTCTGGTGGGGAAGCAGATGATGATGGTGCCCGTTATTTTTCATGTGTACACATTTCATCAAGACTTTCCTTATACTTCAATCCTTGTACATGAAAAAACAAAAATACTTCTTTTATGAGTTTTCTTGTATTTTTGAAAATAAATAAATAAAGTGGTTGTTTCATTTAGGTTGTTTGAATTACCTCCACTATAGCAAGTCACCACTCCGCTAGTGCAAGAGGTTTTCTTCTATTTCAAACAGACACAGTTCAGATACATATACGGATACAACTAAATAACATACCATCCAAGTAAACCCAAAATTTTTTAAATTATTTACTAACGATTTTGTTTGATATTATTGTTTCTATTGTTGTTGTTATTGCCGTTATTATTGTTGTTTTTTTACTATTATTGTTATTATTTCTATTATTATTATTTTTATTGACATTATTAGTATTATTGTTGTTGTTGTTGTACTTGTTGTTATCATTATTACCATCTTTTTTCATTATTTTTTTAGGAAAAGAATTTTTTTTTAAATGTAAGGAATTTTTTTTTAAAGATTATAAGTGAGCTAATATGCTAATAATGGTGAAAAAGCAAATTAGAAATGCACCAATTTATTATTAGGAAATAGAATGCATACATATTTAATTCAACCATGGCAGCCAATGGTGACATATTTTTAGGCAATACAACTTTTATGGTCTAGTTCAACTTGTTGCTAAGTCACCAGCAATAGAATCTAGCATAAAATTCATTTATAGATTAGTAGATAAATTAGTCATATATTTAGTATTGGGTGCTTCAATGACCTAGGAATCGTAACCATCTTCACCTAATCTATAAAAATCCTTTCTAGGTGCCACTCTATTAGGGATAGTGTCACACAAGAATCATCACTATACCATCTTAGCATCATTGGTACTCTCGATCCACTAGGCCTAACCAAACACAAGCAGCAAAAGAATTATTAGATTTGAATAATTGTTTAGTTCGTTTTCATTCTACTAGTAGCTAACCCACATAGCCTACAAACAAAGTAATGACATACCTAATTCAACATTTGAAATGGATAACTCAATTTTTGTAAAGACCCAATCCTCTAAATCCCGAGACTTAGAGTATCGGATCCCCAACCACATATAATGATTTCACATTATATGTAAGGTTGTCCTAAAACTAACAGTTTATGAAAATTGTTTGATCAAATCACTATACTTTGTAAAGAACTTTTTAAATAAAACAAGATTGCTAACAAAAGCAATCTATACATATATTTACATCAAATAAACATTGCTTTGTGTCAATACATGACACTACAAAAACAAATTACATGTTTTCTCAAAACATGAGGACCCTAAAGGATATTAAGGTCATTACAAAAGAAAATGGCTTAACTAACAAGCCTTCTATACATAGCTTGTCCTTAGCAAAAAGTCTTCTAAAAGTCCCGGGTCATCTGATCCTATTCATCCCACTCGTCCAGAAATATTTCGAAATCGGACCCATAGCCCAAGTCATCGTAATACTCGTCTCCAATACCTGCAAAGCAGCAAAAGTGAGCCAGAGGCCCAGTACACAATAACCAATGCATAACAAGTCATCCAATTGATGTAATGCATCATAGAACAAGTGGTTATCTTTATTACACTTTCTTTCACAAATCAACAAGAGGGTATTCAAACCCCGGTCACACTTCGGGAATCCAGGGATCCTGAGTAACAGCAGCTGCTCAGGGGGTTGATATAAGCAGTCCGAATACTTATATCTCCTATATCTATTTCATGAAGATAATAGCTTCATCTAGGGTTTAAAAGCCGTTGTCCGACTCTACTTAAACTTAGTCCATAACATGAACCTAGTTCACAAGTTCCCATAAACTTTGAACTAAATCATGGTATTTCCCCCTGAGTTTAAGCAAACGTTACACAGATACAATTCCCCCCTATCGGCTACCCACTTAACCAAAAGAATCGCTATTGCATCATAGCGTACCATTGCATCATGGTAAAGTCATTGCATCATGACTTAGTTAAGCGCCTAGCTAACATGTCATTGCATCATGACAGGTTTGCTGCTCCTCGGACCAGATTAAACAGCATAATAGACATCCAATTCATTCAAACGTTAAGTCAAATCAATTTAGGTCAAATTAGAGATGTCTGGTCCTAGCAAACATCAGACAAGTTATTGCGTACCTGAACCCATTAGTATAGAACTAGGATCTCTCGGTGATGAACTAACCGAAAATCCTTAACTGTAATGGAAATATCACAATAATCAATAAATCAACAAGTATGGATTTCATTATCACAATTATACACATATTAAATCCATATCACAATTAATCAAGGAAATCCAAATAATTGAATACAAGGTCACAAATAAGCATTTAAACATCCTATTATATCTTAAATCTCTTAATAAAAACTCAATTGCTCAAATAACAAACTTCGGAAAATTTTGGAAAAAGTTTTTAAATTTCAAAAGCACAGGGGATAGGCCGGCAGCCAAAGCCGGCGGCTTTGGGCCGATGCTCAATGTTCTGAAAATCACACTGCCAACGCTGGCAGTGTACAAGGGTACGCCGTCAGCCTTTGTATCCTACGCCGGCGGCCTTGAGCCGGCGTAGAATCCAAAACCAAAATTTTCAAAAACGTCCAGAGAGGTCTAAGTCGTCCGCTTACCTAGATACACAGGCAGCTTTGACACTTACGCCGGCGGCCTTAATTCCCAGCGGTCGTCGTACAACATGAACGAAAGAACGCTGGCTGACTTTCTCAGTGAAAGCCGGCGGCTTTCATCCATCCTTAAAAATTCTGAATCTAACGCTGCCTCTAAGCCGGCGGCGTTGAATTCCCAGGTGCCGGCGTACGTTCTAAAAACAGGCTTAAACGAAAATTCAAATCCCCTGTTTTTCCACTTTGTAAAATTATATCTTAAAACACTTCAAAACTTTCCTCAACTACACTTCCAACTTCATATACTCACTCCTACATATACTACTCAATCCTATCAACTTAAAAACAAGAATTCAACACAATTAAACACTTTAACTCCACATCAAACCAATCTAGGTTTCTCTACACAATTTCTCTTCACTTACTCCCCACACTTCATATCACTTCAACCATGCATGCACAAACTCACATACTCCTATAACTCTTACAAAGCATGAACAAACAATTTGACCAACATTGAACTCAATTCATCCAATAACCCTACAACTACTACAAGAAAGGAAAACAAAACAATGATCACAATTAAATCCACTCACATATAAATGCTTTGCCTTGGAGAGAGCTTGTTTTCCAAAGCTTGCTATTGCCCTTAATTTAAGCTTGAAATTGGAAATGGAGAAGGAAATGGAAGAAGAAAAGAAAAGGAAGAAGAAAAGGAAAATTCGGATAAAATTTTGAGCTGCCCCAAAAAGTAGTCAAATTAACTTAATTTTGACTTTAACACATTCCAAATTTACCCCTTAATGCCTATATTAACTTAGGTTGCATTTGGCTTTAATTTGGGTCTCATTTGGCTTACATTTAGAGCATAAATGCTACTTAATTACTAGAAACTCAATCAACTAACTTAAGTGAAATTATAGTTGATTTATTAATCTAACTTAACTTAACATCTTAATGTGCAAAAGATAACATTAATAATTTCATTACACACACACATTAATGCATATAGAACAAAATATTAATGTCAACATATACATATGCATAATCATATATCTTAAACTATTAACAACATAACCATACTCATTCAATTCAACATTTTAAAATAAATACTTAAACACATGGAATTTGAATAAAATTGAAATCTAGGTCATTTCAATTTTATTAGAAACACTTGATCACAACACAACAACACTAACTCATTACTTTAATACATACTTCTAGGGTTGCTTAGTTTCCTAGGTTCATTAATAATGGTCAACTACTAATCTATGTCTAGATAAATAAAGTCACTTAAGTTTAGACATATTTTGGTGTAAGGTCAAGCTTTGGATATTTAGGTAGACCATTGAAAAGGTTTAAACAAGATGACAACATTACTCTGAAGCTTGCTCCCAAAGGCACAATGCTAGGAGTCACTCTTCTATCACGCTTGTGATGGAGGGATGAGAACTTAGAGGATTTCATTCCCTTTGTTACACATGTGATGAAGGGAAAGATTGGCTTTGTGGCCATCACTGAGGCTTTCACGGCCTCTAGTATGGTTGTAACTTAGCTAGGGCATCAAAAACTATGTGTAACCAAGGAAATCATGATCCAAAATATGATTGTGACTCTCTAATTTTGTGTCTTCTATGCTTCAAAACGTGATTTTTTTTATCCGTACCCATCCTTTCCTTTGATCACTAAACATTTAAACTTCCTAAATTCGTTCTACTACTTTTCTATATATTTACACATCAAATTACCTAAAATCAATTGACTGCCCTTCTCCTCTTTTACAATCAACAACCAATAAAACAAGGAATATGTTTATAATTATAACTAAACCACATTTTCTAACCTTTAATTCAATAGAACGCATTAAACAACCCTTACCTTGCAAACCTATTGGAAAAGATATGAGCCTTCTTGTTCACCTAAAGCACAAACACTTTCAACACCTTAACATGCGTAGGTTTAAAGGTTTAGAGATGTATTCTCTTAAAGATTTCTCTTGTTAATCCTTTAGAGGTGATGCTAGTAGAGAGAGATTTAGGGTTTGAGGGGGCATGAGAATCTGTTGAGGAGAGAAAGACATATGAGCTAGAGGTGAGCGTTGATTTTTTCTTTCTTTCATTTATTTTTTATTTTTATTTAATGGGCATTATAGTATTTGAAAGTAGCTACTTTACCCTTTCATTATTTAACAAATGACATTCCCTTACCCTTCTATATAAAATAATTTATTTTATATTACATACAAATTTGATAAAATAAATTTGAATTTGAATTAAAAAACATATAATCCAAAACTTGTAGAAATATATATATATATATATATAGATCCTCGCAAATTTAAACATACGAAGAATTTTGTTTCCATTGTTTTGTTCAAATATAATATAGAATAGATTTAGATTGATTAAAATTTTAGTGAAGCTATAAGAGAGGATTTTCTTCTTTTTATTTTTCCAATCTTAAATATTGATTATTCAACAATAGAGGAAAAGACTAATAGAAATTAACTAAATGAGTGTAAATTATCAAGAAGATAATTAAGATAAAGCATAACTTTATTTTTATTGATTAAGTTAGTTATCACATAAATTATCCATTTCATCCCTCCTTACTTGCCTTATGACATGTGATGCATGGTAATTATTATCTCCCTTCTAATTATTCATTCTTGAAATTTTAATTAAACTTTTGATTGTTATATTATTGTATTTATTCTTAGTAATTACTTATCATATTCATTGGACACGATTATATTATTGTTTACTATATTATGTTTTGTTATTGTCTATTAATCTTACTATCTTTTTTATTGTTATTACTTTTGTGAAATAAATTTTCAGGATATTTCAATATTAGTTTTTGGGTTTCTTTTTTAATTTTTACATCAATAGATATAAAATATATAAATAAAACTTGCTATCATCAACTCGAAAATACAAAATCTACTGTACTTACTGTGTAGTGTAAAGAATGCGAGATCCAAAATTGAAGAGTTGATGCAAGCTAAGAATTAGGTAATACTAGAGCTAGTAGACAATCAAAAACCTTAGATCCTTAGATCCATTTGTTGAGGACTTCAATAGATCTTGGATAAAGAAAATGGAGCTGTGGTCTTGCTCTCTTTCTTCCCCTCCATTGTCACTGATGTCCCTCCTTTGTACATTAAAAATGCCACTGCTTAACCCGTAATGATAAGATGAAGATATGAGACAGACAAAATCAAAATAGAAAGGGTTGGTTAGGGGAAGAAAAACAAGCTTTAGGTTAACTTCGGAACTTCGAGCTAATGAAGACCACTTTGACTAATGGTTGAAGCAACGAAGAAGAAATTGTATTAGTGTCAGAGGAATGGAGGGTAAGAAAGGAATTTTCATTTTATTTCTAAGGATTAAAGTGTAATTTCTCACTTGTCTTTTTTGAGTTTGTTTCTGTCTAAACATCAAGACATGCAATTGACAAAAAACCAATGTGGACATATCAAACATACCTTTTTATAATCTTGAATTTTATGGTTTGGTTTGAAACAAAAAAAAAATTGTATATTTTAGTTTGGTTTGACTGTTAATAAAAATAAATTTGAAAAAAAACATTTTTTTCCTTTAATCTTTCTTCCCATATATGAGTGAGCTTTTCAAATAATATCATCATTTTTATGTTTGGTATTTTCTATATTTTTTCATAGAAATATTACTAATTTGTGTTCCCATGAATAAATATTTGACACGTGCTATGAATTGCTTCCTTTATTTTAGGGAATTTTTATTTTTTTAATTAATTTAACACATATCAAATGTTTATTTGTGGGAACACAAAGGAGACAACAAAGTCCTTTTCCTATAGAAAAAGAGTTTGTTTTCCTGAACTTGCTATTCCCATCATATCTCTATAAATAAACATTTAACATATGTGAAGAAGTAATTCCTTTATTTTAGGGATTTTATATTTTTTTAATTTACTTAACACGTGTCAAATATTTATTCGTTGGGACACAATAAAGAACAACAAACACATTTAGCATAGGATGGACCATAGATTGTTTTTATAGATATTGTAATGTATAAATGGATTTATATAATTTATATCAAGAGAAATTTTAATAGGATTAACATGGATTAATTAGTGATTTGTAATTACTAACAGTTATGTATTAGTGTATTATATATAGAGCAGTTTCTAGAAAACATGATGGTTTATTTCGATTTAGAAGTTACTTTTACTTATATGCCTAAAGTTTTCAAAAGTTATGTAATGCCTTGAAATATGGTTTAGGTGTGTTTAGTGCCATGCATAGCACCTAAGCATTATACACATAGACTACCTTTAAAAACCTATTTATCACAAGCAATTGCTAAGCAATTTTAAATTTTGAAATCACTTGATTAAATTCTAGAAACAACTGAATTAGCAATGGTAAAACCTTATTTTATAAAAACATTTCATTTTCTACTCACATGAGTAGATCATCATTCATAGAAACAGAACCATCTACTACTCTCTCTTGAGTAATTTAAACATTAAAACAAGACCATTCCATCAAATATCTCATATATCTTTCATAATAGTAAAACAAAGCTTCAAAGATTATTTACAAAATATGGGCTCCATAACCAGGCCCTAAAAAAAAATACAAACTTTAAAAGTAATTCCAGTTCACAAACAAAATAAAATAAAATCCAATCATCCTTACTCGCTTCACTCTTCAACAAAACCTTCTAGAGTCACCTAAAACTTAAGTGAATCACCATCCAGTTAATAACAGGAAAGAAGAAAATAATAAGCCGAAGCTCAGTACAACAGTAACACAAATACACACAAGATGAGTACACATGCTTAATCTAATGTAATGCAACAATCAATAGATTTTATCTTTAAATTAAAGTGAAACAAATCAACACTAGAGCATTCACACTCCAAGATTATGCCACTAAGAATCTAGGGGTCATAAGTAACAGCAACTGCTCAAGAGATTGATATAGGCAACGCAAATACCTATATCTCCTAATAACTATCTATAAAGAAAATAGCTTCATCTAGGATTCACAGTCGTTACACATCTCTATTGAACTCAGTCCATAATATAATACGACTCCACTGGTCTCATAAATGTGTGTCATACTATATTATTTCTCTCCAAGCCTAAGTTGATATTATCTCAATACTATTTGCCTAATCGGCTACATGTTAAGCCTCCTATGAATTATCATTGCATTATGATAAGGAGGTAGCCTAAGTACTTAACTATCATGCCATCATAGCCAAGTAAGTTTGTCGCTCCCTGGACCGAATTCAACGACATAAGCACAAGCAACAATTAATTATTAGTTGTCTTTATGTATTAGCTCATTAGTAATGCATATTCTAACAATCAACACATAAGTTATTATGTATCTTATATTATCCAGAATCTAAAAAGAATTAGAGCATAGATCGGATATCCATATATCTGATCATGAAATTAAACTCATCTAATTAAGTAAATAAATTATCCACTCACATCAAACTCATATTAATAACCTATTTGATCAGATATTAAGTAGGAACCCGCTATAGCTGTGAAAATTGATATGCCAAGATACAGACAGTTTTTCATTGTCTATTAAATTATTTCTTTTTTTCATTTATAAATCATTCATTATAAAAACAATCATTTATTATTCAATTTCAAGTTTTTTAATAAATTATTAACTTATAAGAAAGCACTCATTTTTCTTTGGCAAACATGTATTTAAAACAACATATTCCCCTTATTATTCATGCTTAAACCTAATATATTAGTCTAAGTCAATTACAAATTATTAAGTCTATATTAACTTAACTTAGCCAAATTGATTAGAATTAATCATTTGATCTAGTTACTAAGTCATATTCAATTATTTCATTAAGACCATTTGGTATATGTCTTATAAGATCTTAATTAGTCTAGTTCATTTTAGCTCATTAATCTAATACTACATTCAAATCCATCATTTATTAATTAACTTTTTAGTAAAACCTTATGCAAATACTCAATTTAGTGTTTACATGTATACATATACTATATATATATATATATATATTATTTTGTTTTGTTTTATTTTTATTTTAATGAACACAAGCAGATAGGTCAGTCTATTCCCCCTCGTGTATTAGCATATGAGAAGCACGACTAAGTACATTCATTCGTGTTTCCATCGTGTTTTGTTCTTGAGTTGGAACTCAATGAGAAACATGATGCAAAAGGATGAGTTGTGTTCTTCTTGTGTTTTACATGACATGTTATGCACTTAATGATCAGAGAGAAATATAATGGGATAGGGAAAGAAGCCATGTTCTAGCCATGTTATTTCAAAATTTCATTTAACAAAGAAAATAGACAGAAGCACGATTGGATAGGGAAGTCATGTACCAATTGTGTTCCTTTTCAAGTGGGTTAAAAATCCATGTGTTTTAAGAAACAATAAGAAGCACGACTTATTAGAGCATCCCATGTTCCCCTTGTGCTCTTTCACAAAAATAGAGCATGTAAATTTTAACCTATTTATTTACTTGTTTTAGATCATAAATTTAACACACATCTTATAATTAACATACAAGTTATAACCATGACTTACAACATCTATATAAATATTTTTAGTTCATATTTTATCAAATCATCTCATCACACTTCTTAATTCTACACTTGCTTACATAACCTAGGTTCTAGCATTCAAGATCCTATTTCACCAGATTACTGAATTTTATCACAACCTCTCTCTCTCTCTCTCTCTCTATATATATATATATATATCTAACTCTAATACATCATGTACATGCATAAACAAAAATCAAAATAAGAAAATAGCTTAACTTACATGTTTAGTCATCTCTATCGACTAAGTCTTCACTGCTATTACCTCTTAGATTTGATGTAGCTCCTTCTAGTTTAATTCCTAACTTCTATGTTGTTTTTCATTTCAATTCTTCCTATAATCTTCTTGAAAGTGAGATTTGGAGTTGAAATTTTAAGAAGAAAAGGGAAAACAAGAAAAGAAGAAGAGGAAGAATGGGAACCAAAAATGGAAAGAAAAGAAAGGAGGAAAAGAAAAAGAAATGAAGGCTAATAAAAAAAAGAAAAAAAAGGAAAGAAAAGGATAAGGATTAAAAATATCTTTGGTTAGGGGTTTATGTTTAAATCTTTTAGATCCTCCTATTAGGTTCTGAAAATAATTAGAAAGTAACATGAGAATCTATATAATAGATGTTAATAACTTGCACTAGAAATCTAGTTTATGAATTCAATTTGTAAGAAATTGATATTTAATTTGGGTCTAGAATTAGGAACTCGTATTTTTAAATAAGCAGTTGAATTAAAAATTTACAAGTATTAAGGAAATAGGATTTCAACTAAAATGGCTAAACTTATACCTATTAAAATTTAAGTAATTTCATTTAAAGTATTTAGCTCATTTGAGACTTGAAGGAAAAAGGAAATTAAAATTGATGTTTGGGAAAGAGTTGAATACTTTGATTCATTTTAAAAAGGACTATTGAGGAAAAGGATATTAGAAATCTCAATTTAAATTAATCTATTTACTAATTTAATTATGTCAAATTATCTAATTATACTCTATTATTTATTTGTTTTACTTAATTAAACTATCTAAGTTCAATTTCTAAACTAAGTTCAAAAGTAACTACCTATTATGCTATTTCATTATAGCATTTCTAAATTAGACTAGCAAAAATTGAGGGTATTTCATTATCCTTTTTCCTCAATAGTCCTTTTTAAAATGAATCAAAGTATTAAACTCTATCCCAAACATCAATTTTATTTAATTTTCTTTTTCCTTCAAGTCTCAAATGAGCTAAATATGTTGAGTTCAATTACTTAAATTTTAAAAGGTCTAAGTTTAGCCATTTTAGTTAAAATCCCATTTCCTTAATCCCCAATAAATTTTAAATATAACTGATTATTTTAAAATATCAGTTTTCAAACCTATACTCAAATTAAATATCAATTTCAATTAATCTATTTACTAATTTAATTATTTCAAATTATCATATCATATCCTATTGTTTACATGTTTTACTTAATTAAAATATCTAAGTTCAATTTCTAAACTAAGTTCAAATTAACTACCTATTATACTATTCATTATAGCATTTCTAAATTAGATTAGCAAATATTTGGGGTATTTCAAGTTTTTTATTGAGAAAATTCGTGATTAGAAATGTTTGTGGAACTAAACAACACTTCCCAGGCGTTGAAATTGGCTGTGAGACATTTATCAAATTCGTTACACTTCAAAAAGTAATTATATCCGCTGCTCAAGAAATACAATAATATGCCTGTGATAATCCAAAATTAAAGTTTATTTCCGGTTCACTCCTCGAAATAAACCGTATTTTAAATCCAAACCTAATTATATAGTCTAGTTCATGAATTTTCTCAAAAAGAAAAAACGGTTCTGTATGTTCATTTTGTGATTCGAGCTATTCTTTTATTATTAAAGTGAAAATATATTCTATTAAGAGACTTTAATTACATATTTCTTAACACTAATGCAAATATATATAATAATGCTTGAAATTAATTATTTACTAAATATGAAAAACTTAAAGCAAGATGTGATTTGATCTATCATAAAACTATAATTATTTATGATCATTATTCTCTTGAATTATCTTGAACTAAAATGATACATAAAACTCAATAAATTTTCATTATATCCCAATATGAGACATAAATTTTAATTTGTTGCAGTTTTAATCAATATATTATTAATTATATAAATGAATAGTAACTAGGTAATAGAAGTGAACTAATTAATCAAGATTAAGAAAAAAGAAGAAAGAATATTTAGAACACTACTGTTAAAGATCTAAAAATTATCTTATTTACAGATATATTATAACAATTGAAATATAATATAACTAATTTAATATCATTCTAATGAAGGATAAATATTTAAATCAAAATTTTAAAAAATAATTTGATATTTTTAATAAAATAATTAAAAGAAAAAACAATATGTTTTAGTTTTTTTTTAATATGTAAAACGATTCAGTTTAATTTGAACCATATGGTCCAGTTTGAGATTCCGAACCAAAACTCCAACTATTTATTTTTCAATTCATGATTCAATCGGTTTTTTTTTTTTTTTTTGGAAGTCATATTTAATACACATGATTTAGAAATTAATGTTTTTCCATCATAATATACCTATACTTATTAAGAAGACATGAGTTTGTTGTTCCTGAATGCTGTCCTATTTGTATTTCTACAAATAAATATTTGACACGTGTCAAATAAATTAAAAAATAAAAAAAAAAACCTAAAACAAAGGAAGCAATTCAAAACACATGTTAGATATTTATTTATGGGGATACAAAGGAGACAACAAGCTCCTTACTGCAAAATTTTTTCCCTATTAAAAATGACCAAAATATGGCTCACTTTGGTGCAATGTGTACACGTTGTTCGGTAATACATCAATTTATCTACTAATAGTAGGTGGAACGATATCTTCCACTTTTGGATCTCAAACGTTCGAGCTCAAGATATTGGGTTATGAACATCCACGTTCTATTGAACTGACCTAATGCTATGGGGTGTCCTTTGTGAGTCCTTGGAAAATTAGGTGGGGGCCTTGCTTGTGTCGGTTTTTTCACCATTGCTACACTTCTTAGCCTAGTTCAGTGGCAAATCTAAGCAAAAATATGTATCTTTAAGGCAAGGGTTTGTATACAAAAATTAAGGTCATTTCTTCGAATTATTTTTACTTTTTTCCCCCTCTGATATATGCCTGATTGATTAACAGAAACAAGAACATGTTACAAGCATATCTCATTTTTCCTTTAGAAAGAGTCATATGTTTCATGACAGATCGTTGCTCAACCCTTAGATTCATCTAAAATATGGTCATTGTGCTAAGAACCATACTAACTTATACCAAGGAAAAGGATTATTGGACCACAGCTACCTCTTTAATATTTGCATCTAGTGGTTTAATATTAATATAATTAGCCGCCACTTAATTGTGGATGCTTGATAGGTGTACATATTACTTTAGTAGCTACAAAAAAAAAAAAAAAAAAAAAAAAAAAAAAAAAAAAGCTATATATATGTTACAATAAATAGCTTATAAAATTTTACTAAAGATACAAAAGCTAATACATCAAGGAAAAAAAGGCCATGACAATACCATAAATTTAAATATTCTCTCTTCTTTTGTTATTTCTTCTCCATCAATAAGTATTTCCTCATCAATTCGTAGATATTATCCATTCATATTGATTTGCAAATTAAATAGTGCATATCAAAATAGAAACAAAAGAATGAATTGTATTGTAGAATTTTTATAGTTATAAATGGATTCTTGTCCTAAATTTCTATCTAATTCCTACCTGTGCATTAAAATTTAACACTTCAATGTGAAATTATTAAGCATTTCTCTTACATGTAAGTGTGCAAAATTACCTGGGAGGGACAATATACAACAAATTTGGATGTGCACATATAATTTTTCTATTTCTTATTTTCTATCAATTTATATATCTAATTATTGTGATTGTATAAATTTTTAAACTCTGTACTATATCATGATAACATCATCTCTCTCTTTGTAATTCCAACCATTTTTTATATGTGACAACATCTTAAATAGATAGATTAAAAAAAGATTAACACTAATATGTCCTATGTATTGATGGGTAGTGGACATGTACCAATAATTACATTTTGACATATTAAAAAAAATCGATATTGGATCCTTTAAAATTACTTTTTCTAATGTCTTTTAAGATTAGCCTCCTTAAGATGATGATGCTACTACATGCGATTATCAATGGATAAAATTGTGAGACAAAAATCATTATAATTTTATAATGATGTCATGTAATATAATTCACAAATCCAAGGGTTAACCACTAGTTTATAATTTTAGAAAACTTGAGAAAAATTAACCTGTAAGAGGATATAAATCCAAAAGACTTGGAAAGGTTTTTTAGAAACTGCTATATGTTAAGATATCATTATTATTTAAAGGTATAAACGATTCAAACTAGTTTACAAACCACTCGAGTTTGTTTAGATTCATTTGACTTTGATTCGACAATAGTCAAGTTGATCTTCATTAATCCAATAATTTATAATTTATCAAGTTGAACTCGAGCTAAATAATGTTTAACTTGATTAATCCACGAATCTAAATAAATTTGAGTATAAGTATTAATCGAGTTTAAATATTAATATTAACTTGAATTTAAATAAACTTAGAGTTAAACTCGATTTAAATAGTACCACTCTGAGCTGGACTCCAGCTTAAAATTTAATACCTAGTTAAGCTTGAGTCAAGCTCAAGCTTTAAAATTTCAAGTTGAGTTCATTAGTTCGATCTATGAAATTTTAAGTCGAGTTCAATACTATACCATTTTAACTTAATTCGTTTGTACGCCTTATTAGTATTTATACTGCACTAATTAATTCACGAACATATATTAGTATTATTAAAGTCTTTACCCGATGAATTCATGCCAATCAAGAAAAGGTAAAGAGTGATAATTAGGGAAACCATTTCACGGAAATGACGCTGCAAGCATGGGAATCAGACGAAATGCCCCTTCTTTCCTCGTGAACATCACTTGAACATCACCAAACACGACATCGTCCAAGTACGCCTCCAGCCCATGCAAGAAGCCACGACGTCATAATTCCAAAAAGGACCATGACAAAGGCAACCCCCACGTACTTCACATGCAAACCCTAATAACACCCTATAAAACACACACACCATCCACTCGACGAGAAAACCACACTACCAAAACACAAATAGACTCCTAAGTGCAACAAATCACACACACATACATGTGCGAAATAATGGCTAATAAGCTTGCAACCCTCGCTGCCATCTTTGCTGTTCTCCTGGTGGTTTCATACGCCCACCGGGCCACCATCACCACAGTGGACATAGACGAGGACATCGACAATCCGCAGAGGTTGGAGGAGGCCCGCGGCTGTAGGGAGCAACTACAGAAGGCACAACAGCTCAGCCGCTGCCAGCAGCTCATCAGGGAGCAAGCTGAGCAGGATGGAAGAAGGGAAAGAATATTAACATGGGGCAGCAGCGGCAGCAGCAGCTCGACGGAGGAGGAGTTGACGGAGGGCCGCCACTTCCGACCATGCTGCCAGCAGTTGAGACAAGTGAGCATGACTGTTCAAAATTGCAAGTCATTTATATAATTACACGAGTTTATGAACTTATAATTTTTTTTTAATAATTAAAATGAAAGCAAAAATCATCAAAGTATACATTTTCAATAAAATTATAAATTTAGGTATATGATTTTATCAATAATGTTCGATTTTGTATAATTCCATCAATTTTATACAATGATGTGGACACTAAAATGGTGAATTTGATAAATCATACAGGTAAGGAACGAGCAATGCAGGTGTGAGGGACTGAGAGAGATCGTGAGGAGGCAGCAGCAGCAGCAGCAGCAGCAGATGGGGCGGTTGGGTAGGGAGGAAATGCAAGAGATGGTGGATGCAGCTAGGTTTTTGCCTTCCTTGTGCGGTGTTGGTCCTCAGAGGTGTCAGATCAGGGCCGGCTGGTTCTGAGTGATGAAGAAGAAGGTTCGCTTCATGCATGGATTGGCCATGATGATGTGGCCTTTTCATCGCGTAGAAGGCTTTGCTTGTCTTTAGGCAAATGGAATAATAAAGCGTAAACCACATTAGTTTGTGGATGTTGATGGTATTTTGATATTTCAATCTAATAAAATTATGCTTTATCTAACCATCCTCTTGATTCGATCGATCATCTCCATTTCCGTTACGTCAATTAATTTTTATTAAATTCTTTTATGTTTTTACGTATAATCAAATTTTTAATCCAATCTATAAAGATTATATTTGAACAAAATGAGGGGAAAAAAATCTCCCTATTATGCATGGTTGTTAAAAAAAAAGTAAGAAACATGCATACTTTTAAGCTTATGATTTTATTATGAGATTTTTAAATTAAATTTAATATAATATCGTCTACGTATAAATCTTTTACAAAATATAAATTTAAATATAAAATTCCACAAAGTTAATTATAGCTCCGCCGATTATTATATACTTTTTGACAATCTTATTTACTTTCGTGCTGATTCTCTAAATTTAGATTCAGTTTTCTATCCTTTGCTTTTGCACTCATAATATTTTATAAAATATTTTATTTTACCGTGTATTTAGTTTAATCAAATTCTTATTTACTCGGAATAATTAATCATGAGCAAATAAAGTGGTCGCTTAAATATTTTTTGGAGAACCAATTTTTGAGCTACTAAGTAAACTCTATCAAACGGACATATATTAAGTCCTAAGTGCTTGAACGAAGCCCCTCAAATCCCCATAAATGGGATGAATCCAAATTTGAGTGGCTATAACAATGATAATTAAACATACAATCATGTACTGAAACTATTTATGCTGCGCATAGCATAATATTATAACAGAACAAATTGTCATGCGTGTGGAAAATAAAAAATTTAGACTACTTATCAATAATATTCTTTATGAGAAATAAAGAAAATATCGAAGATAAAATTGATAATAATAATTTAAAATAAGACTTATATGTTGGATAGAAGATTTGGGGGTAGGAAAAAAAACAAAACAAAAAAGCCAAGGCTTCTTTTAAACTTTCTATAATTAATTACTAGTGGGCGTGCATATACATGTGTAAAAATTAAATAACGGATAGTGGTTGAGTAGAAAAATTATAGCAATTAATCAAAATAAATGGAATGATAAATAAATTTTGTTAATGTATTAATAGTAGTTGATAATCCTGTCTAATTTAAAGGAATTGTTAATCCTTTGTCATTCCCGTTATTATTTATAATTTTATTAATAAAATTAGTAATAACAAATTTATGTTATTTATGTGAAGATGAATGACATAATAATAATGATATAGGGTATTCAATGGAATTTTATTCAAACAAAAAATGTGGAGTCTAAAACGAGATAGTGTTGGCTTAATAATATAGATAAATATATAAGAAACATTCATACAAATATTACTCCATGGTTTCTTACCATTTGATTTAGTCCACACCACACTTTCATGTATCAGTGAAAAAACAAAAGTATGTATGTTAAATTGAAATACAAATGTATAATTTTCGTAAAATATTAAAATTTATAAACCATATAGAAAAAGTTATTGATGATAAATAATAGATTGTAGCCTAATAGGTCCACTGCTAGTTTCACATGGATCATGTAACAACCGCCACTACCACCCATAGGTGCCCAACTGCACTGACTGCACGCTGGTAGGATGAGCCGCCTCAGGCTCCACCGCAGCGGAGGGGGCGCCTCTAGGCCCTTAGGCCACCCTGGGCAGGGATCATGACGCCAGATATATTGGCCATCCTAGTGCACCCTCAAGCACAACCAGGACACCAGAGGTACTGTGTAACGACTTGAAAATCTACTCACTGAGGTATTGTCTGCTTTGGCCACACGCAGCACGGTTTTACCCTTTTGGTGCCAGCGCTTTCCAAGGGGTCACCCATCTTGGGATTGCTTTACCCAGAGCATGCTTGACTTTAGAGTTCTGACAAACTCCAAGCTATTGCACCGAAAAGGCGCCTCTGTGATTAAAGTTCCACCATCTATATTTGAGAGGTATTATATACTCCTCCACTTATAGAACTAACATCCTCGTCAGTTTCGTTATACAGGTCCAAAACCACAGCTATGATACCATTTGTCACGACCTGCTATCCCAAACTCCATCACAGCGAAGGGGCGCCCCTAGGCCTTCAGGCCATCCTGGACAGGGATCATGATGCTAGGTACATTGGCCATCCCAGCGCACCCTCAGGCACAACTAGGACACCAGAGGCACTGTGTAACAACTTGGAAATCTATCTACTGAGGTATTGTTCTCTTTGGCCACACGTCGCACGGTATTGTCCGCTTTGTCCTTTTGGTATCAATGCTTCCCAGGGGGTCACTCATCCTAGGATTGCTTTACCCAAAACACGCTTAACTTTGGAGTTTTGACAAACTCCAAGCCATTACACTGAAAAGGCGCATCTATGATTAGAGTTTCACCATCTATATTTGATAGGTGTTACACACTCCCCCACTTATAAAACTGACGTCCCCGTTAGTTTCGTTACACAGGTCCATAACCACTACTCTGATACCATTTGTAAAGACCCGACGTGCTCAATTCTCAAATTAAGCACACCAAGTCCCCAACCACGTATAACTCTTACGAATTATACGTAAGGTTGTCTTAAAACAAGGTGTTTATGTTGAACATTGTTACTTAGTTTTAGGTTATGAAATCGTTCAATTAGATTCTGGCAACAACTGGATTTAGCAGTGTAAATAAATTTTATAAAAACATTTCTACATAAAAGCATTTTAAACTTCCACTATTACAAGTGGAAAAACTTTCACTTAAATAAATCTTTACAAAAGCTTATTTACAAAACATGGGCACTAACAGGCCTTTAAATGAAAATACAAATTTATAAATAAATCCAGTCTCTATAAAACAAACAAAGAAGAAACAAAACAACTAAACTACCCAATACTCCTAACTTACATCACTCATCTAAATCCTTCCCGAGTCAATAGAAGCACCTAAAAACCCGAGACAACATCGTCTCATCATCCATCATCACTAACATTATCATCAATAATCATCATCATCATCCTCAATATATCACCTAGAGAAAGGAACAATAACAACAATAATGAGCCGAAGCTTAGTACACAGTAACACAATCACACACGAAGTGGCACGCGAGCTTAACTAAATACAATGCATCAATCCATAAGTTATTATCTTTCCATTAAAATAAACAAATCAACAATGGAGCACTCACACTCCGGAACAAGCCAATGAGGATTTAGGGGTCCTGAGTAACAGCAGCTGCTCAGAGGGTTGATATAGATAGCCCAGATACCTATATCTCCTAAATCTAATCGAAAAGATTAGTAATCTCATTTAGGGTAAATAGTCGTTACTCTGCAGAAGGGTGAAGGACACTGCCACTACCACCCATAGGTGTCCAACCGTACTGACTGCACGCTGGTAGGACGAGCTGCCCGCCAAGTATTATTACCATCAGGTAGTCCTGAATTGGTGAGAGGTGTTACCTTTAGGGCAAACAAAAGCCTTAAGTCCTGGGTTCGATCCCTAAACTCTGCAAGGGGGTGAAGGACTGTCTGACGATAATAATACCTGCCGGGCGGCTCGTCCTACCAGTGTGCAGTCAGTGCAGTTGGGCACCTATGGGTAGTAGTGGCGGTCGTTACAGACCAAGAGTCCCGTGAAGAACCTAGAAGCTCATGAGTTGAATTGCTCCATAAGGGATCTGCCGAACCTAGACCTTGGCCCTTAACCTTTCAAGGAGTTTAACTTAGTGGAGACCTTGATACTGATCTCATCACTCCGAAGAACTTCATCTCACAAAGGATTGAGGTCCTCCTCCCACCAAATCAAGACTCCCAAATGGAATCCCATAGCGACATGACTACACGAGCTCTCCAACGAGCTACTCTCCCAATTTGCACATATTCCGAAATACGTTCCCTATCCCATAATGGGACCGCAAGGATCTCTAGTTTGGCTGCACTTCATATTTCACCATCTCTTTCACCTTGGACTAAGGACGAATCCAATTCCTTGGGACCAGGTCATTATTGACTCAGGATGCCACTCTAACATAATAGATTCTATGGGCCTCGTTCCAACATAACCTCTATTATAAATAGCTTTTCTCTCCAACTAGGTTAGACAAGTCTGAACCTTTATTCACTCAACGACCTTTTGAATTCTCAAGAGAGGTGGCCCATGATAAACTTAAGTATCAAAATGACTGTATTAGATAATCCTCAGTGTACCATTGATCGGCTTTCTATATTTTTATACGTAAATATTTACCAGCAAAATCAACACATGCAACAAAGGGTTTAATCCATTTCTTCTTGGGGCATATTTTACTGGAAGAGAGGGAAAAGAGATGAGCCTCGGCAGCTTTGCAGCCTAACATTATTAGAATTGCTTTATTAAATAGGATACATATACATCATTGTAACTAAAAAGTGAGAAAAAAATTTTGATGATGGTGAAGTGAGTAAAATTTATGTGTTCCAATGGTCAAAAGATCCAAACTTCTATAAAGTTGCGGACAGTAATCAATTTTAACAACCTATGTATGAGAAGTCACGAAGCCCATAATATCTATGAAAAATAGTAAAAAATATTGAGGTGCGGGCCTATAACGATAGTACTAAAGTTTTATTTGAATTGTTTGATTTTTATTTATGTATTTTATTTGTATTTATATCTTTTATCTATTTATAAATAAAAAATATCAATTTTTTATTTAAATCAGTTTCTTGATAATTTTTTTTTAAATAATAAAAAAAATATCAAAACGACTGAAAAAAATGAGACAACCACACCCATCATGAGCATGCAATATATAGAGCTAGCACCATACTTAACACACTAATTTTAGATTGCAGGCATATTATCGTATTTTTAAGCGAATACAATTGGTTTTGTTAAAGTGTAATGAATTTGATAAATGTCTTGCAACCACTTTCAACCTCTGAGAAGTCTTCTTTTAACCTATATCGGTATGGAATTTATTGAAATATTTGTTTATTAATATATTACTTATTAATTCATAATTGATAAATTTTTAAGTTGTATATTTGTAATGTCATTAATCTACTCACTAATACTTTAATCCATCAAAATTTTATAAGCATAAAATGTTTATAATAACGTAATAAGAATATGGATAATAATATCTCACACAAAATCACATTCCACTATTATAATGATGTAGTTTATAATATCCTCCTATATATGGTTTTTATTTATTAGTGTTTACTCCATATCAAGTTTCAAAAGGAGAAGAAAAAAAATGAAAAACAAAAAAGAAAAAATGAATGATAGATGCTACTAAATTCTAAGTTAAGAGAGTATATATACATACAATATATAAATATAGGAGTGAGCCGGTATAAAATGGGTATTGTACGAAGTACTACTCTTATCCTATTCTTCATCTAACTAATTTAGTTAGAGAAATTAAATCAAAAGTAGAAAAATTACCACTATTAAAATTATCCCTTGATACATAGACTTAATAATATAAAAAAATGGCGTGAAAAGGGATGAGAAGCAATATTGAATGCAAAAGTCCATAAATATGCTCCAAAATATAATGAAAAAATATGTAGATCTGATGGTAATTTTAAAGAAAAGGTTTTATAAGTAGTATAGATGCAAAATGATAAGTAGTTACATGTGGATTAGTCGATTTTAGATCATTTATTGTAAATGAAAAAAGATAACTTAATTAGAATAGATTGCAAAGCAATTGTTAAATCTCATAATAGTAAGGTCTACTTGTTTCATCACATTCTAGTCATTTTGGTATCATATTTTTATCATTTTCACATAGATGTTTGTCAAAAAATATATCGATAAAAAGCTAACAATTTTTCTCATAAACACACCAAATAGCTATGATGAAAATATGATACTAATATGATATTGATAATTTACTGATGCAAATTAAATACAAATATGACAACAATTGAAACAAACCCATAATAAAAAGAGCATTATAAAAAGATGGTGTAGATTCCTAGATAAAATAATAAATAATGGATATAAAGTAGTATATGAACATATTAAAGGTAGTGATAATAGTATAGCAGATATTTTAAACCGACTAACAGTTTGAGTTGTTTTACAAGAGTAGAGGAAATTCATGTTAGGCCAGTTGAGTTGAATGTCTTCCTAAAAGGCCCAAACTCATATTCAATTTACCAAATAATGTAGAAATCTCTTAAATAGAAAAAATAATTGTAGGTGATCAGTGGGCAGCAAATAACTAATAGAATAAACTTAGAAGCATCAATGCATTAGTATTTTATTTAACATAAAATAGAAAGCCTAATAAGTTCAACTTTTATTTTGTATGTAATAATAAGCGAAATGGGATCTATAAATCTTAGAGTGAGGTCTAGAGAATTACTAAATATTCTCTCAATCCTTTATATAAGGTTGTGTATCTATAGAAAGTGAATTTAAGTTTGCTAGGCAATACATTGGATACACATATTACATAGAACCAGTAGTAAGGCAAATTGCATCATCCTCATCACCAGTAGAAAGGAAAGCCAGGTATAAACAGAAAAATCATTGGCAACAATGATATCCTCAAGCAAATAGTAAAGTAGAAAGCTCTTCTATTCACATGCATTAAGTAAAGATATTAATCACACAATACAATTTTGCAAACATTACGAGGTAAATATGAAAATAGTAGTAAGTCTCAATGAACAATTGTCAGCTAAGAAGTGATAAATAAACAATTAGTACAAGCATACCAAAATTTTAACCAAATAGCACAGAATACACAAAAAGAGATTACAACATTTTAGCTTAGACAAAGTTTAAATTTAGAAAGGAAATTTGACAATAAAATTACAAAAGGACATTTTGATCTAAAAGAAGAATATGAAAACAAAATACAACAACTTAAAAGAAAGCGTGACAAACTATAGGAAAATCTACAAATCAAAAGAAAGAAGTGGAGAGTTTTTTTTTTTTTTCTCCAAACCAAAGCAGAATTTTTTCAAACCTAATGAATTTGTTTCAAGACTTCTTCCAAAACCTAGATATAAAATTAAAAAAAATTTGTGGAAAGATTTTATAAGAAAATGTAGACGACTCAAAGCTTTCTTGAAGAGTTATACTATTTTAGAAAGAAAATCCCTAGATTCCTTTCAAGAAGGAGAAGTGTAAAATGAGTAAATGGAGAATGGTAATTTACATTCTATGTCACTGATATTTCTCTAGTAAAGCTTGATCCTTCTTATCTTGAAAGAGAAAGCGGCTGTACTATCTAACAACTTATGGATTATGGAATGATTACAGGATAGCATTTTGTGAGGAAAGCCTATATACAATTTTTCAGAGAAAAAGTTGCAATCTACACTTTTAAATATATAAGAATAACAGAAAGACGAACAATGATGAATATTGAGTTTATATTAGCTTCACTAGAACTTGAATAGTTAGGGATTTTATACCAAGCAAACATCATATTTATATTAGCACTTATAATATGGCTAATCCACTGGAAGATGAAGATGATTTAATTGATGAACACCCAGATACGTATTGTACTAAGCCATTCATTAAATAGTTTCAAAAGAATATAAGTTATTTTCATTGTAAAAGATTTTTCTTTAATCATGAAATGCCTTCATCCTAGTTGGAGAAACTTCTGTGTCAAAAATCTTTATTCAAGAAGTAGAAGTATTATGCGTAAAAGAAAAAAGACAAGATCAACGTTGGGACAAATTTGGAAATGAGGAAGTAGAAATCACTTCCCAATATGATGAAGACTACCATGCATTAGTGGATGCGAGATAATTTGAGCTTTGGTAATTTTCATTCTGAAGACGTATTAGATGAAACTAAAGTTTGTTTTTTTATATATAATATATATATATATATATGTGTGTGTAAGATTATTGTACAAGTTCCTAGTTACCTTGGAAATATTCTTAACAGACATAATATAAAAGTTTGTAATTTTCATAATTGTTGAAGATTCTTGTATAGAAAAAGTCAAGTTGTACATTTTTAATTTAGAATCTATTGCATGAAAATGCTTGATCCATTGGAAATCTTAAAAGTAGTATAAATAATAGAATGGAGGTAAGTAAGAAAAGGCAGAGAGCCCTTAGAGAGCAATAAAGTATACCCACGTGCAAACACTCTTCCTTCTTCCTGAAATAACTTTAGGGGTTAAGGGAAAATCCAAAAGGAATTAGTAGCAAGTGGGAGTTTACTAGAGATAAAAAAATAATTTTGTTTCTTTTGTCATCCTAATTGTCTTCTCTATTAGAATAGGATGATTTTAGTAGGATGAGAATTTTCTGTCTCATGATACTATCTCATTCATGTCCAGCAAATAAGTATTTGACACATGTAAAAAAATATAAAAAATCCCTAAAATAATGCAAACAATAATTATCACTTCAAGAAACGTGTCAAATGATTATTCATTGAGATAAGAATGAGACAGCATCATAGGTTAGCAAATTTGTTTCCATTTTTGGATATCCTTTTTCTTTGTAAATATCTTATGTATAGTATAATATTTTGAGAAGACAAGAGTTCTTTTTCCTTAGTCATATATCCCAAAAGACAAAGTACTTGTTGAAGCGATATTTAGATGAACGAAGGCCATTTTGGAGAAACAAGTGAGGGATAATCTAAGGAAAATAGACTTTAGGAAAATGCTAACTCCTTTTGAGAATTCTTGTCAAAAAAAAAACAAAAAAGAAATCAAGAAACCTCCACAACTCCCATATGGCAGACATTCTAAGTAGGAGAAGTACTAGTTATTTACTATTGATTCAAGTCTTCAAGCATTAACTCCTTTGCTTTCACTGAAAGCGCATCTTTTTTAGCAAACGATGCAAACCCAATCTTTGGCATCAGCTCAATTCATACCATTCAACTCAAGGAGCCTTAGCCCAGTCTTTGTATCAAATCGACTCATACCACTCAACTCAAGGAGCACAAATCCAACTTTGGTATAATTGATTGGTTTATGGTATGGAATTGGAAAATTACCTATGAATACTACGTAGTTAATAATGAAGTGCTAAAGTACTATGAAGTTTTAGAACCGAAGTTACTTTACTTAATTGTTAATAGAGTAGTCATCGTCAATGTTTAGTAATTGCTTAGTCGTTGACAATAATTGCATATAAATTATGTCAACTCTAGTAATTTAAGATATGACCATGCATTACACTATTGCATAATTGAAGATTGGCGCCACCATGTAATGAATAGAATAGGTCGTATGGAAGTCCTTGCTCTAATTATAGGAACTAAGTCGTATTAAAAAATATGGCCTATCATTTAAGGACACACCAGTGTCATCTTTTAGGGAATTAAACCTTTCTTCAAGAATCTATTTATATGTATTATTTTATAAAATGCAAAGAAAATCATGATTTAACTAGTAGGCTTAGGTTATGAAGTGATTGGATTATCTTGGGAGCTAATGGTAGTGGATTTTCTCTAACTGGAGGGCATAAATTCGTCCTAGGATACAAATTGACTATATTTGTATATATATGTTCACTTAATTGCCTATATTACATATAATTGTTTGTTATTGCTTAAACCATATGGAATGAAGATTATATTTCATTGACTCACATCCTTATAGTCTTTAATGCAAAATCACTTGTGGCTACGTCCAGGGCTTCGCCCACATGTTAGTTTGTTGAAAGTGCTCACATGTTGGCACTTACTTATGGGAAGACAAAGCTTCTTATCTAATTTTAAGAGACTTTGTTGTACTTTTGATGTAGGCTTTCTACTTTTAAAGCTTTTGTAACTTAAACCCTAATTGATTGATATTACTAAGTTTATTAACACATATTTAGTTATCTTTATTACTTTGGTATATATCCATAACTATTGAATTGGCTAGTTATAATTCTTTAGTTTTGAATTAGGCATTGTTAAGCTTCCCTAGTTTCATAGGTTAGGAACAAAAGCCTTCGAGCAGAATTATCTCGTCTAGGTCACCTTCGCAGCATGACCGTTTATCGTTTTTATTTAGTATTAGAGCATGATTAAGCATCGGAGCTATTAACCTTCAAGATGGAATCTAAAAGCCTACCTTAGAAGCCTACTAAGATGGAGAGTGGGTAAATCTAAATTAGAACGTAATGATTAATACTTACAAATAAAAAACCGAAATAAACTCAAATTTTAAAACTTCCCATGGGAGTTGAAATTTGCGACTCCTGGACCCATGTTTGGTTGCGTTCCAATTACAGCCAGTTGAGAATCTGATAGACTATCGCCAGCGACTTCGGATTATCTAAGAGATTCTACTCACAATGCAAACCCGCGGTCTTAGTAGCATCTTGACCTGGTAGCGATCGGGGCTGAGGGGTATGAGAGAATGTTAGAAGGACAGTATGGTGTATTTCATGAGGCATTGAGTGAGATTGAGACAATGTACATCTTAGAAGGGGTTGCATATTTGTTGGAGCATCCAAGAGAATCTGGGATGGATATGATTTTCTTAGCTAAGATGGAGGCTCTACCCGCTACCCTTGATTTCCAGGCTTGGACACCAGGCTAACATTTCTATAGGTTTTAGTTATTCATAATTCACCTCTAGAGATCTTAGGGTTCAGCAATTGGTGGTAACCATTCAACTGGTATTGATTGAGCCGTATGTGGCACTGGAGGATCAGCCACCTAGATAGGATGAGGAGCAGGAGCTCATAGAGAGGACAGTTTTATGACATATTCAAGTTTCTTCCTATCTTATTCACCTACGGCCAACATATCTCTACACTCTCTCTATTACCTGTTACCGTCGACACTTACCTTCCACCACTGAGGTTTAAGGCAGCATAAGATAGCAGGTAAGTTCCTAGCCCACTCTACAACCTCTTTAAGTCTCATTCCTTGAAGGTAACCCTATTGCACCTACTCTCAGATAATTTGCTAGATTTTGTCGCACTGGCATTGCTCATCCTGCATCTACCTCAACTTGTTGTAGCATTCTTCCTTCCTTTTGCGAGTTATTGTTGATGCCCCACAACCTAAGGATAGTGTGTGACAATGATCTCCCTCTAGTCAAGAAATGCTATCACTGCCTCAATTGCAGGACTTGAATTCTTTATTTGCAACCACCTTGTTGCATCTTACTTGGGTTTACTTCATGGTTGTCATCACACACCATCGTGATGATGGTGGTGTGGAGGGCGGTAGTAGTAACAAAGAGGGTAGTGAAGAGGAGCGCGAAAGCTTGGAATGCTGACATTGTTAGGGAAATTGTGATATATAAATAAATAAATAAATCATAGTAAAAGGAAAAGTTGTCATATATGATTAAATAAGAGGGTTTTAGGGTCTACCTTAATATAAATATTAATATATATTGTTAATAATAGATACGTTTGATCAAGAGAGAGTCGTTCAAGAAGGATTTGAGAATACAACATTTAGGCTGCCTCAAGGCCACCAGCCATGACATGTAAGTCATTGGCTTTGCCTTCTACGCCTCCAGCATTGGGTGTCGGCCTATATGGCTCTAGTTTGTCTTTTGAGTTTTTATGCCGCTAGCCTTTATTGCTAGTATATGATGCTCGGATTATGTTGTTTTTAGGGTTTTCCATGTATTATAAATAAACTTTTAACCTTGTTTTCTTTTCATAACCCTTCCTAAGCTTTTGGAAACCCTAAACCTCTCTCAAGATTGTGACCTAACTTCAAGGGAGATCAAGATTCAAGAACTAGGTAAGTTGTTTCATTTCAATTCTTTAGTGATCTAATAGATTTATCTCTTCTACGTTTTCTTATTGGTTTTGAAGGGAGTTAATTTTGGAAGAATTATGGAGAAAACCCAAGTTTTGTTGTTGAAAATTTCGTGTTTTGCGATCAAAGAGGAATGTGTGTTTAAACCTAGGGTAGTTGTAGTTCATGTTGGTTTAAGGGTTTAGATGACCTTAAGAGTATGTTTATCTTGTGAAAACAAGTTTCTTGTCTTGAAGTAAGTACACTGGTGACGTATATAAGATCAATGGTCTTCTTCCTTCTTTCCTAAGGTAAGAAGAAAGTGAGTCAAAACCCCAAACATGTATCAGTCCGTGGAAGAGTGAAAGGGTCACCACTACCAAGGATCTCCCCCTTAATCTTAGATAGGTCGTTTGAGGGTTCGCCGCGGTTCATTGCTGTGCTTACACACTTTTGAGATAGTTTTGCTTTATGTTGATCAGGTGTTTCTGTTTAAGTTAGGTTTTCTATTCCAAAAGTTGTTTAAGGTACGTTCTTACCTTGTTTGATGATTGTGATTGTTACGTATAACATATAATTAGATTAATTGCTATCCAGCTTTAATCAATCTGTTGCTTTTGATTGACTGGGTCTAATAGACCAGGTATACCGTGTTATCAGGATGATGCCCTGATGATCTGTGGGTTTTGTTGTCCTAACTAGAGTCGTGTACAGAGATGATTCCGATAGCTTATGAGTTGTACGAGTATGGTACCTAGGTATGTAGAGAGTATTCAACACTAATATATATATATATATATATAAGTATGGGTATTTTATGTGTATTTGTTTTCATGGAGTCATGAGTTACTCCAAGGTTAGGATTAGTTGCAAATGGTTCTAAACTATACTGGTTGTATGGCTAATTAAAGATAATTATCTATGAGTATTGTATATGATATTATGACACATGTGGATTTGTATGTGGTTTGCTCATCTGCATGTGATTACGATTTGGCATATGGCATCTTGCACTCACTCTTTTATTTTTAAGGAAAAGGTGATGATCATGTGATTTTTTATCTATCTGGTTAGGATGTGAACGTAGTTTATGGGGATAACGAGAGTGGAGTCGATTTCTTTGTTGATTTCTAGAGGAGCAGAAGTTTGTAATAGCTACAATTGAAAGCTTTATGAAGTTTTTATTAGGTATCATCACAACTGAAGTTTGATTATTAGTTTTTATGATTTTTTATATTTTAAGATTTTTTTTTCAAATGATGTTTTAAGAAGAATTATAAGTTGACGTTTGGTTTAAACTAACAGAATTGTTTAATAATTTTATTATGACATAAATATATTAGAAGTATCCTTATACGTGAGATATTGAAGTTGTCTTATGTTATAACTGTGAAGCATTACTGAAGTTATAGTATGTTGTTGTAGTGATGAGTGCGTGTTTGCCAAGAGGTTGTCTCTTTTTATAGGAGTGATTTGATGACTGCATGGATGGTACGTGTTGTGTCGGGTGTAACTGCATGGATGGAAGTGGCGATTTGGTGGATGCGGGTTGAGTATTGATCCATGGCGGCAAACTAGGCATTGGTGCTTCCACGTTAGCTTGATTCTTGCTTACATTCCTCTTTTCCGATGCCAACGAAATGAGTTCAAAATTTATTTTGCTCGGATGTCAGATATCCTTCTGGCGGATTTGATTTAGAACGAACTGCCCGTGTTTGATTGCAACTATTCTAAGAAAATTAGCGCTCCTCCTTATTCGTTTCCTCGGAACTTCGTCCTTCCGTTTTCATTACGTGGACTAAATGGAAATAGACATTCTATGTCCACACAAGTTTATAGGCTCGTAAAATTTTCAAGGTTTTATTTATCTCAAATTAAGCATTAATTTTATTAAATATAAGTTCACATATCAGAGCTCGCATATAAATTATCAAGGATGTTAGAAGAGAATTTTTCTCCTCTGCAAATACTCAGATATAAGGCTATTTCATCTCGTTTATATTCTTTAATCCACGTATTTGTTATACGTAGGAATGTAACAACATAAAACTTTTTCAATCTTACTTGCAAATTACAATCCCATCCCGTGTGATTCATTAATATACATATTCACAATCACCATGCTATATATGTTTCCGGTTCTAACAACCAACAGTAGAAAAGGATGCCTGCCCATTCGGCCACAAGCATGCAGAAAATGACTCCACACATCCAAAATTATTAAAACTCCTGGAGATTTTCTTTAACAAACGTAACAGAAACAGTTCAATGCCTGAATTGGAATATTACATTCAGACAACAAGATCCATACCCATCATTAAAAGAAACCTTAAAAAGGAATGAAGATTCACAAATAGCTAGTACATCATGTGAAATAAAGTCTCAAATGCCATAAGTGGCTCAGAAACCACCACGAAGACGAAGGACAAGGTGCAAAGTCGACTCCTTCTGAATATTATAGTCAGCAAGAGTCCTTCCATCTTCAAGCTGCTTTCCAGCAAAAATTAATCGCTGCTGGTCTGGCGGGATACCCTCCTTATCCTGAATTTTCGCCTTGACATTGTCAATCGTGTCTGAACTCTCCACCTCCAGAGTGATCGTCTTGCCAGTGAGTGTCTTCACAAAGATTTGCATACCACCTCGAAGTCTGAGCACCAAATGAAGAGTAGACTCCTTCTGAATGTTGTAATCAGCCAGCGTTCTCCCATCTTCCAACTGTTTTCCAGCAAAGATCAACCTCTGCTGATCTGGCGGGATCCCCTCTTTGTCCTGAATTTTGGCTTTCACATTGTCTATGGTGTCGGAACTCTCCACTTCCAGAGTAATTGTTTTCCCAGTCAGGGTTTTCACAAAAATCTGCATTCCACCCCTCAGACGTAGCACCAGGTGAAGAGTGGACTCCTTTTGGATATTGTAGTCAGCCAAAGTCCGACCATCTTCCAGTTGTTTTCCTGCAAAGATAAGTCTCTGCTGGTCCGGTGGAATACCCTCTTTGTCCTGGATTTTTGCTTT
Organism: Combretum micranthum; assembly: GCA_024138025.1. NCBI lineage: Eukaryota > Viridiplantae > Streptophyta > Magnoliopsida > Myrtales > Combretaceae > Combretum > Combretum micranthum. The sequence goes on along the minus strand of JAMXBD010000914.1, from coordinate 58,114 downwards.
AACATTATCAATTGTATCAGAGCTTTCTACTTCCAACGTTATGGTCTTTCCAGTTAAGGTCTTCACAAAAATCTGCATTCCACCCCTCAGACGAAGCACCAAGTGCAATGTCGATTCTTTTTGAATGTTGTAGTCAGCCAAAGTTCTGCCATCCTCAAGTTGCTTACCGGCAAAGATAAGTCTCTGCTGATCAGGTGGAATACCCTCCTTGTCCTGAATTTTAGCCTTCACGTTATCAATGGTATCAGAGCTCTCAACCTCCAACGTGATAGTCTTTCCAGTGAGGGTTTTTACAAAAATCTGCATTCCACCCTGAGGCGAAGCACCAAGTGCAGTGTGGACTCCTTTTGGATGTTATAATCAGCCAAAGTCCGACCATCCTCAAGCTGTTTTCCTGCAAATATGAGCCTCTGCTGGTCTGGTGGAATACCCTCCTTGTCCTGAATTTTAGCTTTGACATTATCGATTGTATCTGAGCTTTCGACCTCAAGGGTGATTGTCTTTCCAGTCAATGTTTTGACAAAAATTTGCATGCCACCTCTTAGCCGGAGGACCAGATGCAAAGTAGATTCTTTCTGGATGTTATAATCTGCCAGTGTGCGGCCATCCTCAAGCTGCTTACCAGCAAAGATCAGCCTTTGCTGGTCTGGAGGAATCCCTTCCTTGTCTTGAATTTTAGTTTTCACATTATCAATTGTATCAGAGCTCTCCACCTCAAGGGTGATGGTCTTGCCGGTAAGGGTTTTCACAAAAATCTGCATCTGTTAGATCAAGAAGAAGAGAAGATATTAAGAGACCAATTCCATAATAAAGCATTCCCATCATTTTAAAGTACATCTATAAACAAGAACTAATGAAGAATAATACAATTCATAAAAAACATTTAACAGGAGAAGAAAAAATTGCAAATAGCCCCCTTAAACTATTACTTTAGGATAGATACCCTCTGAGCTTAAAGAACACATAACAGAAAAATGGGGGTATGCAAATAACCCTAGGATTTGACATTTGCATGACACACTCTTAAACTTAAAATGAATACATTAATACCCCTAAATTCTAATATATTGAGAGAAAGTTAATCACACACATTTTCTTGATTTATCAGAGTGGGATGTTATTCTTAAAGCCAACCTTGTTAGTTGAAGTCAAAGTTCAGCGAGATTATTTGCATATTCAGCCAGAAATATTACGTGAACACAGGCCACCAGATAAATACACAAAACGGGTAGTTAAAAAAGAAGATAACAATATAATGCCGCCTAGCAACTACATACATTATACAAGAGCAGAACAAAAGATAAACAGGAAAATGGTAATCGTGTTCAGATGAGTAGCTAAAGGCCAGACAAAAATTCCGCATCTTCCCACATATTTAATCTTTTGCAAAATTACCAGGAACTCCTGAAATGAATAAAAGTCAGGTGCCTTCTGAAGCTAGTATTAAGGTCCATAAGCCTACCTGCAACTATCAATAGACCACGCAGCTAATAGCTAATAATACCAATATTAATGACAGCATGTTTAAAAATTATTTGGTGTTTCACGTGAATAAATTATAGCCTGTTTCGACTGTCTTTCTTTTCATCAGTATTTCATCTAAACCGTTACCTTAACTTATTGTTCTATTATGGAGGAAATGGCAACTGGGATAAAAGAGTTCAACCTGAAATTGAACAAACTATTTATGAGAAAGCGTTTGTAAGGCATGTTTTGGCTCCATGAGTAATTGAAAAATCAAAATTTTGATTATAAGACTCAATTAGTACAACCTTATAGGTACATGTAAATAATTTAATTTTACAAGAGGTCATATCTGACAAACACCTGTTTAATAAAAGTGCAGGAAGAGATTATAGAAGATGTTCTGATAATAAGACATGAAATTTATGTTTCACAACCCTAATCACAATCAACAGCTCAACATCAACATAAAAATAATCGTAAATATATACAAAAGATCACAGAGGGCCTATCAAAATCAAGCACGACAACAATAATTAGATCCTATGTAAACCGATCAAACAAATCACCATACAATCTAGAAAGAGAAAAATCGATCCATTTTCAATCTCACATCAAATAAGTGACACTTCCATATCTACCAAAACATGATCAAGAGGCCATAGATTAAAAAAGATCGCATCTTTGGAAACAACACCGATCATAAAATTGAAACCCCAAGGATGTAACCAAAGAAACCCTAAATCTGAAAAGAACAGGCTTGGAAAGAAGAAATTACCTTGAAGTATTAAGAGAATATGGAGAATAAAGGTTGATTACGATCTGGGACGGGAAGATTGCTGCGAGAATTGAATATCGGTAGAAATTGAGAATATGGGTATGATGTGTGTATGGAAGGGTATTTATAGGGAATTGTTTGGAGCGATATAGGGTTTTCGCTTCCTTGATAAGGAGGAAATTGGAGTTGGTAGGTAAGCAATGACAAAGAATAGGATGTCCCACTCGACACGTCTAGTATGTTCTAATTTATGGAATCAGGCTATCCATAGGCCAAATGTTGGAACAATTTTCCTTGTAAATGCGGACACTTTAGAAAACTTGTCTAACTATAAGAATTAAGATTGTAATTTTTTTTTTTTTTTTTTATCAATGACAAAGGAAGCCGGATTCAAATCTAAAACCTTCCGTACTAGAAGTTAAAAGAAATGCACTGGATCATAAAATTATTGATAAATTATAAATTTTAATGTTAAGAATAATAAGTAACAAGATATTTTGAATTTTATTGTGGGTTAAAACATAAAAATATGAAAATAATATATATACATATACAAATACTTTGATCTAGACTTACTTACGGGATAAGATTTGGAAACAATAAACCACATTCATATTTTATTTTTAAGGAAAATGTTCAATTTTGGTAAGTGTGTTGAAAAATTATAAAAAAGAAAATATGTATTATTTTCCTTTTCCCGAGAACAAATGAATTATTTACTTCTCTACAATATTATTAAATTTAGAAACACTTTGTTTGTGTTTTTAGCACCTATAAAATAAAATATATCTTGTAAAGAAGATATAATTTTCTATTTTTGGTAATAATTAGAACTAGTCAATGATGACTCATTCTTTTGATGAATCATTTATTGAGATAAAAGAAGATTATGAAATACTTACTAGAAATCTTAATTTCTTAGTTTACTATATCCAATTCTATGTATTCCTTTGTTCATAGAGCACATTGAATGTATAAAAATGACTATAACAAAGTTTATGTCATTCATATTAACAACTACTCTAAAAGGAATGTTTTAGTTCGTCAGGTTGTCTTTTGCCTACCTATGGATTCAGCAACGAGAAGTTAAATTAGGAAATTATTTTAATAACGTGATAAAATTCAATTAAAATTGATATAGAGAGATTGGCAAAATGAGATTAAGTAGGTATGAAAGTTATATGCTTCAAATTTGAACATTGACAGAAAATTATTCAAAAGTTTCGCTAGTTTATTTGTAATACATAATTAATACTAGTGCTTTCAGATGAATAACAAAACATGGTATATTCAAATTTTACAAAATTAATATTTGAATTTCTATTTTTTTTAATTTAAGCAAATTATATAAATATCATTGACTTGGACTTGCTTTAAGGAAAAGATTCGAAACAAGAAACCGCATTCACATATTTTAATTTTTCTTTTTTAAGAAAAATGTTCATTTTGATAGATGTGCTTGTTAAAATATCAAAAAAATAATATATTTTCAATTTTAAAAAATTAATATTTATTGACAATCCATTCTTAACTTCAAGCCTTTCCGAGTCAAGTCCTCCATTCCACTAGACCAAACCAATAACCTTGGTCCCTAGTCCCGTCAATAATAATAAACTGACCTCCATTCCAACTTGAGCGTAATGATTGATCGATCTTGTGAAGTTTCTCACTTGGCAATTATTGCTTAGCCGGGATCACTCTATGTTAGATGGTGTCGTGATACTTCTCTATAATTATCACTATGATCACTACAATTGTAACTGCCAAACTAACCAACCACTCATCTACTTACCAACTACTAGCATAACCATTAGGTCAAGTCTCCTATAAATTTATACAGTCTACTCCAGATCAAGGTAATGCCACACTAAATCAATATTATTCCTTTAATCCATAAACTTTACGTGGCAAATATTAATTTAAGCATTAGAATGGGCATATCGGATCTATTCCTAGCTACCACTAACATGAATTCTATTTTGTAGATCTTTACACCAACCATGTTCTAAGCTTATCATCAATAAGTCCGACTCCTACTGGACTCTAAGCAAACGATAATATTTAATCTTTTCTTGTTTGTAATATAATACAATTTTTTTCATTGTGGTATTAGTGTATCTAGTTTTATGGTTATATTGTTTTGTATTTTGATGTTCATATTTTAGTTTTATTCTATTTTATATGGTGTGTATAATTTAATTTTAAAGCATATTAATATTTTTCTATCAATTAATTTATTAAAATTTAATTTTTATGACTTTTCTCAATGGATGTATACGTCAGCTAGCACATGAATCCGCCACCTACCTGAAACCAAGGTTTAGATTTTTCATTTTTCTTTTTTTTTTTTAACTTTTTAGCTTTCTTAAAGAAAAGAAAATCTGTAGATAATTTGTTTAAAAGCGTGCAACATGTTTAGAGTAGCTAAAAAAATTATCAAAATATAGATTATTTTAAAAAATTATCAAATTTCACTGTAAAATCGTAACTTATAGTTGCATTTTTACAAAAACTTTACAAGTCACTTGTAATTTTAAATTTATGTACTATACTGATAAAATCGTATGTTGTAAGCTCGACACATGTTGTGATTTCAATTTATCCAAAGGTTAAAGAAAAAAAAGTCCCACTTTTCTCTCACGTAATTTTTATGGATCCCACTTTACTCCCATCACCTTTACTTTTCTCAAATCTAATTTCCCCCTTCGCTTTTCCTTAATGTGATTTTACGTAGTGTTCTACAATTTGATACAGAAGTTAAATTTTTAACTATTTTTAAAAACAATCAATTCAACCCTCTTTCGATGGCCATTCAATAGTAAGCAAAATTTTTCTATTTACCATCCTCTAAGGAGACTTCTTTTGAATGGAAGTTCTAGTTTTAACCTAATTCTTCTGTTAGTGGTTGATTAGACCTGATCAGAAAGTCATATCCTAGTTCCTTAATACAATAATAGATATTACGTTTGATGCATAGTGATTGTTCAAGATGGAGTAAATTTAATGAAAAGATTGAAATGAAATGGAACAAGTGGTGAAATTATAAATTTATAAATAGTATATGATATTTACATAGTTTTTGTCAAAATATCCTCAAATTCTTCTTATTTGTAAAAGTGCATTTATATATAGGAATGAAAATAAAACGTAAAATTGTGGTTATATTCCAGATGTTTTTCCCCTAGTAGTCTTCGGACTAATAAAATTGTATAAAGATTGCAATAGAATGCAATCGTTCCGCCCATACATAAGCAAATCGTCGAATATATTTTTAAGGCAAATATTGAGCATACAATATTATCACCTCTTGATCACATTTAGACACTTTGGCAATTGAATGAATGTTTTTCATTTTCCATCTTTGGAAATCTTGCTCAAGTCGATCATTGCATTTCTTAATCATCAGACTCTGAAGAGCCGTTCGACTGAAAAAAATTTTCTTCAAGAGCTTGATGGGATAACGATAAAAAAGAACACGAAAATATCAACATCATAAATTTATAGCCTGGAATTTAGCAGCATGAAAAAAACATCACAAGAGGCTTGTTTCATGTTTGCTTGGTGTGTTTCAGCCAATCACACAATGTGATAAATGCTAAATAGTATCACCATTCTCAGTGCAAGTTCAACCTAAAATTACTTCCGCATCCCCAACTAATTGTAAAGAAGAATGCAAACATCAGACAAACTCCTGAAAATTTTATTTATCAAGCAAACTGCAGGATACAAGTACAAAGCCAGTATGTTCCATTATTTTCGGCCAACGAGAGCCATATACATAAGAAACCTTGAAAGCATCACTGCCTTCACTAGAAGCTACTAGATAAGAACTAAGAAGACAAACGCAAAGCAACATAGAGGCCTCAGAAGCCCTTAGCAGCTTAGACACCTCCACGAAGTCGGAGGACAAGGTGCAGAGTTGACTCTTTCTGAATATTATAGTCAGCAAGAGTCCTTCCGTCTTCAAGTTGCTTTCCTGCGAAAATTAATCGCTGCTGGTCTGGTTGGATCCCCTCCTTATCATGGATCTTTGCCTTCACATTGTCAATAGTGTCTGAACTCTCCACCTCCAAAGTAATAGTCTTGCCAGTGAGCGTCTTCACAAAAATTTGCATTCCACCACGGAGTCTGAGCACCAAATGCAGAGTAGACTCCTTCTGAATGTTGTAATCTGCTAGCGTTCTCCCATCTTCCAACTGTTTCCCAGCAAAAATCAACCTCTGCTGGTCTGGTTGGATCCCTTCTTTATCCTGGATCTTGGCTTTGACGTTATCTATGGTGTCAGAGCTCTCCACTTCCAGAGTGATGGTTTTTCCAGTCAAGGTCTTCACAAAGATCTGCATTCCTCCCCTAAGACGGAGCACCAAGTGGAGGGTGGACTCCTTTTGAATGTTATAGTCAGCCAAGGTTCGACCATCTTCCAGTTGTTTTCCTGCAAAGATAAGCCTCTGCTGATCTGGTGGGATCCCCTCCTTGTCTTGGATTTTGGCTTTGACATTATCAATTGTATCTGAACTTTCCACTTCCAATGTTATGGTCTTTCCTGTGAGGGTCTTGACAAAGATCTGCATTCCACCCCTGAGACGGAGGACCAAGTGCAGAGTAGATTCTTTCTGAATGTTATAGTCGGCCAAAGTTCGGCCATCTTCAAGTTGCTTTCCTGCAAAGATGAGCCTCTGCTGATCTGGTGGGATGCCCTCCTTATCTTGAATTTTGGCTTTAACATTATCAATTGTGTCTGAGGTTTCAACCTCAAGGGTGATGGTCTTTCCAGTCAATGTCTTTACGAAAATTTGCATGCCACCTCTTAGGCGGAGGACCAAATGCAAAGTGGATTCTTTCTGGATGTTATAATCTGCTAGCGTGCGGCCATCCTCAAGCTGCTTACCAGCAAAGATCAGCCTTTGCTGGTCTGGAGGAATCCCTTCCTTGTCTTGAATTTTAGTTTTCACATTATCGATCGTATCAGAGCTCTCCACCTCAAGGGTGATGGTCTTGCCAGTAAGGGTTTTCACAAAGATCTGCATCTGCTAAATCAGAACAAGAACAAAAATTAGGAGAGCAATTCCATAATAATAGCATCAACATGGATCATTTTAAAGAAATATACATCAATAAGCAAGATAAATCATAGAAAGAATTAATTGATAAACAATACAGCTCACAAAGAACATGAAACAATTACATGATTACAGCCCACCAAACGGCGTGGACGAAAAAAATATGATAACATCACCTAGGAACTCAACACATGATAACAATAACAAAACAACTCCAGCACAAGAAAACAAATCCATACAAAACATAAATTGGAAAATGTTATTGAAAAATTACTATTAAACTCTGTAAATGCCAAAATTTCAATTTTTCCTCTTGCAAGTGCCCTCTGCAACTGGTACTAACAACCCCAAACCCAATATCCTACCGCAACTTTCAACAGACCTCACAACTGGTTTGCTAAAACTAATCATAATGAGAACATGCCGTAAAAACTAATTAGATAATTATAAAGCTAGGTACCAAATATCTAAAATCCCAAAATTGAGGTTTCAAAACCCTAATTAGAATCAACAGCTTAACATCAACAAGAAAGAAACCGAAATTCTAGGGAAAAGAATTTAAAAAAAAAAAAACTACTAAAATCAAGTACGACATCAATAGATGATAACACCTAAAGAAATCGATTGATTTTCAATTGCAGATCAAAAAATTCATGCCTCTGATATCTAGAGAGACATGATCAAGAGTCATCGATTCAGAAAGGTATCAACTTTCGAAATAAATACCAATCATAGAATTGAAACCATCAAGAACCTAAGCAAACAAACCCTATATCTCAAAAGAATAGGCATGAATAGAAGTGATTACCTTAGAAGAAAGATGAGCAGAGAGAGAATTGGTTGATGGAATCTGAACGGGATGATTTGCTAGGAAAAGGAGGATTGAAATTTGAGAATACGGGTATGGTTATGGGTATGGCTATAATGCGTATAAAAGGGTATTTATAGGAAATCGTGAGGTGAGAAAAACGATAGGAATTAGGTTTTTTTTTTTATTATTATTTCAATTCCGTCACAAGCAAGAAAACTGAAGTCCCCAAGAAATGAATAAACATGCGGTGTTAGAGTGGGGCACGTTTAGTGTGTTGTAATCTGCGGAAGTTGCGTTGTCTATACGACAAATGTTAGGATACTTTTACTTGCAATTGTGGACACCTTCTAAACCTTGTATAATTATAAGGTTGAAAAGTCCAATGACTGTGACAGTTGCTTCATTGAATTTGCTTCATTAACAGGCTCGCAATTGGACGATGGGCTGGTTCCAAAATCCAGCCCTAAACAAGCAGACCTAATTTTGACGGTCAACATAGTAACGATGAAAATGACTCCTTCTTTAATGACATTATATGAACAAATATCTGAACTAAAATATGTTATTTTGGGAGGAGGGGGGAGGGTACAATTACTGTGGATATGTTCTGTACCGACTTTTATAATACTGTTTAGGGAGTAGGAAAAGGAACATAATTTTTGTATTTTTAAAAAGAATTACAAAAGTATTGTTATGATAAAAATAATCTCAGATTTAGACAACATAACTTTATCTTTTAAAGAGATGATATCATAAGTTGTTGATCTAATCTCTTCAAAAAACAATATTGTAAAAACACTAGACAACCTTCTCTTTTGAAGAGACGAGGCTTGTGTAAAAATATCTCTCCTTGTGCTTCTCTTCTCTCTCCACACGCTTCAACCACCAACATCAGTTCTCCACTGTCAAGCTCCATCTCCTCAACTCCCTCCCCTCCACATACAAGATCTCCAACCTCCACGTAGCCCTTCACCTCCTCCTTCCCCCCGCTGATGGCAACTTGGAGGTGGAGAGGGAAAGTGGGTACGAAACACAAGTGATCATAATCCTATTTTAGCTAGTGTTTTGCAGCGTTTCTTCTTCTAGGATGACTAATGGATAAGGTATCTTTTCACGACACATTCGCTAAATATTCTCATCCACCTTTGTCTTTGTCATGTCCTAGCTATTTTTTTTGTTGGGAAAATTTTCTTTCAAAGTAAGCGTAAAGGTATTAGTATGGTTGGCTTGTGTGGATCTATTTAATTATTTATTTTCCCATTTTGCTTTCTAATTTTTTTTTACCTCCCACCTCTGCCCTTGGTCCCCGCATTTTTTGTTGCTCGTCGTGTTTGGAAAGTTTTAAAATTGGGAAGAGAAGACCTCATCTCTTCAAAAGAAGGTGTCAGCAATTTATGACCTTGTCTCTTCAAGATACGAATTCATGTTATTTAAATTTGGGATTATTTTCATCATAGTGATATTTTTATAATTTTTTTTAAATACTAATTTTTTTCCTTTTCGCTGATAATAAGTAATAAGTAATAAGATGTTTTGGGTTTTTTTTTTTAATATTATAATGCAGGAGTATCTTATTCAAATGGGAGAAATAAAATGATATTGAATTTTTAACAAAATGATAAGATCTATTTTTTTCCTTATTTTAATACATATATAAAATGAGATGGAATAAAATTAAAATGTAGTAATAAATATATAAAAAATTTGGCAAACAAAAGGATAAATATGTAAAATGATAGAAAGGTAATTATAGTAATAACTATTAATCAAAGCAGAAAGAAATGACGGTTCGAACTTTTAAAAATGCATTACAATATCATTTCAGCTAATTGTTGTATATTCAATGTGACATTTGCAGTTATACTTGGTTGCACTGCTAATAGTATTGGCATTGTAGCCTAGCAGTCTTTATCACCACCATTTCGGCTAATTGTTGCATACTCCGTTGGAGATTACTCTCTTTTTGCCAATGCACTTCAATGATTACACTAAATCACAGGCAGAAACAAGACACATATTCCAATATCATGTGTTTGCTTTTTCCTTGTGATGGAACCATCGAATCGATTATTTAAACAGCTTATTAACGTAGGACATACGTGGGGGAACTATTTATTTCTGGTGCCACGAACTGAGGCCTTTGATCCACAGTATTTGCACCAAAGCTTGTTCAGGGAAACAACTTCAGCTGCTGGAACATTCATTATCGCAATGTTAATAAGAATTCATTGAGAGGTTGCGTTTGAGAGGACTCCTCGTCGGTTTTTGATTCCGCCACTCTTGCTGCTTCACAAAACCTAGCGTACATCAATTAATGTTGTCTACCTGATTCGGTGTTTGAATACCTACTAACGTGCAATAAAGCTTTTTACCAATAAAATTTACATGCGAACACCGTTTCCAGTAACAAACTACTGCTTATAGATCATAAGAACTGTATTGAATATAATAAAGTCAATTTATACATTATGAGTTTTGCATTGACAGTTCCAATTTGTGGGTACTTTTAAATTTTAATATGTAATACCACGTAACAGGATATCCAATGAAACGTCACATATGATACCCTAAGTATTATATGTACAGGCATCCTTAAAAGATGTTGTTTATATCGAATATTACTATCCACTTTTAATCTTTGAAATCGTCTAATTAAATTATAGAAATAACTGGATTTAACAGTGGTTATAACAAAACTTTACAAAAAATATTTTATAATCTACTATCATGAATAGATCAACATTTACAAAAACAACATCATATATTACTCACTCTTGAGTAGTTCAAGCTTTAAAACAAAACCAAATCACTAGGTATCTCATATACCTTTCTTGATGGTATAATAAAACTTTAAAAATTATTACAAAATATAGGCACCATAACTAGGCCCTTAAAGAGTATTGCAGATTGAAAAGATAAATTCAATTCTTAAACAAAATAAAACAAATAAATATATCCAATGTTCCTAATCCGCTTCACTTGTCCATCGTTCTCCTAAAACCCGAGTCAAAGCATCAACATCATCATCATCATCATCCAAGTCATCATCATAAATCACCATTAGATCATCACCTAGAAAAAAAAGAATAATGAGCCAAAGCCCACTACACAGTAACACAAAACACACACGAGATGACACACGAGCTTAAATTAAATACAATGTAATAACAACAGGTTATTATCTTTAAATTTAAGTAAACAAATGAACACCGGAGCACTTACACTTTGAAACAATCTATGGGAACATAAGGGTCCTAAGTAACAGCAGTTGTTCAAGGGGTTGATCTAGGTAGCCTCATTAGTTATATCTCATATATCTAACCGAAAAAAAAAACGAAAGAGAAAATAGCCTCATCCAGGATTCACAGCCGTTACACAACTTTACTTATCTCAGTCCATAACATCATTTAGTTCAACTGGTTCCATAAACGTGAGCTAAACCATGTTACTTCACCCCAAGTATAAGAAAACGTAATGCCTATATTATTTGTCTCATCAGCTACCTGCCAAGCTACTTATAAATGTTATTGCATCATAACAAGAGTAAACTAAGCGCCTAAACTACCCCGTCAGGCTCAGAACAAGGTTGTCGCTCTGATCGGATTCAACGATACAAGCACAAACAACACTCAATTATTTAGTTATCTTTAAGTATTAATTCATTAGGAATGTCTATCCTAACAAACAACAAGTACATCACTACATACCTTATATGGAATCTAGTAGAGATTAGAAGGTAGTCTAAAAGATAGGGAAGAAGACATATTCAAGCATCTATTCATAAAATTACACTCATATAAGAATTTAAATTAGTTATTCATTTACATTAAACTCATTTTTAAAAAATCCTATTTGATCATATATTAATTAGGAACTCTGTCATGGCTGCAAAGGTTATCCCACCAAGATACAAACTAGGGGTGCAAACGAGTTGGGCCGACCCAAGCTTTTGTCGGCTCGAGCTCGACTAGTTTAGTTTTTAACGGGCTCGAGCTCGACTCGTTTATTTTTTAACGGGCTCGAGGCGAGTCGGGCTTTTAACGAGCTTGGAATATGCAGGTTTGGGCCCAAGCTAGTTAAGCTTTTTTAAGCTCGAGCTCGAGCTCGGCTCTTTTGGCTAAACGAGCTAAGCTCGGGTTTGGGCTTGTTTAGTATATATAATTAATTTTTAATTACATTTATAATATTAAATTAATATAAATAATTTTATATAATATTATATTAATAATGTAATATTAATATTATATATATATATATATTAAACGAGCCTGTTCACGAGCCCTTAACGAGCCTGTTCGCGAGCCGGCTCGTGAGCTTGAGGACAAGCTTAGGCTCGGCTCGTTTAGCTAAACAAGCCTGAGTTGGAGCTCGAGTAGCTCGCGAATAGCTCAGCTCGTTTACAGCCCTAATATAGACAGTTTTTCATTCTCTGTCAAATTATTTATTTTCTCTTTGTTTATAATCATTTATTATAAAAAAAAAATTATCAAAACATCCATTTTAAAAAATATTCATTTACCTTACAAATAAGTATTCGAAATAACATATTCCTTATATTATCCTTGGTTTATCCTAACATCTCATTCTAAGTCAATTATTAGCTATTAAGCCCATTTTACCTTTACTCTAGTCAAATTGATTAGAATTAATCATTTAATTCAATTATTAAGTCAAGTTAATTAAATTTAATCAATCTAGTTCATTTTATCTCATTCAAGTCGATTTAGTTAAGTTGAACCTAAGTTGATTAAGTAAGTTCATTTTATACTTAAATTCTATATTAAACCAAATTAATTACTAAACCTATTGATTCATTTAATCCCATTTCTAATTATTCAAGCACTAATATATCATTTTCTATATCATTTATCTAGTCTTACTTGAATTTTCATTTTAAAGAATTAAATCTAGGTGGATTTTTCGGTTACTGAGTTTCAATCTTAAAAATCTAACTCATTTTAACTCCGATTTTCATGTATAAGTAGTTGATTCTACCTACTTCAAATGCTATATCTATTTTTAAGTTTATTTTTAACATTTAAGATCATTTGGGTCTAGGGGTTCAAGAATCCCGGCCATGACTCAAGGCATGATTAACTATCACGGTCACAGTCATTCTCATGATTCTTGTATTTTGAAATTATTGACCAATCTAAGGCTACTAAGGGATGGATCATACTCGTGATTGATAAAAAAAAAAATTTAATATGCTTTAAATCACACTTGTGACTTTAGGATTTTGAAGTTTAGAAACAACCGAGACTAGTAAGGGTAAGATTACACCCATGATTGATGGAAAGTTTTCAAAACAGAGCCACATAATAAAAAATCATGCCCATGATTGATCAAAATTTCAAAATAAAGCTTACTAAAGGCTAAGTCACAAGGCTACTAACGGATGGATCATACTCTGATTGATAAAAAAATTTTTAATATGCTTTAAATCACACTTGTGACTTTAGGATTTTGAAGTTTAGAAACAACCGAGACTAGCAAGGGCAAGATTACGCCCATGATTGATTGAAAGTTTCCAAAACAGAGCCACATAATAAAAAATCATGCCCATGATTGATCAAAATTTCAAAATAAAGCTTACTAAAGGCTAAGTCACGCCCATGATTCTCGAGCCTACCAAGGGCTTAGTCATGCCCGTGATAGACCATTTGTCCACTGCTACAAAATCTCCCTATTCTTTTCCACAATTTTAACTATTTGTCTACTTGTTTCTTCTTCAAAACTCAATCTACAACATTTTAATAACAAGTTAAAAACTAAGTTCAAATAGCACTCCCTAGCATATTCCTACTACTATACATCATCAAATCATTTCATCAACTTCCTAGCTTCACTTATGCATAAACAATTAGAATTTTAGTTACATTCCTATATGTCTCTTATTTATCAATTTTATCACAAACCCAACCCATATCTAGTTCTAATTCATCATCTACATGTGTAAACAACAAATCAAATAAAGTAAAATTAACTATACTTATCTTTTAGTAAATACATGCACACTTGATCTTCTCTACACTTCTTCTCCTCCTTTAGTTAAGTTACTTCATGCTTGTTCCTCCTCTTTTAATTTTTTTTTTTTTTCATCTCTAATTTCTTCTATGATTTCCTTGAATTTGAGATTTTAGAGTTGAATTTTCGAAGAAAGAAAGAGAGAGAAGAAGGAGAAGAAGAGAAAAGGAAAAGAATAACATAGAAAATGAAAAGGGAAAACGAGAGAAAAAGATAAAGATAAGGAAAATTAAGATATTTTTAGAATAGGATATTAAATTTAAACATTTCTGATAATAAATAATTAAAAAATAATTTGAGAATATATACATTAGAAATTTATAGTTTTAATAAAAATTCTAATTAAGAGTTTAATTTATAAAAAAATCTGACATTTAATTTAGGTTTTGGCTTAAAACTGATATTCTTAAGCAAAAAGTTGATTTCAAAAATTATCGAGATTTAAGAAATAAAAGTTAAACTAAAGTTTAAGGTTGAAGAGTTTACTAAACATTTAAAAGGTTTATTTTGAGATTTAGGAATTTGAATTTAAAGTAAAAACAAAGGTTTAAATGAAAGATTAGGTAAAATTAAAAATTGGATAATCATAGATGATTAATAAAAATATATGAAAACTCAATTTCAATTCAAATATATTTACTAATTTGATTATATCAATCTGTCTAATCTTAATTCATTGCTTATTTACCTTGAACAATTTAAACTATCTAAATTCAATTTTTAAATTAAATTTTAATCCAAGTTTGAACTTCACCACCTATTATATTATTCAGTTATACTATTTCTAAATTAACCAGATAAAAAATTCGGGGAGTTCATCCAATTTTCACTAATCCCATTTATGTTTAAATAAAAGGAAAAAAAATACTAATAGGGTTCCGCACATCATATCAAAATCCCCACCAGTTTTCCAGGAATACTTCATGCTGGGATCGATGCTCAGAGGGGCCAAGTGCATGATTCTTTTACTCGGTTCTAACTAGGCAAAGATTGTAGAGAAGAAATAATTCATTCTTATTATTCTCTTCTATGCATTTTCTGGCCTCCCACATGAAAGGCAAATACAATAGATAATTCATATCAGTTATTCTCTTGTTGAGAAAATGGGGCGGAAAAAAGGACATAAGAAGTGCTAAGCCTGTGGCCAACATATTGAAATACAGTAGACCTGAAACAACTAGCAATAGTGGAATTTGAGTTAGGTTATCAAGTGAGTTGTGGCATCTGGTCCTTCTTGAGAAATATCCAACTGCTAAGAGTTTGTAATATAATTTGAATGCTTCTCGACAAGTAGCTTTATCAACGGATCTTCCACATCACTTCCCACCTGGTTCTTATCCCTGCAAACTAAAAGTCTTTCATCACATGTCACAACTACAACTTCCTCTTTTCGGGTCGAAAGCTCGTTCGCTACAACTATGTGCATCTTGTATTTGTTGAGAGCCATATCAGCCTTCTCCAAAAGGATCTTTGAATCAGTCTCTAGCTGTTGAAACAGTAAGGTAAAATTTTTGCGGTTAGTATTACTTGTTTATCCTGTCCACTTCCTCTTCCAATTTAGCAGGATAAAATATATGATCAAACATCTAACATCAACTTGCTGGCATTTCGCATCTATGGTATATGCTAAATTTAGGAGATGCGCATGCATATATTACATAGCAGCATTGATATTTTTCAACTTTAATAATCTATCAAGTGCCAACCGGGTATAAGAAATGCTTGGACTGACATTAAGCCATCAATATAAAATTAACAAATTTGATTTCGATAGCTGCTGTGTCTATACAAGCAATTTTCAATTATCTTCACCTTAAATAAATGTCTCCCCGTACAACGCAATTTTCATTACCAGGTAGCTTACCTTGAACGAAATGCAGTATGCCAACGGGGCCCATTCCTTCCTCAACACAGCAAGCATCTTTGGAACTTGGACCAGTCTCATGTCTAGGGGCCCAGATCCTGACTGAATTTTGTGTTCTGCCTGGAAAATTGTCATACATTTTATCAAGCAAAAAGCTGTTTTTCTGTTAAAACAGATTTTGAAGGTATTGTAAAATTTTTCCACCTTCTAGTGTTTAATTTGACATAATTTCGGACATGAAAGATGATTAGAACTGTCTTCATAGTTGCTTACACTGATTTTGATCATTAGGACAGAAATGGCTGGCACAATAATTGGTATTAAAAAGCAATTCATTGTTAAAAGAGGGAAACTAAATGCCATGCAGGATAAAGTGTCATGTGATAAGGGCAGCTCTTGAGGGGTACACCTCCATTGTCTTTATTACTTGGTATAGTTCTAGACATATGCAATGAAACTGACAAAAACATTAGTTATGCTAGCAAGGGAAATTGTAGTATCCCTTAAATAAAGTGAGGGAACTCTAATCATCAAAATGTTTTTTTAGAGTAAAGGTTTAGAGTTAATCTTAATCAAACTCCAAGCTCAAGCTTGCCGAGTGGGAAGCCCTCTTAGACAGTTGACCTTTTGAATAGAAGCTGGCACTAATTGGACAAAATTGTAAGGCATATCATGCCAAAATGAAAGACTTAAAATGCCATAAAACAAAAAGCATCCACAAACATTAGTCAAGTGAAGGATTTATAGACCAAATATAAGCAAATCCACATAAGCTAAGCTTCTACTATAATTGAAAGTTACCATTGTTTCCCAAGGAACATAGAAGTCAGACACAGCAGCTGCAAGATAGAACATAGCTGATGGCCCAAGACACTTCATTGAAGTAGCAACCATCTGTAGCATCTGTTCGGAATAACAAATTTCTCAAAATTCTTTCAGAAAGACTTAATATGAAAATTTTTAGTTTTCAATCATTAAAACCTTAACTCTGTCCTAAGAAAGATGCTACCCATGTCATTATTAGCAACAATAAGGCTGTCCAAATCTCCTAAAATTTCTACAGCACCAAACATGTTTTTGGCAAACTAAAATCTACAAAAAAAAAATATTGCTCATGCTTTTAAAAAATGTTTTAGCAGTCAAATGAATAAGAAAGAAATGTGGGAATACAACTGTGAAAATTGCCTGAGATCCCTGGTGCAAATGTCTCTACACAGGTACATGTTTGTCATGACTAGAAAAATCATCTAAACCACATAGAGTTCATAGTCATTTCTACACTTGAAATTTACTATTCTTCGAAACTGCAAAATACTTATATTTCGGTGGAACAATCAATACCACCAAAAGCAATCAATATAACTCTACATACCAAATTTCACCTAAAAATGGAAAACACTTAAGACACTGCTCATAACAGCATGCTTCATAAGAACAACTTTCTTTGAAGATCAATGGAGCAGTAGTATCAAAGAAATAAACATAAACAAATAGTTAATACTCATGTAGTTGTATTTTAAATGCATCGAAGCAAGTGATGGGAGGGATTCATATAGGACCAATTTGCCTGAAAAATAGCCAACAGAACATCCTGAAGGCCTGAGCAACAGTCCCAAGCAGAATGGGATTACTTTTTGAAGATTACCTGGAGATACTCAAAAATGGTTGTGAAGGGAAGCTTCAGCAAAAGCCCTTTCTCAACTGCCTACAATAGGATAGAGTCCCGAAATAATGAATCTGATATAGCAGAGAATTTGCAAAGGAAAAATGTAAACACATGAACAAAAACAAGTTCAGAATCAAGGAAAATAATACTAATAGTCATAATAACAATGAAATGTTTGGTTCATACTGTGCGATGATCACAGATTGCCCTCTTTACTGCTTCAGCATGTGGCTCACGTGCTAAAATACATAGAATTCACACATCTTAGTATGAGAATCTTGACAATGACAACTTTCTAGAAGTTACATAAAAAAGAAATCTCTCTCTCTATTTTTTATTTTTTTGGGGGGACCTAGAAGACTCGAAACAGTGCATGTGCAAAGAAATATTGTGTTTTTTTTTTCTTTTAAATTTCTTTGAACATGTTATTACGTAGTATCCCATTCCAACATTTTTGAGTGTGTGTAGTCGAACTTGTTGGTTGCTAACATCCCCCCTATTAATACACATAGGAGGTGAGATCGTCTTTGCATTAACCTTGGATACAAGATTCATCAGGAAACTCAAAACACTCAAGGAATGGATCATCTGGAAGAGATCTACAATAAGGCTGACAAGTCCCCCTGCTTAAATCAACAAAAACATTTTTCTTTTAAGAAAAAGGATAGAGTAAAACCAGATAACTTGAGGAAATTTTATCTATCACAACTTAAATTTGTTTGGAATCAACTGCATATCGAAATGAAAGAACTTGAAAAATAATTACCTCCTGTATAGAAAGATAACTAGATAACCAGCCTTCAGAAAATACCTACAAGTGAATAACAACAAGATCCCATTAAAGTTAACATCGATGAAAACAAACTATTAAGAGAAAGTTCAACTAAGTTCTGGTATAATACTCAGTGGATGCTGCTCCTCTATGCCCAGAGCTGAAGTTATCAATGTACCGAACACAGCGCTGCTCAAGAGGCACTGTAGTGCCACCAGATGTGACACACACAACCCTTTTGGCTCTTCCATTTTCTGCATTCACTTCCCACACGTTTTTCAAAACATGCAAACTCCAAAACCAAAGAGAACTGATCTGCACAAAACAATTATCTCACTAACAAGAACATACGGAGTTATGTTCAATAAAGTCCTTTAATTTGTTCATGATCTGGACACTGTTTCTAAGAGGAGGAGCTGAGTCAAAAAACGACTGTATCTCCCCGTTGGAGGTGGAAATATTTTCCAAAGATTCAATTCCATTCAATGAAGCCATGAACAAACACACCTATAAACACCAATATATAGCACATATGGATCAATCTAAATTCAAATCAGGATCATTCTCAAGTAACAGAACGTAATCATCCATTTCATTCTCCTTTTTTTTTTTTTTTTTTTTTTTTTTGCCACTTACTATTTATTTACTATAACTTTGGAGAGGAGAAATCGAATCCAGGTTATTCCCTGGGAGACCAGTATTCATGCTGTTTGGCTAAAAGACTTGAAGCTAATCATTTCAATAGTCTTGCTAATTGGAATTCTATTCTTAATTAAAGGATGGCTTGCTTGAAAATTTGAAACTAAAAGCTACTTAGGTAGTTTGTTTCGCCATATTCTAGTCATTTTCACATCATATTTTTGTTATTTTCAAATTGATATTTGTCAAAAAAATAGAAAATGATGATTTTACTCGCTATTGGAAAATGATACAGATAGATACAGATCAAATACAAAATATAATATAGATAAAAACCAGAAAATCCAAACAACGTTGATAAACTAAACTGAACTTAAATTTAAATCCAATACTACAAGAAGTAACAAGGTTACATAAATGAGAAATTCGAATGTCATTCAGTGTTTAGCTCAAAATTTAATGTTGCGCAAGAAAAGAGCCCTTAATATCGATTTAGAAATAAGAGCGAAATCAAGAGCGGATTACATTTACATACCCCAAAAGTGGGTTAGCACAAATACAGGGAAGAAGGGAGAGAGGAGAGAAGGGAATTAAGTTTACATACCCCAAAAGTAGGTGAGCACAAATACAGGGAGGGGAGAGAGAGAGAGAGAGAGAGAGAGAGAGAAGAGAAGAGGATTAAATTAAATAGGGTTTGTATTTGGGAAAGCAGAGAGATAATAAATAGCCACCACCTATTCCTATTCGATGGCCGCTACGACTTGATGTTGATTATGATGGTGCTTCTAACAACCAACACGACGGCGACATTGACTAGGGTTTATTAATTACTTAATCGCTGTTCCATTTTAACCTATTCCTATTTGTGTGTTTGAGAAAGCTAAGCCTGGGAGATAAAACGTCCCCGATTCGATTCTTGCCATGGCTTGATGGTGACCTCACAAGTAACACACACGAGCGTGACACTGATTTTGGTCAGTGGCTATTCTTTATAATTTTAAAACTTATATAATATATATAGCGTTGGTTTGTAAGGAGAGGACATGATATAAGCTATTCATTGTTCGGTATACATAACATTACATTTTAACTAATATACTCCTATATTGTAATACATTTATTTAAATAATTTATTATATTATTTAATAAATACAATTTAAAAAGAATAATTTATATATATAATTAAATTAATTACATATAATACTAAATAAAAAACCATAATTAAACTATGTTATTTTTTTTTTTAAATTCACTACATAATTAAAATATTAAATATTCATATAATAAATAAATTAGTTTGCTAAACTAAATTTAGTTCATTCTAAATTCCAAAAGAAACGAAGTAAAAAAGAGAAAAGGAAAAGGAACAGATCCTGACGATAACATGACGACTTTACAGTCGTCTCCACCACAAGTTTAATTAAACCAGCTTAATTGAACCTTTAAGTGACAAATCGGTAACAATAACAACTATACTGTTCTTTTTGCTGATCCTACTTTCTAAAATAAATTAGATTATCTAGAAAGCAGTCTTGCGGTTGCCATTGAAAAAAAGTTAATATACAAATTGACATTAGTGAAACAGGTGGACTAATCTGATGTAAAACTTCCTTTCTTTTAAATAATTATATCAATTACAATCCATACTTAAGCTTTAAGAAACTTTATTACTTTCCCATTTTCATGAAAATATGGTTATATTACAGCCCTTTTGTATAGCTCTTTGAAATTTTGAATAAAAAATCAAGTTTATTGATAAGACCTCTATATTAAATCCCCTTGAAAGTCCCTTTCCTCTATTCTTTTCTTACCATATGAAAAATTAAAACAGGCCTTGAGCACATGAAAATCGTACAAGTAAAAAAAAATCCAAAGAAATCCAGTGGAAACTTTTCCCCAGGTGACATTCATGAAACACACATCTGACCTATCAACACAATACAAGCCAGATTACTTTACTGACAAAAGCATTTTCACCTTATCAAGATCAACAAATAATTTCACCATCCATTATTGAGGGTGTGCACGGTACGGTTCGGTTTACATCTCGAACCGAACCGCACCATAATTTACGATTTGGTTTTTCTTTTAAATTCGAACCTAACTATACGGTTCGGTTCTTAATTTTTTCGAACCGAAAAAAAACGGTTCGGTTTGCGGTTCGAACCGTTTTTCATAAAATAAAAATATATTCTATCGAAAAAGTTCAATTACATATTTCTTATCACTAATGCAAATATAAATAATAATATTTAAAATTAATCATTTATCAAATAAACATGTAAAACTTATAAGAAGGAAAAGATTTCATCCATTATAAAATTATAACTATAACTAGTCTCATTTTTCTGAATTATCTTGAACTATAATGATATACTAGACTTTATCTCAATATAAGACATAAAATGTAATTTGTTGTATGCTTCTAACTAACATATTACCAATTATATAAATCAATAAGTAACTAAATAATAGAACTAGATTAATTAGTAAGACAAATGGAAAAGAAATATGCAGAAGTTAGAATACTAGAGGTTAAATTCTAAAATCAACCTTACTTATAGATAACATAACAATTAAAACATATTATAAAAAATTTAATTTTATTCTAATGAATAACACATATCTAAGTAAAAAATTTTACAACAATTAATTTTTTTAAGTTAGAATACTAGAGTTTAAATTCTAAAATCTATCTTACTTATAGATAACATAACAATTGAAACATATTATGAAAAATCTAATTTTATTCTAATGACTAATACATATCTAAGTAAAAAATTTAAAAAAATTAATTTATTTAAAAAAATTAATTGTTTTTAAAATTTGACATAGATATGGGCCATTAATAAAACAATTAAGAGTAAAAATAATATATTTAATTTTTTAATATATAAAACGGTTCGGTTCGGTTCGAACCATACGGTTCGGTTCATAGTCCCGAACCGAACCGCGAACCGTTTGCTCTTCAATGAACCGAACCGCAACCGAACAGTTTCAAAAAAGAACCGAAATTTCGATTCGGTCAGGTTCGATCCGGTTCGATTCACGGTTCGGTCGGTTTTTTTGCACAGCCCTATCCATTATCTATTGGAAGCAATAGGACTATAAATGAATCGAATCAATTTGACACAATACCAAACTTAAACTCGACTCGAATAAAAATTGCGAAGCTTGAACTTGATCGAGATTTGATTTTTAAATTCCAACTAAACTAGATTTAATACTCAATAAATTCGAACTCGACTCGATTAAGCTCGGTTATTTCTTTTAAATATTGATTTAACTATATAGAATATTTAATACTTGATAAACTCGAACTTAACTCGTCTCAATTTAATATTCTTTTAACCTCAATTAAGCTCATGAGCTCACCGACCTAATTATTTTAAAACTCGAGCTCAAGCTCGATAACTACTCAAGTAACTCGAACTC
Organism: Combretum micranthum; assembly: GCA_024138025.1. NCBI lineage: Eukaryota > Viridiplantae > Streptophyta > Magnoliopsida > Myrtales > Combretaceae > Combretum > Combretum micranthum. Next base: position 35,598 of record JAMXBD010000914.1, on the reverse strand, counting down.
GAGCTCGACTCGATTGTAAGCGAGTCAAATTCGAACTTTCATCGAGTCGAATCGAGTATCTCATGAGTTATCCGTACTCACTTACAACCTTTGGCAGCAATCCTACCTCCAACAATTTGCTAATTAGCACAACACTCTCATCATACCATATTGTACTTTATGTCTAAGCAAAATTGAAAATATCTCTGCAAGCCAACATGTCCCACCCTCAACAAATCAAGCTTATACAGATGTAGTGCAAGCAATGGGGAGAATAATTTATTACTAACTGTTTTCAACAAAAATAGTAAATACAACCACTAAGGCTATACAGCAAACAAACATAAACATGTCTATGAGCTAGGTCTTGGCCTCCACTGGCATACACATGCACTAATGGAGCCTGTTTGATTTTAGAGGAAAATGTAAATTTCAACATACGATGCATCAATCTGTTATCCGCAGCATTTATAAGAGCTAACTATTTTCTTGAATGAAGGATATTTATAAAATGTAATTAGCTGATAGAATTTACAAACTTGCAAACCACATTCTTTTAGGCAACCTTGAAAACTAAGGAAATCAACAACAAGCTTCTAATTAGCTGATTGAATTGCAGAAACAGTGCATTAGAAGCAGAATGCACACCCCATCTGTAAACAATGATAAAACCCAATTGCCAAAACAATGAATCAAAAGCTGCTCAATGAATAAATGGCTAGCTAGGTGAATCAAGCGAATCAATAAATAAATGAGAATATAGAGATAATGCTAAAACTAAGGGAAAATCCATGGTAATTTGGACTTAGGTAATGCCATCTATGTCGAGAACGAATGATTTCCCATTGCATGTAAAGCTCCTCAGGATAAAACAACAACGAGATATTTATGAGATGACCGAAACACTGACGAAAAACAAAATGTAGGAAATATAATGAATATTCTTTGTACTTGGTGACATGTTATTGACATGGTGATGGGAGTCCTACACATCCACTTCAGGTGCTCGAGGGAATGATTACGTGAAATAGAGCCAAGAAGCTTTGGGAAGAGTTCCAAGGATTTTTGCAGAAGTTTATTGAAGATTACTCGAAGTTTGTCGATGTCAATTTGGAGTCGAAAATGAAGACATTCACTGTTGTTTATGCAATTTAAAGGAAGGATGCAACCAAGCAGCCCTAGGACACCTCAATATGCCACCGTCTTTTATTATACATTGCCAGTGGTGGGACTTACACCATCGGCCTACTTTGCACGAGTATCTTTTTTTCTTTAGGCCGTCAACTTTGTTTTAATGTCTTTCAAGTCTCCATGTGATAGTATATATAGGCATTTGCACTTGTTCTTCGAACATAACTTTTGATGAAAATTAATATATTGAGAGTTTATTCTTCTCTTTGATTCTTTTAAGAACTTGAACTCTTTAAGAATTGTGGTCTTCGCATACCGAGATTCTTGATTGATATTATCTAAGGGGTCACGATCTATATCAAGATTCCTAGGTTTACTCAATCATGGGTGAAGGTTTTTTTTTTTTTTCCATTAATCTATACTAAGGTTCGTTGAATTCTTAATTCTAGGGCATGTTCAATTATACCTTTAATTCTATACTAGATATTTCATTAAGTCAAGGTTCGCGTTCCATTCTTAGAGTCCTGAAATTCGCAAAACCGTGCCAATCACGCATCAGATTGGCATCAAAGTAAGGCTTTATAAGAATAACCACAATCTAGTTCGAATTGAGGATGATACATCCAAGCCCTAAGTCAGTTCGTCCATATCTTATATTTTAATCCTATTAGTTGTTGATTTGCCTTTGTTCCTTTAGTGTTCTTGTTACAAAAAAAAAAAAAATATAAAGAAAAGGAGGAAATAAAAAGAATATAAGAGAGAAAAGAAAAGGAATATTAAAAAAAAGGGGGTAAGAACACTTTGTTGAATAGTTTTCTTATGAAAGAAGAATTCATTGAGGCACACCAAATTTGTGAATTGATCTTTGGGATTTGCTAGTCAAGGAATTAGGTTTTGTGTTAAATACATAGAAGCAAAATTTGCAAATCGAGGTTGCAAGTTCACTAAAGAACAGAAAGATGAGGAATTGAGAGGGTAAGTAGGTGAGAGTAATAGAGTGATCTGTGTGACACATGAGATTTGAGTGTCATTAAAATTACGAGTGAAACACATAAGAGAGAGAGTACTATGAGGTTTTCTTTTTTCTTGTACTCTTTTTAAAATTTCAGGATTTTCACTCCTCAGAGAAGGGGATTAATGGAGGAGATGACAAGTTGGGAGAGATGATGGACATGAGCAAATAGATGATGGCTAAGATGTCCCGATATGATGAGTGGTTGACATGGATAGAGGTTGAAAGGAAAGAGAAGATTTCTCCTAGGCATAATGCTACACCTTACATGAAGCAAAAAGGCTAAATCTAGAACAATGCCCCCTAGGTTATATACACCTCTTCCAGTACCTAGTGAACCTTAGACTAACATTTCCATGAATTTTGTCTTGGGTTTGCCTAAGTCAAAAATGGGATGTGACTCAATTTTTGCTGTTATGGATGGGCTTTCTAAAATGGAACACTTTATTACATATGATAAGATTGACAATGCTACTCATATAGCTTATTTATTTTTTAAAGAAATCGTATGGTTGCATGGAGTTTTTGAAAGCATTGTTAGTGATAGAGATGTCAAATTTTTAAGTTATTTTTGGAAGGTTTTGTGGAGTAAGTTAAGAACTAAATTGTTGTTTTCTACTACATGCCATCCGCAAACTGACGAACAAATGGAAGTAGTGAATAGAACTATGAACAACACTACTGTGTGTCGTGCTACAAAAGAATGTTAAAACTTAGGAAGAGTGTTTTCCATTCATCGAGTTCGCATATAATTACACCGTTCATTCTTCTATTGGTTTTTCACCGCTTGAAATTGTTTATGGTTTTAACCCTTTAACCCCTTGGATTTATTACCACTTCCTATTCATGAGCATGCTAGCTTAGATGGTAAGAAGAGGGCGGAGGCAGTGAAGAAGCTACATGAGCAGATGCGACAGAGAATTGAAAAGTGAAATGAGAAATATGCTTAACAAGCAAATAAAGGCTAAAAGTGAGTGACTTTTGAACCCGGTAAGTTTGGGTGCATTTAAGAAAGTAATGGTTTCTAGCTCAAAGGAGTCGAAGCTAGATCCTTAAGGAGATGGACCATTTTAAGTGATTGAAAAGATTAATTATAACGCCTACAAGTTGGATCTACCAAGTAAGTATAATATAAGTGCTACTTTTAACATGGTTGATTTAACTCCTTTTGATATAGGTGAGGAAGATTCGAAGATGAATCCTTTTGAAGAGAGCAGGAATGATGGGAATCCAACTGCATTGAGTCCTACACATCCACTAAGTACCCAACGAAATGATTATGCGGAATAGAGACAAGAAGCTTCAGGAAGAGTTCTAAGGATTTGTGCAGAAATTTATTGAAAATTACTCAAAGTTTGTCAATGTCGATTTGGAGCCAGAAATGAAGACATTTACTGTTATTTATGCAACTTAGAGGGAGGAGACAACTAATCAACCTTTGGCCACCTCACTATACCGCCAACTTTTATTATACGATGCCAACGTGTGGACTTATGCCGCCGACCTACTTTGCTATCAATTTGCATGAGTTTCTTGTTTTCTTTAGATCGCCAGTTTTGTTTTGTTTAGGTTGCCAGCTTTGTTATTAAAGCCACCAGTTTGTTTTAATGTCTTTTAGGTCTCCATGTAATAGTATATGTAGGCCTTTGTTCTTGTTCTTCAAACATAACTTTTGATGAAAATTAACACATTGAGAGTTTATTCTTCTCTTTAGTTCTTTTAAGAACTTGAACTCTTCAGGAATTGTGTTCTTGTTGTGTTCTTCACACACCGAGGTTCTTGGTTGGTATTATCTAAGGGTCACAATCTATGTCATGGTTCCTAGGTTTGCTCAATCTTGGGTCAAGGTTTTTTATATTAATATATACCAAGGTTTATGGAATTCTTAGTTCTAGGGTCACGTTCAATTATAAATCTAATTCTATTTTAGATATTTCATTCGGTCAAGGTCCACGTCCGATTCTTAGAGTCTTGGAATTCCCAAAACCATGCCAAGCATGCATCACATGGACATTGACAAGGTACCATCTAAGGACATAAAAACTTCACCCTTTTATAATTGTCATCCCTAGTTAACAAGCTATAAAAGAGCTGGTATATACTTTGGCTATTTAATAAGTTGGTCTTGTTTTCTTGTGATGTTTATTCTCTTCTTGCTTTGAACATGTATACTTAGCCATCTCAATGATAGTAAAACATGCTTAACAAATTACAATTGGTCAATAGAAAGAGCCCAAGAAGATGATTTCTTAAATATCTTAAGTTATGAAACAACAATAGCTATAAAGGGCTTCTCACATGTTACATTACAAGAAAGAAGCAAAGAAATTATTTTTCAATTCATTCTATGTGAAGTTAGCAATGACACTGCAATGTGATATGCAAATTCACATTAATGGTTAACAAATTTATCCTTCTTCATGGAAATTCAAATTTAGTTTTTATTTTGGCAGAAAGTGATATTACCATACTCAGGAAGATTGAAGAAGCTCATAAAATAAGAGGAGAAGGACTCAAATCAAGAATTCAGGGATTAATTTCTAGTTTTTGGTACTACAAAGGCCAAATAAACATAATTGTCCTAAATGTCTCTCTCCTATATTGCTATTTAGTGTTTCTAGGCATGGCTAAGAAAGTCTCGCAAAGATCATCCAACCTCCTGGAAAAAAGTGAAAAATTCTTAGAAGTAACATCTGACCGGTAATGCCATGATATTGTCATTAGCGTCAAAAGTTGTGAGTCATTCCTCATTATACAGATTCAATCAAGCTTTCACCAAAGCTTATATGTGTATTACTTGTAAAGATTGCTCAAAATTCAAAAGTTTGCTCATACATTTCCCATATAAACTGCTAAAAATTGTAGAAGAATATATATATTCACCTGAATAAAAATCATTGTTGGATGTGATGAGTTGTAAATACAAAATTATAGGCTATATGATAAAGTTCTTCATTTGTAATATGAAAACTTTTGGAGCTTCCATCAAAAGCTTAAGTAAACTTTTGTTTCCTGTAAAAAAAAAAAAAAAAATGGTGCAAGGATGTAAAGATGTAGTGAAAGAAAACCCTCTCTCTTCTCTCTAGTCCCCGTCTTCTTCTCCTGTTCTTCATCCTCCTTCTCCCCGCTATCCCCTCTCCTACTGTCTCTTCCCTTTTCTCCCCTCCCTTCCCCCCTTTCTCATCCCCTTCCCTATCCCCTCTCCCTAAACACATCACCTATCTCCATCTTACTTGTCGTAACCTTCCTAACCTAGCCTGTATGACCCTTAAACATAAAACCCGAGCCTATACATCCATAGCCATTTTCGACCCTTTTTCATGAACCCTAGCTGCATCCGACCTAAAAATCTTGTAACCCTAGCCATCTTTGACCCTAAACACGTAACCCTAGCCATGTTTGACCTTAATATGCATATCCTTTGGCCGTTCTGACCCTTAATCTCGTAACCCTAGGTTGCTATGACCTTAAAACATGTAATTCTAGCCTGACTCATCTTAAATCTTATAGCCTTATTCTGTCCCAACCCTAACCCTCTTAACCTTAGCCGTCCCTACCTATCTCTCAATCCTTAGTCGATCTGCTCCTTTTTTTTTTCTGCTTTCTTGTGAGTCTTTTAGTTCTTTTCTAGCCATGAAGATCTTTTTTCACAAGAAAAAGAAGGGTATTCTTCCATGAGTTTGACTCTCGCACATTGTTAGGTGGGGTTTTATGTGGTTATCGCTGAAGTTTCAAGATATCTTAGCCGAAATCTAGCAAATCTAGTTCTGTTGGATGTGTTTCGAAAAGTAGCCTTAAGTTGGTACATGTTGCTAATAAGAGTAATAGTGACAAAGTAAATGTGGGTAAATCATTTGAGTTCTATTGTGATTCCACTCAAAAAGAAGATGCGAACAAATCTAAGGAAGTTGACAGTCGGGTTGGTTTTTGCTTTAAAGAAGTTTCCTAGGCGCAATCTTGTTCTAAACCAATTGCCTCCTATGTAGAGGTGGTTTCTAGCCAAAAAAATAGCTTCCAGTGAATGAGGAAGTTTCTAAAGTAAAGAAGGACAACCCAAAGATCAATATGGATTTAACATTATTATCCTCCTTCTCGTGTTAATGGGGATTCAAGTCAAACCATCCAATCGGTTTCGGAGATAGGGGAAATGTCATGGAAGAATACATTAGTTGGGTATTTTTGGGCAAAAGCCCTCCTTTCCCTTTAGCACAATGCAATGCAAAAGCTGTATGGGGAAAGGAAGGTCTTGTTGAGGTTTTATCAATGAATTTCCGTAACTACTTTTTTTTAACTGATAGATCTAATAGCAATAATGGATAGCATTAAAATAAAAAAAAAATAAAGTCATCAAGTTAAGAATTTGACGGAAGCAACAAAACATGATTTTTCTTATCTAATCTTTCTTTCTATTGTTCTCAATTGACAACTTTTTTTTCCTTTGGCTAAAGTTCTCAATTGACAACCTTGCGCAATAAATTGATGAATCACCATATTATTAAAGTCATCGTCTTTTCCTTAAGATGGAGAAATTATTATGTAGGTATAAAATACCATATTATTTAAAAATTTCCATAGAAGACCAAACAAGATTAGAAATCCTAAATAATGATCAATCAAACAAATTATATCAGTTTAATGAGCAATTTAAAAACTCAAAACCTTTGACCATACGAAATCAGTGATAGTATACACAATCAATTAAACTATTAGGGAAATAGTAGTTTTCGACTTAAGAAATGTAGATTTCCTTAGCCTTTTTGAGAACTCCAGCAGCTATCTTCTTAAGGTCATCAATTAAAGTCATCAAGTAAAAGATGATTATGCATATTCTTGTGTAAGTTTATAAAATAGAACATAGTTGAATTGAAGCACAATATATAGCACATTAGAAAGAGCTCGTCTTGTTCCTATAAAGCAAGACATGCTAATATTGCACGGTTGAATTTCATCTTCGTGTGTCTTAATATTAGATATTTATAAAATTTTTAAGTTACTTTCTTAATTTTCAATACATATCCACTAAAAAAAAAAAAAAAAAGATTCCAAATTTATATACATAAAAGATGAGAAAGTGAGGGACACATAGAAACACTTTTTTTTTCCCAAATTCAAAAGCACGAAACCAAGAATAATGTAATCACATATCACAAACAAAAAAGTAGTAAAAGAATACACTCTTAATGTACTTATCCTAATCAATGTCTTTTTTATATACAGAACAACCTATTCACAAAATGCAAGGGTAAGGCTGTATTGGTGATGCATCTTCGTTCTAGGCATAGGGGATGCATTTGAAAAAAAAAAAAGAAAAGGAAGAAGTCAAGGATTAAATATCTTTCAAGTAAATTCATTAAAATAGCATAATATAAGACATAAAATAAAATTATCTTCCATCAAGGTGCAAATAATCCTAACTAGTAAATCTGCAAAGCTTTTACTCCATCGCAAGACAACGCATCCAAACAAAACACAAATTGAAAAATTACTATTAAGCTCTAAAAATGTGATTATTACTAGTATCAACAGCCCTAAGTCATAGAAAGAATCGATTCATAAATAATATAGCTCACAAAGAATAAGAAACAACTACATGGTTAAAAGCCATCAAAAAGCCATAGATAAAAAAACATGATAACACCATATAGGAACTCGATGCATAATAACAAGAATGAAACAAAACTCTAGCACAAGACAACACATCCAAATAAAACATAAACTGATAAATAACATTGAAAATGACTATTAAGCTCTGAAAATGTGATTATTACTAGTATCAATACCCCTAAATCATAGAAAGAATCTATTAATAAGCAATACAACTCACAAAGAACATGAAATAACTACATGATTAAAGGCCATTAAAAATGGTGAAGATGAAAAAGAAAAAAACATGATAACACCACTTAGGAACTTGATACATAATAACAAGAACGAAAGAGATTTCTAGCACAAGGCAACATATCCAAACAAAACACAACTGAATAATAATATTGAAAAGTTACTATTAAGATTTGAAAATGTCATTATTACCAAAATCGACAACCCTAAATCATAGAAATAATCGATTAATAAATAATGTAGCTTAAAAAAAACATGAAACAACTACATGATTAAAGGCCATAAAAAAGGCATAGATGAAAAAAACTTGATTACACCACCTAGGAACTTGATACATGATGACAAGAACAAGAACAAAAACAGAACTCTAGCATAAGACAACACGTCCAAACAAAGCATAAATTGAAAAATAATATCGAAAAATTACTATTAAGTTCTAATGAAGTGATTATTACTAGTTTAATGTTGTTAAAACCAGACCGGGGCTTTGACCCAAACATGCCAAGGGATTAGGAGTTGAGGATCGAACTAGGTTTAACTAGGGGTTAGACTAGGGTCAATAAAAAGTAAAAATATAAGACACTTTTTTATTATAAAAGATAAACATATATGACATTACTCAATTAAATCCACATTTAGATCTAATCCATTAGTTAGCTATTGAAACCATATAAGACATATACCTTAAGAAAAAAAAAAGCACAATATAATTGTTGAAGCCATGCTTCCAATTGAATTTTAATCAAGTTTAGTTTTTAATTTTAATTGTTGTCTTATTTTTAAATAATATCATAATGATATTTTTACTCACAATGAATATTACATGTTATCATATTAAATTAGTGTTTGTATGCTATATAAATTAAAACAATAGATTTTACTAAATAAAATAAAATGAAATATATCACTACTTTAACAATTTACAATACTTGTCTATTTTATAGGAGAATTAATTAATTAAATAAATTTAGAAGTTATTATGATATTTTAATACTTGATATGTTTCTAATTTTGTCTTCCTTTTAGTTAAATTCTTCGTTTTTAATTTTGGAAAACGTGATTGCGCTTTAATCTTTACGGACAGCAACATATATGTGTAGAACAAAAATTCTCAGTTTGAAGGCTCCGGTCTCGAAGTCTTCACACAGAACAAAACTTGTGTCCAATAATATAATATGGTGGCTTTTCATATTTTATCGGTTTAACCAACATGAAACCAGAAATTAAAGCTTTAATATTTATAAAACCACTGTAACATTTTCCCAAATAAAGACACCAATCGAAACTACTTTGCATCTATTTTACAACTATTATTACCATAAATCATAAAATACTACATCTTGCCAAAAAAAATTTGGCAAAATAAGCCTCCCATTCTGGTGTAGCTGTGGCTTACATTTAGGTCTGACACTTCTCCCACATGCTGAAGATGAAAAGTTTACATTCCACTATATAACTAAACCAATATTGGAGAAGCATAAGGTTCTAACATTGTTCGGTATGGCATCAAATGAAACGTGGGTTGCAGAGGCTTGGCTCATTTTCAGGTCGGGTTGACCAGTTTACAAGCGGGTCATATGATTTTTCTAGTTTTTATTTTATAATATATATTTTGCTAGATATGCAAAGGGCTGGTCTGATCCGAATTTGATTACACTCATTCCTCAGCCTTTATCATCGTTTTCAATAGATCATAGGACTAGTAAGTATTACTAGTAGCTTATCATGCTTTTTAATAGATCGCCCGACTAGCAAGTGGTAGCTAAAACTAATCATAATGAGATAAAATTAAATAGGTAATGATAAAACGAGGTACCAGATTCCTAAAATCCCAAAATGTGGGATTCAAAACACTGTTTAGATTCGACAGCTTAACATCAACAAGAAGGGAATTGAAATTCTTTGCAAAATAACAAGAAAATCCTGCCATAATCAAGCACAATAACAATAAACCATAACGTATGAAAGAAATCAATAGCAGATCAAAGAATTGACACCTATGATAACTATTGGAATATGAACAAGAGGCCTAGATACAGAAAGGTCTCAACTTTCGAAATAAATATATGGGAATGTTTAGACCAAGGAAATAGTCAGTCTCACCATGGAATTGGAATCTTCCGCACAAAAGAAGCTCGGGCAGAGGGCCGGTGTAATGGGAAAGCAATGCACTAATCATAGAATTAAAAGTACCAACAATCTAATCTTAGAAGAACAACCATAAAAAATAAGCAATCACCTTGAAGTAAATATGAGAAAAGAGAGAAGACGGGATGATTGAGACAAGTATTTCCTTTTTAATCTTGATATCTCCCTTTTTTTTTTTTTTTGGCACCAATCTATGGTTTCCGTTTTTCATAATTAATTTAATTTTACTATTAGTAACAATAAGGTCTCGAGACAGCAGAAGTTTTATTCTTTTTCCTGCTAATCTAGTATTTGGGAACTTCTATGGTCCCTTCATGGTACTATACGCTATTAATAGCAAAATTAAATTAATTATAAAAAATAAATATAAAAAAATTTGAACGGTTCAATCACGGTTAGAAAAAAATTTAAAAAATCTAGACCATAAAATTTTTTCTAGTATTTCCTTTTTTAATCTTGATATCTTTTCTTTCCACCCACTAATCTAGCATTTCCGTTTTTAGATGAGTTAGTTCATAATGCATAATCAATATTTGTGCTTTTTAGATAAAAGTTATACAAAATATTGTATATTCAAATTTTACAAATCAATTTAATACATTTTTCTCATTTTATTTTTAATTTGATGTATGCATTTTTATGGAGGAGATTGTATGATTATCAATCCATTAAATGAAAAAAAAATAAACATATACTAATTACATAAATTTAATTATTAAAATACCCACATAAAATTTCATTTATAAGGCTCGATTCAATATTTTATATTATTCATACACAAATCACATCACCAAATGCGACTCACTTTGATGCAATAATAATAATAATAATATGAGAGTGCTAGGATTGGCAATATGGCTTACATCTGTATGTTTCATCCCTGTCCCTGTCCATGTCCCTGTCCCTGTCCCTGTCTCACTGGATTTATTAGGTTCAATGTGCATTGCCTTTCTCAAATTCCTTTCATTACGAAAGGCTTTTTCTCAAATGTGATTCAAAGTTGTCCTCAAAATCAAGTACTTTATTGAATTACTTCTAGGCATGCTTATTTCGTAAAACAGTAAATTGCATCACTCACGTGTGATTTAGTGTTAGTATTTATATAATTAATTTTATCATATTTTTATTTACATAATTTTTTTAAAAAGCGTTCAGCTTATCTATTCTTAGGATTTTTTTTTTTCTAGTGGTATTTTTATAATTTTTTTTAAAAAAATAATATTAATTTCCTTTTTCCTGCGGATTTGATTTGTACCCTTTACGATGGGTCGACTTTAGATAGATTATTACTTTGACGTACAGTATATAAAAAAAGTTGATGATTTATTTGCGTCAAATATAATACATAGAGTAATTGGTACATTTTGATTTTCACCTTTACTAGTGTGTTTAGGATTATTAGTCATATATAAACCTATATACCCATCATTTTAATTCAGAATAAAGTATCACATATTTATTTATTTTGAGAATTTGTAAATTCATCTCCTAAACTTCCACCTTTGTGTTGAATTATTTTGAATTTTCAAAGTGACATTTAAAAATTAGCATAACTAAGGCTAGTAAATATTTTCAATGAATTGGAGGGTATCAGTACATAGATAAAAGTTTAAAGGGTGTATTCTTAATTGTGCAAATTTTTGAAAGTTTAAAAAATAAAAAAACTTACTTTAAAAGTTCATGAGGTGAATCTGTACATTGGTGAATGGTGAAAGTTTAGGAGATGAATTTACAATTTTTCCCTATCTCCAATAAATTTTTATGACACTTTTTCTTCCTTTTTTTTTTTTTTTCTTTTTTGTTATATTAAATGGAAGAAGAGATGGATAAAACGGAGAGAGATTTTATCCAAATAACTTTCGTCCAAATTTTGAAAAATTTTGTTATCGTTTGCTTGTGATTTGCATGCTAGCGATTATCGTGATTTGACCGTATCTGAAACTGTCCACAAGGATGTAGTTGAAAAAGAATAAATTGGTCGTGTTCGATTATGGCCATTTCAAGTAAATTCCACCTTCATATGGCGCTGCCCCGTGCCTCCTTTATTCGTTTCCTCGTAATTTCATCCTTCCGTATCCTATGATGTGGAACAAATGGAAATAGACATTGTAAATGGGATTTTAAAATTATATGTATTATTTAGTTATTTAGCTTGACTTGGACTTAGAGAGTAGAATCCATTGGACCGATCTCCTACCCTCTAACCTTTCTCATTATGGTTTATGTACTAAAAGAAACTCATCTTGGCCATTGACTATTAACATGATCCAATGAATGATGTTGATGGTCAAGCTCTATAAATGCCCTAACTCCCTCCTCATTTGGAAAAGAAGAAATTAGATAGAAACACTGAAGTGATGTTGAATTTCTATCTCAAGAGATCAAAATAGCTATTCATCATGCTCCATAATTCCCCCACCTATCACAAGTGTTTTTGAGACGATTGAGATTGCCTACTTCTCCTTTCTATTCCGCTTCTCTCTTGATTACCTTTGACAAGTCATTATTAGTCACTTCTCACAAGTCACATATAATACGATAGTCACGCATCACACAACACTCACGTGACTACTTCACTCAAATTTATGCATCTATGGATATTATGTATTGAAATCTTGAACTTACTAAAATCAATTTTCTACTTCCCACACAAGTTTATAGGTCAGTCGATTATCAAGGATGTTATAAGATAATTTTTTAATTTTTCAATAACTAGAGATGCAAATCTCACTTACAATCCTATCCCCGAGTGATTTTTTAATCCACATATTTGTTATATATAAAAATGTAAACCTTTTTCCATCTCGCTTACAATCCTATATGTCATCGAGTAATTTTTAGTTCATATAGTCATCACACATAGGAGCAAAATATAACCTCTTAATCATGCTTCACATGGTGATTCTTTAATTCACATATCCTCAAGTAATTTTGTAACTCACATAGGAGGAATATCAAACCTCTTAATCATGTTTCACATGAGTAATTCTTTAATTCATATATTCATTATACATGAGAATTATAGAACCTCTTGATCATGATTCACACTAGTGCTATTCAATTTATGTGAATTGTACATGCCATTTGATTAGCCAAGAACTACTAAGCATGATTAATAAACAAAGAAGCAAATTGGGATTATAACATCTCTTCCACCTCTAGGAGGGATCAGCAGTTTCGCTTGTTCAGCTAGTGTTATAAGTAGAAATGAATTCGTTTCTACCAAAGAAAGTTGTTTCATCGGCTTCTCCAACGATCAGACCAACTGAACAAATTACTCTTCCTAGTAGGATGCGAATTAGAAACATAAATTTATGGCCAGAAGATTAGCAAACATAAAACAAGGACACCATACAACGTTTGTTTCATGGTCTACCCAGCACAATCAAATGAATCTGTACCCCTCCCTGTGCATGTTCACAATCACTCATGTTTCTAGTTCAAACAAGCAATAGTAGAAAAGGATGCATGCCCATTCGGCCACAAGCATGCAGCAAATCACCGAACAAATCTAAAATTATTAGAGCCCCAGGCATATATTAATTACCTGTAGATGAGGAATTTTTTATATGATGCAAATTCATAAGTCAAACTTGAATTAACTCAATTATTTTTAGGTTAATTATTTCGGTTAGTGATAGAATCCGAGTAATTAGACCTAATTTGAGACGATTTAGAGAGTTTTGGATTGATGGGCTCGGAATAGAGTCTATTAAAATTGTCTTGCACATTTCTAACTTTTCTTAATAGGTTTAGATGTTAATTAGGTTCCTATACATAATTGGGCTTCATTCATCCTTGTTTAGCTTGGGAGGGATATTAAACCTTGATTAATCTAGTCTGTTAATGATTTATAAGATCTAAAGGTGATGGTACTCAGTGAACAGCTATAAATACGTATGTACATTAATTATCATATGGGCTTTTTTATGGTTAGTTTTTTAGGAACCAAATACTCTCTATTGATAATCTGTCACAAATATCTAACCTGTAAAAATTACCTTTCTACCTCTCTTATCTCTTCTCTAAATCATTCTTTTTATATTTGAAAATCATCCTATGCAACACTAACCTTTTAATATTCGTATCATGTGAAACATATGGAGGTTTGTTGCACACATGTGATACATATAAGGAACCCTACAACTACATTACCAAACGTAAGAACTAGGAAAAACATTTCATTGCATGAATTGCTCTATTACATTCAGACAATGATACTGATACCCCATCATAAAAAGAAACCTTAAAAAGACACGTAACGCTTCACAAAAAGCTAGCACATCAAAGCAAACTGATGAGGCATCTGACATGGTCTCAAACCCCACTAGCAACTTAGAAACCTCCTCGAAGACAAAGGACAAGATGCAAAGTTGACTCCTAAATATTATAATCTGCAAGTGTCCTATCTTCAAGCTGCTTTCCTAAAAGCAGCCAGCGCTGATCTAGTAGGATTCCCTCATTGTCCTGAATCTTTGCCTTGACATTGCCAATTATATCTAAACTCTCCACCTCCGAGTAATCGTCTTGCTAATAAGTGTCTTCACAAAAATCTGCATACCACCACAAAGACTGAGCACCAAATTAAGAGTAGACTCATTCTGAATGTTGTAATCAGCTAGCATACTCCCATCTTCCAACTGTTGTCCAACAAAAATCAACCTCTGCTGATCCGACGGATCCCCTCTTTGTCCTGAATTTTGGCTTTCACATTGTCTATGGTGTCAGAACTCTCCACTGCCAGAGTAATTGTTTTCCTAACCAAGGTCTTCTCGAAAATCTGCATTCCATCCCTCAGACATAGCACCACATGGAGGGTAGACTCCTTTTGGATGTTGTAGACAGCCAAAGTCCGCCCATCTTCTAATTGTTTTCCTGCAAAGATGAGTCTCTGCTGGTCTAGTGGAATATCCTCTTTGTCCTAGATTTTAGCTTTGACATTATCAGTCGTATAAGAGCTTTTTACTTCCAACATTATGGTCTTTCTAGTTAAGGTACTAACAAAAATCTGCATTCCACCCCTCAGACAAAGCACCAAGTTCAATGTAGATTCTTTTTGGGTGTGCAGTCAGCCAAAGTTTGGCTATCCTCGAGTTGCTTACCAGCAAAGATGAGTCTCTGCTGATCAGGTGGAATACCCTCCTTGTCCTGAATTTTAGCTTTCACGTTATCAATGCTATCAGAGCTCTCAACCTCCAATGTGATGGTCTTTCTAGTAAGGGTTTTAACAAAAATTTGCCCCTTGAGGCGAAGCACAAATTGCAGGGTGGACTCCTTTTGATTGTTATAATCAGCTAAAGTCTGCTCATCTTCATATTGTTTTCCTACAAAGATAAGCCTTTGCTGGTCTGGTGGGATACCCTCGTCCGGAATTTTAGCTTTGACATTATCAATTGTGTCCGAGCTTTCGATCCCAAGGGTGATTGTCTTTGTAGTCAATATTTTCACAAGAATTTGCATGTCGCCTCTTAGACGGAGGACCAAATGCAAAGTAGATTCTTTTTAGATAGTGTTCGACCATCCTCAAGCTGCTTACCAGCAAAGGCTTTGCTGGTATGGAGGAATCCCTTCCTTGTCTTGAATTTTAGTTTTTACATTATCGATTGTATCGGAGCTCTCCACCTGAAGGGTGATGGTCTTGCCAGTAGGGTTTTCACATAGGTCTGCATCTGTTAAATCAAGAAAAAGAAAAGATATTGAGAGACCAATTCCATAATAAATAGCATTCCCATCATTTTAAAGTACATCTATAATCAAGAATTAATGAAGAACGATACAACTCATCAAGAAGATATAACTAAAAAAAGAAAAGTAATAGTCCCCTTAAACTACTATTTAATACAGGTACCCTCTTTACTTAAAGGAACACATAAACAGAAAAATGGCGGCTAACCGTTAGAATTTGACATTGGTATGACACATCCTTAAACTTACAAAGTAGAAATTAACACCCCTAAATTCTAATAAATTGATAAACTAAAAAGAACTTATTGGGATGTGATTGTTAAAACCAACCTTGTAAGCTGAAACCAAAATTCAGTGAGATTATTTGCATCTTCGCCTACAAATATTACATAAACAGAAGCCACCAAATGAATGCCCAAATAGGCATATAAAAAATTATATGACAAAATAACGCCACCTAGCATCTACATACATTATACAAGAGCAGAATAGAACATAAACATAAACAGGAAAATGCTAATGGCTAGAAAAATATTCCACATCTACCCACATGTTGTCTTTTGCGAAATTACAAGGAAGCTCCTGAAATGCATAAAAGGCATCCCATCCCCACCAGACTCACCAACCACCCGCGTTTTTTTTTTTTTTTTTAATTCCAATTGTTATATTCTACAACCATGTTGTTTTTATGAATGTAATCAAACCCAATCAATGATTGAGGGATGCCATTCGCTACAAGAACCTCGGCTCCATGAGTCATTAAAAAATAAAAAATTTGATTGTTAAACTCATTTAGCCCAACCTTAGAGGTATAAATGAAAAATTAAATATGCAAGAGATCATATTTGACAAACACCCATTAAAAAAAGTGTAGAAAAAGATAAAAGAAGATATTTTGATGATAAGTTGGATACTAAAAATTTCAAGACCTTATCTTCACTTCAGAACGCTAATCACAATCAACAGCTCGACATCAACATAAAATTAATCGAAATTATTTACAAACGATCAAAGACGACCTATTAAAATCAAGCACGATAACTATACTTATTAGCTCATATATAAATCTATCAAACAAATCATCCTAAGATCTAAAAGAAATCGTTCAATTTTCAATCTCACATCAAATAATTGACCCCTTTGTATCTATGAAAACATGATCAAGAGGCCCTAGTCATCACATTTAATAAAGAGAAAGTAACGTAATTCAAATCACTAAAATTCAAAGTGCCTCACTATCTCTAAATGAAACCATTTATCCATATTTGTCGAAGGTCATCGCTTTTGACCGTAAAAGCTTTTGCAATGTTTTCATTTTCAACCAAATAATTAAATACAGTTGCCAAATAAATCTATTAAATTCCTTTATCTTCATCTTCTCATCATACAGTTTTTGCATATCCAATTTATCCTTACTTAATTCTTTGATTGCCCCTGCTACCAAACTAAAGTGATATAGTATCTTATTCTCAAATAACTCACTACCAAGCTTTTGTTTCTTGTATGATCATTGGCTGGATGCATATGAAGACTTTTCTTTTTATCCATTTGCACTATTTTTTCGTTCTCTTCCAATTCAATTGGGGCAGAATCATTTTCAAGATTCAAATAGAATTCTTTAAATTGCTTAGAAAAATTAGCAGTTGCAATATCCTTTCTGACAACCAACACCATTTTATTTTTATTCAAATATTTTTCATGATTTGGATGTGCCTAAAAAGAAAACAAAAAAAAAAACAATATTTTAACTAAAGATAAGCAACTAATTTAAAATAATAAGGTAAAGATAATTGAAATAAAATCACTAGATAAAAAAATGCATACCATCACTTTTTCATTGAAAATCTCTATCAATAGGAATAATCTTGAACTCATCATTCCACCCAAAACCACTTTTATTTCTTATCTTTTATATTGTGGTCCATGTGTTTTTTGCTGTACGAAGATGATTCACTACATGATCTGAGCGCGATTTGCTCTAGATTTTTCATTGATTGCACCTACCACTCGAGCAAAAGATGATGGTTTGAATGTGGATGAAGGTTTGTTACCCTTTAGCGCTTCATCTACTAAAATTTCTAGCATTAAATCTTCTAATGGTCCAAACTATCTGAAGTGTTGAACTTTTGTGTCTTTGTCACTACCATTTCCTCCCTTCTCATTATTTTCCCCATTTCCACAATAAAATACAACTAACAGCAATTATACCAATATAATTGAAATGTGAATTAATAAATATGAAAATAATGAAAATTCCATAACATGTTACTACTTTAAAGAGCAATATTGGCATAGAATGTTTGCAAATAGGCGATCAAACGATTAAATTCTACTTAAATATGCATCATAGCACAAGTTTAACTTTAGACAAGAGCTACATAACATTTCATTAATAAACATAACAACTAATTATTACACTTATTTGTTCTATAATTGATCCACATTGCATATGCTATTTCATCTCGTTTGATGGACCATTCTCTATTTCTTCTGGTTCTTCTCTTTGGCTAATGTTAAGAAATATAAATTAGAATATATTAGATATTATAATTAATATCGTGTTTGGTAGTGGTAGGTAGGATTGATAGCTCCATATATATATATATATATATTCTCATTTTGTATATGACAGATGAGATAACAATATTGTTATTCTCATTTTTACTTATCAAATAGCGTGGTATCAAAGCCCTAGTAAAAATTAGGTTTTTGTAAAATTAGTGTTTTCCTTTCTAGTTGTCTTAGTGAGCAACTTTGGATCTTTTACACACCCCAGAGAGTGTGCTTATTATTTCTCACTATCCTTTAGGAAGAAATTCTACCCTAGTTGCCCTGGTGAGTAGTGTTCACATCCTACACATACCTGGAGAGTGTTTGTGTAGGAGAGACCGCCATCTAACATGCTTTTCTGATAAACTCTGACAACCAATGAATAGACACTAAAGTCCACACGCTACGTAAAGCGTTTGACGCTCCCTCTCATTTTTCACACGTAGAAATACGTGCAACCATTTTTCATCCTTGAAAAAAAGTTCAACAGATGTTGATCGCCACAGGACATGTCAAGAGTAAAGCATAGTTAGCAGATATCTTCAATAAAGCTTTGAATAATATTAAAGCAAATGATATTTGTAACAAGTTAGGTATAATTAATATATATCCCCTAACTTAAGGAAGAGTGTTAAGAAATATAAATTAGTATATATTAGAAATTATAATTGATGTTGTGTTTGGTAGTGGTAGGTAGAGGTGGGTAAGATTAGTAACTCTATATATATTCTCATTTTTTATATGACAGATGAGATAACAATACAATTATTCTCCTTTTTACTTGCAAATAACAACTTCATTGATATTTGACTTCTTTGAGATTCCATGCCTTGTGATACTTCTTCTGTGACCAAATCAACTTCCATTATAAAATTAAAGGGTACAACAAGCTAAAACTACCTTTGTTTGTCCTTTAATAGACCAATAAGACCGCATCTAATACACGAAAGTGACTTTTAAGGATTCAAATATCCCTTTCAATGGTAGTTAGTAAAGATGAATGAAAAAGGTTAACTAGCTCTTTTGCATTCTGGTGGATGATCGTGACTAAACTCTTTAAGATGATATCAAACCCTCTTATATGGAGAAATAATTCCTTGATGAATACCATAACCAACATCTGCAATGTAATATTTACCTAAAAATTGCAATAGCACATTATTTTATGGCTATGAAGAAGTCATATTGTGATTTTATTATATATTACTCTATAGAGTCACTATACCTTCAAGGATCCTAAGTCCTCCTAGCCTCGAAAGAGCATTAGTTAAGATATGTGAATCATTGGTTGAACTTTCCCATCCAGCTAATACATAAATAAATTTTAAGTCAAATGTTACAGCTGCAAGCACAGTTTGTGTAGTGCCTTCCTTTCGTCCTTGAAAGCAGCCTTGAATTTTAGAGGGAATTGATGCATGGACATTTGTGTCATCAATTGCCCTTAAGCGGTCCTATTTGTAATTATTGGTATAATTAATATGTTATGCTTATATTCTAAACCGTATCATATGATTTCTACATGTTTGGTGACATACCTTGAAATATGGGTAAAATCTAAAATTATTCATTATCTCTGAATGAACCATGTCACTTAGCGCTTTGACAACATGTTTATATAATTTTGAGATTGCTTCCAAAACAATCCAAAAATATCGATGCAATTTTGATAGATCTATAAAATTCCCTCCTATCACTCTATATCTCACGTTATGCCCAATCAAATGACAAAATACCATTACTTGTTCTAATTGACACATTTTTAGTTTGGTGTAATAAAATTTTTTCTCCTTAATTATCCCACATAACTCAAAGAATGCCCTTGACCTCATCTATATCTGGTTGATGCAAAAAAATATATCTCCACTATATAGAATTCGATTCACCTAAAACTCTTGCTTATATTCTTAATTAACACGAGGCTCTCTTGTAATCCTAATTTTTTTACCTTTTTCGTCGAGGTATGATAATCTTGGCTGAAAAAACCATTTCTGTTGTGCCAATTAATATGACATAAACCTTGTTTTCATCCATTTATGTGGTGGATTATTTTCCTAACAAACTATCAAATAATAGGAAAATCAGTGAACCAATTTATTATAAAATGCAATTGTCCTTTATTAATTTTAAATTTTAATATTATTATTCCATTAGAGATTGTGAAAATTCCTTTTAAATTATCCACCGCAAGATATAATTTCTAAAGTAAATTGGTAAATTGTAAGTTCATGATTTTACTATAATAAATTTATTAAATTAATTAATATGAGATTAGAGTTATATTAGTGAACCAAATAAAATTATATGATTAATAATTTCAATGCAATGATTCTCATTGTGCTCTTTAAAAGTAAAACAAATATTTGTAATATCAACTTTCAACGAAATTGGTCTTAATATGCAAAATATGATTATAAAATAAAAAATTTTCTTTCATGTAATAATGAAAATTCAATGCACATCATCAGGAAAATAACCAATTTAACTTAATAAATTAACCAGATTACTCATGTCCTCAATAATTTTTTTTTGAAATTATTATGTGAAAATTAATATGCTATTCGCAATTAATAATAATACATTTATACATACATAAATGATATATATATGTATATTATATGAAAATAGAATGACTATAGCTTCAATACCGTTTTGAATACGGTAAGCTATTTTCCAGGCTAACATTTAACTTTTGCTTTTAAAAATATTTCGTTTTCATGCACGGTTCTATTTAAAAAAAAAAAATATTTTAACAAACAAACGAAGATTTGGGGAAAGCATTTCCGGATTTTAAATTACGTCAAACAAACAGCGCCTAAGTAACAACATTTTTTGGATTCTATTGGTGGTACAAAAATTAAAAAAAGAAAAATGTGAAGAAAATTATATAAATATCTTTGACTTGGGCTTTCTTTAAGCATAAGATTGAAATCCACATTCATATATTTTAATTTTTTTTAAAGAAAAATGTTCAATTTTGATAGGAGTGTTTGTTAAAATATCAAAAAAGTAAATTAGTTTTTCCTTTTTCCAAGAACAAATAAATTATTTACTTATTTATTATACAACGTGGGATATGCCGTAGTAGAATTACAATTCTGTATTTCATTTTCATTTTTATGTTTGAATTGAATGTTAGAAGCTAGAATGGTGATATCTCGAAGTTGTTGATTCCAATTTTAAGGTAGAATTTGATTTCGGATTTGATAGAGTAGAATCGTGATTCCGTTTCGGCTTTTTAAATAAAAATTAAATATATATACCCTAATTAATTAATCCTAATCTATTTGCTACCACGCCGTTGGATTACAGGTTTATGTCTCCTCAATCCAAATGCTTTACTAATTCCGGATGAATTTTATTATTATTATTATTATTTGCATCTTATATAAACGAAAGTTGTTAAGTTCCATCAACATTGTTTTACTGATTTAAGATGAATTGCATATTTGCATTGATTATTAAACTGGTCAACTTTAAGTTTTCTCAAGATTTAAAAATTAAAAAATCCACTATTAAAAAAATGAACTATTGGCGATATAACTTAAATTTTATCAACCATCTTTTACATTTTTTTTTATTCGAGCAAGTTGCAATTAAAAAAAAAAACCATAACTTTTAATATATAGATCATATGTTTATAATATTTGTATATATATAATATCTATTGTGCAAAAATAAAAATATATATTTACTACATATAAAAAATATGTGTGTGTGGACAAATATATAGAATATAAATGAGCTAAATATATATATATATATATATATATAATGGCCATAGAGCTGCATATTTAAACATATATAAGAAAATGCACACATACATTTCTATTTATTGAGGGCATTACTTATTCTAATCCATTCTTTATATGACTCAACCAAACGCAATGAAGGAATGCAATCAATGATTCCGTTGATTTTTTCAAATAGAGGAATGGATTAGTCATTCCGTTCCTATTCCTACCACATGTGACTTTACATTAGTAAATCTAGAAACACTTTTTTTTTAGTGCCTGTAGATAGAATATATTTTGTAAAAAAGTTACATTAGAGAGTTCACCTTAAAATATTATATTAATAACGTAGTGAAATTCAATGGAAATAGGTATGGGAAGAATGACAAAATGGGATTAAGGGATATAAAAGTTACATGGTTAAAATTTGAACATTGATAATATTGATATATGAAAATTATTCAAAAGGTTGGCTAGTTCATTCATAATGCATAATCAATACTCATGCTTTTAGATGTTAGTCATATAATCAACTTTTAGAAAGTTAATAGTTAAATTTTTTTTTTGTGCAATTTAATACATATTTCTTCATTTTGATTTCAATTTAATGTGTCATTTTTTTGGTTATATTGTTTTATATTTTTATATTTATACTTTAGCATTCATTATTATATGATTTACAATTTGATTTTAATGCATATTAGGATCTGTCCACTAATTAATTTATTAAAAATTAATCTTTGGCTTTTCTAGGTGTATATATATCACAAGCACATTGGTTACCACTCAAACCAAGGTTTAGATTTTTAAATTAAATATAGTAGACAGTTTGTCATATATTCAAACTTTTATGGTTAAATCATCAAGGGGCTTTGGAAATTAATCCATATCTAATTTGGAAATTACTATATTTCATCATAGAAATATTTATATGGCTTGAGTACTGGTGTTTATAGGGAGTACTCTCAAAATATTCTCTTATAGTTTTAAGTAGTGCCTTATATCGTGGTTTTACAACTGTGATACTATATGTTGTATTTTTGAACTCCTCGAACCATGGAATTTTTCTTTTGGACATGATGTACTACAATTCTATAATTTTTTCTTTTTTCTTTTTGGTTGTCAGTTGCATCTCAAGTGATGATCATCCTTCCTCAAAATGTTTCCTAATAAACATATTTAGCATTAGATGGTAATCTCCAAATTATTATACCAAAATCCATCTTGATAATTAGAGTTCAATTATAATTTTATTTAAGGGATATGACAATACCTAAATTATCCTCCACCGCTTAAACGGAGTCTACCTTATTAGTTATGATTAGCTCCATCCTAGTGATCCTACACTTTATTATGCTCTACTCCCACAAGATTTTCCTTAAGCAGTTGACTCACAAGCAGCAAGATGAGTCATAAGGGAGTTGTTGCACTTAACAACAATATCAGAAACAACCTTTTATTATGTGCGCTTTCAAACCATCACATGATACACTTACTATGTGGTTGCTTTATAAGGAAGCTAAGTGAGCCTTCCCACCAAATACACAAAACTATATGCACCCCAGTCATGAGCTTTATGTTATATGGACCTTCATGTATTAAATACGAAAAGTGAAAAATACACTTAAAAAGAAAACCACAACATACCTTTCATATATTTTGGTTTGATATCTAGCAAGTACATCCAATAAACAGGGTAGCCAAAACAAAATTGCGCTCATCTAACTAAAATTTACCCAATAATAAGCAAAATAGAAAGCCAAATTTAGTTATTAAATCTAAATTATCAAGAAGTGTTACATAATTTAATTCAAAAGTTAAATTTTGAAATGTTTTTAAAGACAATCAATTCAACCCTATTTCAATATTGATTCAATTGATTCGATGATAAGCAAAATTTTTCCATTTACTGTAATGAAAGTTCAAAGATTCTTAGCCTAAAGGTTTGGAAACTCTTTGCACCTAATCAAAATTCAAGGGCTTCTTTTCATAGAAGTTCCAAATTTTTAGACATTCCATTTTCCAAAGTGCATCCTAATTTTTAGCCTAACTCTTCCTTTGATGATGAATTTTACCTCCTATTGGAAGTATACACTTGGTTCCTTGATACAAGAATAAGATAACCATCAATTAACAGTTTCCATCTAGAATGCTTAGTTTTTCTTTTTTCTCCGTAAGTTAAAAACTTTCAATAGAAAAGAAACATAATTTACAAAGATTAGCCTTGTTCCCAAATAAAAGTTTGAGTAGGGATAGGGGCACTACAAGGAACAGATTGATCCAAACAGCCAAACAAGATACTAGAACTAGAAGAAATAAAAGAAGTACCAGAAGGGAGAGGCTCAAGACGGTTTGCTTCAAAATTGGCTTCCAAAAGGGAAGAACATAACTTGTAATCCTTCAAAGCTTCTCAATTTAACCCAGAATGATGATACAATGAAAAATAGGCTACTAGCCAATTCAAATTTTATTATTCACAAGAGGGTGTATATATGCAATATATAAGAGAAAATCATGATGGGAGAAATCAAATCTTCCCATATACACACCATGAAATCAGTAATTGATACACAAAATAATATCTTTCCCAAAACTCAACACCAAATATATACAAAATAATTTCTTTCCTAAACTTCAACACTTCCTCTCAAGTTGGAAGGTGTAGATTTGCAATTCCTAACTTGCCCAATAAATTATCAAATTGTTTCTAGCTAAGTGCCTTAGTCAATATATCTACTAATGTTCTCTAGTAGGCACGTGACATGTGATGAGCTAACCATTAATGATTTTTCCTAATACAAAATGACAATCCACCTTGATATGTTTTATCCTCTCATGAAATACGGGATTGTTAGCTATGTAAAGGGTTGATTGGCTATCACAATATGACCTTGATGGCCCATATGGTACCCCTAAGAACTATGTAACCAAACGATCTCACTTATCGAATCAGCTATAGCACGATATTTAGCTTCAGTAAATGATCTGGATATCGTCACTTGTTTCTCGGACCTCCAAGGGATTGGTGCCTTGCGTAGCTTAATAATGTACCTTGTAACAAATTTTCTACTAATAGGATAGCCAGCCCAGTTCGAGTTGGAATACCCCACATTTGTCAAGCATGTCTTATCTCGTGGAATCAATATTCCTTATAAAGGACTACCTTTGATATATCAAACCACTCGTATAGCAGCTTCCCGATGATGTTCACTTAGATTTTCCATAAACTAGCTTAATATGTGTACCACATAAGTGATGTCAAGCCTAGTGATTGTTAAATATAACAACTATCCTATATGTCTCCTATATGTCCCTAAATTTGTAAAAGGTTCTCCATTATCCTTTGTCAGTCAATGATACTGCTCTATAGGAAAGAGACTAGACTTTGCCTTAGTTAAACCACATTATGTCAAAATATCTAGGGCATATTTGTGTTATGACAGGAATAGTCCTTGTAATGATCTTGTTACTTCTATCCCAAAAATTTATTTTAACTTTTCGAGATCTTTAATGTTAAAGCAACGATCAAGATATCACTTAAAATTTTCCCATGCATTTGGGTTATTCCTTGTAAGCATATTATCATCGACGTACGCTAATACAGCTAGATATACCTCTTCTTTAGAGTAGACGAACAGCGAATGCTCAGTTGGACTTTGCTCAAAATTATATCTCTTCAATGCACAAGTCAACTTTGTGAATAAATTTTGCCCGGCCTGCCGTAACCTATACAGTAAATTCTTTAAGCGACAATACTGTCCCTTTCTATGTTGTTTGTAAACCAGATGGAGGCTCTATATAGATTTCTTCATCAAGATCTTTATGAAGGAAGGCATTGTTAACGTCCATTTGATGAAGACCCTAGCCTTTAGTTGCAGCTAAAGCAAGGAGGCACCGCACAGCGGTCATCTTGGCTACCAAGCAAAAGTTTCATTGAAGTCCTTCCCCTTGACTTGAGAGTAGCCTTTGGTAACCAGCTGTGCCTTATATCGCTCCGCAGTACCATCCGCCTTACGTTTAATCTTTTTGACCCACTTACACTTGATAAGTTGTTTTCTTGGTGGCAACCAAGCATAATTCCATGTTTGGTTAGCTTTTAAAGCTTAGAGCTACTTTTCAATTGCCTCACACCATTGTAGGTCATGCATAGCCTGCGAATAATGTATAGGTCGTGAACTATTGTGATGGCAGCCAAGTAGGCCTGATGGCTAGGAGAAAAATTATCATAAGACGGAACATGAGTAGGTGAATATAGGTTACCTAAAGAGACCTGTTGGGTCAAGGACTTAGTGGGACTAATCGAGGTGTGAGACAAGCATAATCCTAAAGATAGGCAGGATATTGTTGATCTCACTAGGGACGAGATGGTGCTATTGTCGATGCTCGATCGGCTACTAGATTAGAGGAAATGTCTCCCCCTGAATTCAAAGCAGAATCATTTATGGCCACATTCAATCCCATCTCACCATTTGATTGCCTCTTCCATTTCACGGCTACTGTCTACAAGAGTGTGCTCTATGATTAATTGGTTTGACTGCTCATTTTGAGATTGTTCCATAGTTGAGTCCACTGGCTAGACTAATGGACTTGTAACTTCTCAGTTATTTGCTTCACCTGAGTTAGGCTTGGGCTGTTGTAGGCTCCATGTGGCATCATGAGTCTAGGCAGACAATTTTGGTTCAAAAGACATTTGGTCTTCAATGAAGTGAACATCACGAGTAACAAAGGTTTTGTTGGCTTCAAGATTGTAAACTTTATACCCTTTTTGTCCCGTAGGATACCCAAGAAAAATACATCAAATTGCCCTTGCACTAAATTTGTCACGATGTCCTTTATGAACACGGGTATAACATAAGCACCCAAACACCCTTAAGTGATCATATGAAGGCTCCTTCCTAAAGATACATTCATAAGGTGTTTTCCCATTAAGAATTTTTGTAAGGCGCGATTTATGAGACAACTAGCAGTGAGAATGCAATCCCCCCAAAACTGAATAGGTAGATGGGTATTAAATCGAAGGGCTCGAGCTACCCCAAGAATGTGGCGATTTTTATGCTCAACACGCCTATATTGTTAGGGCATCTCAACACAAGAGGTTTCATGAATCATCCTATAGGTAAAGAAATAGTCATGAAGCACAGTAAATTTGGTTCCATTATCCATGCATATGTAGTGCACATTAACATTAAATTGATTTTTAATGAGATTATATAATTTATGAGAATTTAGAAAACTTCACTTTTCTCCCCTAACAAGTATTCCCAAATAGCTCTTGAAAAATCATAAACTATACATAGAAAATAATGTGCACAAAAAAGCGAAGGAACTTGATATCTACCCTAAAGATCACAATGCAATATTTCAAAAAGCTTGCTAGATTTATTATAACTTTTGGGAAAAGGAATTCAAGTTTTTTTTTTTTTTTTTTTGGTATGGAAACAAACATTGCATTTGTCTAAAGATCATGAACCAAATGTTACTTTATCGGAAAAGGTAAAGATAGAAGTTTGCCAACTAAAGGATACCCTAACTGCTGATGCCATAACAACCCTTCATTGTTTCCAAGTGTTGCCGCCGCCACGTAGCCGTTTGTCACACCCCTTAAGTAGTACACCGCATCCTTCAAGTCACCCAAGCCAATTGTTCTCTTCTTATGGCCCTGGATCAAACAAGAATTAGAATTATAGGTCACATCAATTTAAATCTTTTGTGAGTTGATATATAGAAATCAGTTACAAGTAAAGGAAGGGGTATATAAGACATAGAGTAGGGTGAGATTTTTATTGAGGTGGATTGTTCCTACTTGGTTTACCATCAAAACTTTTCCATTGGGAGGGGTTACCCACATTGGCTGCTACAAGACTCGTACATTACTCATTAAATTCAAGTGAGAAGTCATGTGGAAACTAGCTCCACTATCAAGTATCCATGTCATGTGGGGAATAAAAAGGCCTTACCCATCATCTCGTAATTACCCTGGTTCTTCTTCGTTAAAGAAAGCACTTATAGGGCTAATTCACGAATTGTGTTTAGGTTCAAGTCTTGGCTTATAAACAGAGCCACCCCAGATTTTTAATATGGACTTCCTCTTTTAACAGCTTCTTGGCTTGTTTCAGTGGAGGTACGATTTACCTTTCCTTTAATGCCGTATGTGCTCCTTCTTGGCTTGCCAATGCTGCTACAACCATCCTTCTTGTCACTAGGGTACCCATGTATCCCCTAACAGTGAGATTTATCATGGCCTCGTTTTCCACAATGCTCACAACTCTTCAATTTGGCCTTTGAAGTAATAAATGTAGTACATTCAACTTTGGTTTCCCGATCAATAGAGGCATCATGGTGTCTTTCCTCCTTTAAGACTTGTGAAAAAGCTTTGTCTATTAGGAGAGTTCACAGTTTGATTAACCGGTTCATAACTCTATTTTTTTAACCTAACTGTAATGACTGGTTTTTTAATGTTTTAATTCTTAACTAGTCCATTATAAAAGGGTTTTTATTTTTTAACCATTTAACGTAATGGTTTCAACATATCAAGTTGATAGTTTCAAAAAACTTTATTTTTTAGCATTTATCATAGAGTTTTTCTTTAAATTATTATATATATTACATGAATTAAAAAAAAAAGGAAAATCAAATTAAGGAAAAGAGAAAAAACAAGCCTTTAGATATATCATTATCAATATAATCAAACGAAAGTAATTACCACATTAACTCTCATCAAACATAGGACAGAACATAGTATTTAATCAAAATCTAAGGAACATTAACATATAGAAATTATAAGTATATATACATATATATTTTAAAAAATAATTATATTCATATGTAAATTATATATTTAATATATTTACAAATATTAAAACGATTAATCGTTAACCATGGGATTTTTGTGTTTAAAACCAAAACCAAAATCAAAAACTTAAAAAAAAATAAAAAATTGTAATCTTAAATCGAAACCAACGGACCAGTTAATCATATTTTTTGGATTAGTTTTCTGGATTCATCGGTTTTTTCGCACCCCTATTGTCTATCTTGAGAAGTGGATCCAAGTTTAGGATTTGTGTCTTGACAACTCCATAACACGATCTGTTAAGACCTATAAGAAGTTGATAAGTCTTTTCTTCCTCCTAAGGCTTTTGGTATTCTTGGTAGGCTGAACAAGCACATTTTGGTGTAGCAACATAGCGGTTTGGCTCTTGCCATTTTGCTTAAAGTTTTCAAAAATACTCACCAACACTCATCGTTCCTTATAGTAGAAGTTGGATCTCCCTTCAAGTCTAATAGATCTGAGGAGCATTTTCATGACCGTACCTTTGTCGTAGGATGCCATACATATCCTTTGACGTCGTGACATACATGATAGAGCTGCGAAGGGATGGATCAATTGATGACATAATCCAACCATAACATAGGAATCACATCGATCCCATTCTTTGGCTTTAGGTTTGCCCAATTTTGACCTTTCTAGATTGCTAGTTATGAACATGGTTTTGTTCTTGGCTATTAGGCATCTCATTAGGACAGTAGACCACCCATCAAAGTTGTCTCAGATAAGGCTACAGGACATATAGCAATGCTCGGATTGTCCGAGTTTGTGATATAGAAAGGGGAAGCCAACTTTGTGAAGAGAGCAGTTTCTGGGACCACATCTTTGGCTTCGTTGTCTCTTGCCATAGCTTCAAGATTTGGATGATTTTAGGATTTTTTGGTATCGAACGGCTCTGATTCCATGAAATAGGCTACTAGCCAATTCGAATTTTATTATGCACAAGAGGGTATATATATACACAATATACAAGAGAAAAATAAGGAGAAAATCACGATGGGAGAAATCAAATCTTCCCATATACATACCATGAAATTAGTAATTGACATGCAAAATAATATCTTTCCCAAAACTCAATATTAAATATATACAAAATAATTCTTTCCCAAGCCTCAACATACAAGGAATGAATAATTTGGATTACACCTCGAATCCTCATCATTAATTAACAAAACTGCATTCAAAGAGTCGGATTCCACAGTGATGTAGCTTATATTTTTGCTTTGCCCCATTACAAGGCGTTCGAGGATACTAAAACGATTAGCCTCGAGAAGGGAAACTCTAGCAATCTATTTGGTAAAATAAAACAACCTAGAACCTTCAGCGTTTCTGCATAGGCCACCAATGGTCATCCTGCCAGTGTCATCCACCGCCGCATGTCGTGGGTAAACACCAGCTAATGTTCATATGTGTTGGAGAAAGCATACTGCTCTTCTAGTTCACCATCCACCATTCAGAAGCTATCGTCTTCGCGAATAGGTCAATCAACAGTGGTGTTCTCAAAGATCTATTTGTTTCTATAGAGCCAAATATTACAAATCACGAATATGAACATATGAGCCTAAGGTTTAGCATGGTTACTCCTTACTTTTCGAGGATAAACACCATTTTTCCTTATCTAATATAGGAGTGATAAATTGAAGGAGGAAACGAAACTAACCTCATCATTTAGTTGCTGCCACCTAAAAGAAATTTTAGGATAAGAACGAAGCATATGATCATTATTTCTAAAGCTTGCTGGCAAATCGGGCAATCGAGAGAAATTTGGACACTACGTCGTACTAGGTTGGCTTTCGTAGGGAGGACATATGGATAATTCTCTATACTAGAGCCTTAATTTTTGGGTGTCTAGGTAATTTCCAAATCCAGTGCAGCTTGTTCTGTAGCTCCACGTTATTTAGAGGTAGAGCAAGCTTGTCATAAATACGACTAAGAGAAGCATCACCCTCTTCTTAGGTTTCAACACGTTCATCACTTCCCCCTTCACCAAGAATGATGTCAACAATAGACTTGTGAAGGTGGTACTTAAGTAGATTTTCATTCCACTCACCAACATCTTTATAAATTTCTACTAAACTCTTACAAGTAGCAGAGTCAGAGATGGGGCCATTAAGGATAGTTCTAACAGGACCCACATAGCACCATTTATCAAACCATGCACTTATGCTTCTACCATTATTCACGCAAACAGTCACCTTATCAGTCACCCAGTTCTAATTCTTAACATTTTCATGACCAATCATTGGCCTACCTTTCTGGGCCTTGAAGATTCAATGCGATAGCGACTTTTAAAAAAGGAAGCTTGGCAAAACTTGTCACTCTTGATCTTCCATGTGCGTTTGATCAAAGCAGCTCAGTTCCGAGCTTTGATATCTCTAATCCCAAGGCTTCTTATACTTTTATGTTTCTTTACTACATCCTAAGAGATCTAATGGATTTTCCATTTTTTGTTGGTCGATCCCCAAAGAAAGTCCCTTTCCAATTTCTCAACCTCATCTATGATTTTCTTTGGTAGAGGAATACTATGGCAGATTTTTCCATGTTCACCTTTTGCCTAAACAATGAGCAAAACAGATCAATGATACCTTTAATCATGTGAGCATATGCAGTAGAGGCTTCCCCAAGGAGAATGATATCATTTGCAAACATAAGGTGAGAAAAAGAGTGAGATCCTCTAAACCAAATAGATTTCCACCAGCCTTTTTCGCAACAGTAGTGAATAGCGCTATTAAGTATCTCAATGGCAATGATGAACAAGTAGGGAGAGATCAAGTCCCTCTGGCACAGTCCCCTACTAGCTTCGAACACCTCTAAGGTTTCTCCATTAAAAAGAACCTCATAATTAACAGAAGCCAAACAAGAATTGATCAATTGCTAACAAAGCACTTTTGATAAAGTCTCATTCCATATGGTCATAAGCCTTTTCGAGATCTAACTTTAAAACCATCCAACCTACTTTCCCTTTCTTCATTTCATAGGTATGAACAATTTCTTGAAAAAATGAGTGTGATATCCACTTCAAAATGACCAGGAATGAAACTCAACTGCTCAAGGCTAATGAGAGAGCCCATAACAAGCCTAATTCTATTAACTAAAATCTTTGTAACTATCTTGTACAGTGTTGTACACAAAATGATTGGCTGGAATCCCTCGACTTACTAGTATCACTTAGCTTAGGGATAAGGACTATAAGCGTTTTATTAAGTTCTTTGTGCATAAATCCTTCCTCAAAAATCTTCTTCACCAAATCATAAGTCGATTCCCTAATAGTTCCCCAGAAAGACTTAAAGAAGAGAGCATTGATCCCTCACGACTAGGGGCTTTATTGTTGCTAATATAGCATAATGTTCACTTTATTTCCTTGCTAGATACTTGTCTTCAAAGCACTTGGTTATCCTCTGTGCAAATAGTAGGTCCATTCCCTTCCCGTTCAAACACCTTGTCTTTGTTAAGGTCTTTTTTAGAAGAGTAAAGAATTTGGAAGAAGCTGCGGACTAGGCTCTTTAGCTCATCTTCATTTCTAATCTACTCACTTATATCATTAACAAGGTTAACAATGCAGGTTTTGGAACGTCTAGCTATAGCCATGACATGGAAAAACTTCATATTGTGTTCACCGTGCACTATCCATTTAGTGCGAGATGTTAAGGCCCAAAGCAGTTCTTCGCGATGAAGAGCAATATTTAGTTCATCTCGAAGGCATTTCTCCTTATCAGTAAGGGAATGGTTAGGTCTATATCATAAATTATTGGTAATCTATTCTAGTCTTGAGGGTGTCTCATTTAACTTTGTGGATGAGACCAAAAACATATCAATTCCATATCCTTAACACCTTGGCAAGGTCTTTAAGGTGGTTGGGTGGGACAAACTTAGAACTATCCCATTGCTAAACAAGGGGCCAAAACTCGAGATGTTCTAGCCACATGGGCTGGAATCTAAAGGGTCTCTTTTCTTTAGGCCCAGCTTGAATGCTAAGGTGGGTCCTCAAGAGGATGGGTACATGATCAAACCCATAGTGGTTAAGGTAGAAGACCTTGGATTTTGGGTACATACACATCCACTCACTATTGGCCCACACTCTGTCTAGTCTAGTTTGGATGAGATTACCCAAGGATTTGTTACGATTTGACCATATGTACTTAGGCCCCATAAACCCTTGATTTGTCGCCCTACAAGAATACATACATTCATGATTTAAAAGGGATCGACAAAGATCTACCTGACAACTTCCTCACTTCTCATGATTACCAATAACTTCATTAAGGTCCCCAGTCATAATCCACGGACCCCTTACAAATACATTTAGATGAGACAAGAGATTGCAACATAGTTTATGAGATTAAAAAAATAGGACTAGCATATATGGTAGTAAGAAACCATTTAAAATTAGAAGCTTTTATCTCAACATCCACATAGATGGCCTAGTGGGTTGAAAAAAACTCCATCACACGAATGATTTCGGGATTTCAAAATGTGATAATACCTTTACTAAAGCCTTGCACTTTTGAGAAGATCAACTAACCATATTGGAGAGATTCCTTTAAGTATTTAGCATGGGCTTTATTAAGCCTAGTTTCAATGAGCAACAACACATCTAGGTGATAAGCTGCAATTAGATAAGAAATAGCCTATTATGCAAATTAGATCCTACGCCTTTGACATTCTAAGCAAGGATCATGAACGGGATGGTTGTCAACTTAATAGAAAGAGTATCAATCATATGATTCATCATGTTAAAAGAAAATCTGAAGAAAACCTAGTCATTTGTAGCTTAAAATTCTGTATGTCCATCTTAAGGTAACATGGGTAAAACTTGACCCATCGCATCATCGTTGCTCTCTCCCATGCCGGCATTAGCCATTGTCTCATCTAACCTTCCTTCGAGGTTTGGACTAGAGGTATATGGGTCCACACATGTTCGGTTGTTAGTTCCATCATGATGTTTTTAACCACTATTCTTGTGGTCCATTCCAATGACTAGAGCATTTCTAGGTCTGTTAAGATTCTCTAAAGGGACATTGTCAAGGACAATAAGCCCTTGTCGATAGTGTCATCAGTCCCATCCTAGTTTATACCATGTTGCATCCCCTTCGTGTCCATTGGAAGTATAACTTAGGGAGCCTCTCCTATGATCTTTCCAAATGAGTTCTCCTTATATTGGAACTTGGCAACTACCTTCATCCTATACCTTTGTTCGGAATAACCATACTATTTGATTTTGATTTAGCTGATTGAGTTGCGGTCTGACTAACTGAAGGCTTATATTTTTTATGGAGATCTTTAGTAGGTAGTAAACCTTCATTACTAGTGAAAGGGTCTAGAAGGTAAAGGTTAGTAAAGGGTATGTACTTAACTTAGGCTAATCACTTTGGTAAGGGTTAAGAACATAAAGCTTTTATTTTTAAAGGGGTTTCTTTTTCCTATATTTAAGGTAAACTTGTAGGGAAATGAAGGATTTTTGTTTTCTCTCTCGTTGTTGGAAAATGCACTCCCTTTTGAGTCTAAAGGGTATTTATTCACGCCAGCCTAAGTAAAGAGTGATCAGTAAGGTTGGACTTGTCAAGGGTTCCATTTCTTTGCACAGATTGTCCATGTAGACCAGATTGTACTTGAGCGCATTCACGGCAACTTCACCAACTCCACTTTTTTCCCCTCCCTTAGGCATACCCTACCCTGAATCTCTAGAAGGTATACTTTTATTCTTCCCCTTCTTTCTGTTATGAGACACAAGAATCTGTTCCCATTAGCCATTAAATACTCTATTATTTGTGCTCAACTCCTTGAAATGGGCATTGACTTCCCCCTGCATAGAGCTGTTCACTTTTTCCTTGTGACTAGACTGATTCCCTGCCCCTTCACTAGTCATTGGTGACTCTTTTACTACCTTAGCATCTCCCTTCGATGACTGTTGACCTTCCTGATCAGTTTACTTAAACACTAATAAATCTTCCTCCGAGCTAGGATTAATTGGATAGAGGCTACTGAAATGACCAGCCTACCCACGCTCAATGTAAACTTATTTTAATCTCTTGTATTGAACACGTTAATACTGATACCCTATTAGAATAGATTGAATCAAAGGCTCACATAGGTTTATCTAGACACAAATCCATGCAAACTTGCCTTTATCTGCCTCAATGGTTAGTGCATCATATTTTAAAATTAGTCCAATAGATTCGACAGTCCTCCTAATGGCCATATGCGAGTAATATTCTAGCCAAAAGCCCTGGATGAGAACCCATGCTGCTACTGCCACCTAATCCACTATGGAAGGTTAGAAATACGACTACCATTTCTTAATAGCTACATATGTATCATCAATAAACCAATGACCATTATCAATAATCTAGTTAAGCTGCATTGGGTCATTAAAAGAAATAGGATAATATCCTCAGCTTGCATGAACCATTTTAAATTCTTTGCTGCCACTCCAAATACACTGAAGTTTAGATTCCCTAACTTTGAATACTAGATTGGATCCCATAAATTTAATAATAATGGAGTTTATCCATGGTTGTCTTAAGATATTAATCTCCTTTCTAAAGAAAAGGAGACAACGCGAACACCTGGCTCCTTTTGCTTAAGTTCCTTGCTCGGTTCCGAACTTTCGTCCTCAAAATGCCATTCTCTTGGTCATCTTTCATCTCCATGCAATCTTCTCCTATAGCATTGCTATCATCCTCCCTAATGTCTGTCTT